>OX638260.1:6431777-7031777 GCA_951806755.1 Brenthis hecate | reverse complement strand
AAAATGCAAGGGTTGTCAAAAACACCAATTTAAATTGTAATATAATAATATTTATGCTAATATAATAAGCATAAATAGGAAAATCACGCTACTATTTTTGCTTGTCACATTTTTTTTGCACCATCCATATAATTCTTTAGTCTGTGGTAACAACAAACATTCAAAACCGATTCAATAAAAGCAAATAAAAAATTGAACATAACTAACCGTAAGCCATTTTATTCTGTGAAAAGTTTTCAAGTAACATATCCAATGTAGAAGACACTATTTCCTTCTGTGACGCTGAACGCAAGCTGTGGCAGGTCGCCGAGTACGCCTCCAGCAATGGACGGATGGTTTGTAGTAAACGACGACTGGAAATAATATAAAAAATTGAAGAATGCGTGTATGAATGTGTACACGCGCAAAAAGTAAAACTTCTCTAAGTTATCGGTACTCTTTATGAAATTCTATCTATATTTTAAATAATTAGGATAGGTGATATACTAAAAATAACGCATATTAGGCATATTACAAGCATATATTAATAGAACATAATTTAAGGTATATATCATTTGTCAGACAACAACAACGGTTACCATGGCAACGTTCGTACATTTTTTCGTAACGCATTCACAAGCTTACCCCCCATGTCAAGCGTGCGTAGAGAAGTTTTACTTCAATAAATGACAATACGTTTGGCTCAGTTTGTAGTGACCCTACTTGCTGTGCCAGCGGTCGTGAATGACGCGGTTAGACGTTTCAAAAACTATTATATAGTTGTCATATACGGTATATACCCACAAATTTATACAAAAAATTGTAAAAAAATAAAAAAATGGAAACTAAGTGCCTTCCAATAATATTTTTTGTTAATTTCATAAAACATTTTTATAACAAAAAAAATGATTGATTAAAATTATTATTTATTTAAAATACATATAGATATATCGTATGGTTTGTATCTTAAAGAATATAATGTGAGGAAACCTGCATTTCTGACAAAAAAACTATTTTTCCAAAGACACGTGAAAGTAGCATAATTATTCTACTGCAATGGAATCCATGGCCCAGAGTAGCGCAGTCCTATCGAAAATCTATTAATAGCTTGGTGTATTATAATTATGTTATTGAGAATACATATTATAAAGGAATTTTGACAAAATTAGAAAAAAACAGCAGAGTGGACCGTTGGAGCAACCCCATGGTTGTTGTGGTCTGTTTCGGCAGACTCGCCGTCGGGGCGTCATGATTGAGTGCGTAACCGATCCTGCGACTTCCCAATAATACGGGGGAGGTTGTGTTAGATTTTATTGGGTAGTACTGGCATTTCATAACGTAAATTAAAGTACCGTTCAGAGAGAGCAGCCGGTGTGTTGGACACGTGGTACTTGATGTATCGCGTGGGATCGGGCCGTTCCTCTTCATCGTCGTCGTCGAAGGTGTGCGCGAAGCGACGCGACCAGCGCTGCTCCTCTAACGCGTCTGACGTCTGGAATAAACTTACTAAGTTATTTATCTATACTAATATTATAAAGAGGAAAGATTTGATTGATTGTTTGTTTGTACTGAATAGACTTCGAAGCTACTGAACCGATTTAGATGAAATTTTGTAAGAAGACAGTTTAAGACCCTGGAAAGGACATAGAATAGTTTTTATCCCAGAAATCATCACTTAAGGGAGTGAAAATTGGGGGATGGAAGTCTGAATGGAGGAGCAACTTAGGAACGAACCCGAGCGAGGCGACGGTGAGTCGCTAGTTGTTTATATATGGATTCAATTTAATTAAATTCTCTTGTTAATAGCTTTAAAGCGCGCCACTCGAACACAGATTACTTCGCCAATGTCACTTAGTCTGGAGAAGACACGAAGGAGATTGATCGGTAAGTAATTACAATTAATGTCAGTGTCAATAGAAGAAATTTTATTTGTCGAAAAAAAAAACAACAATACATATGCATATGTGTGCGTGTGCGCGTGTATCCCTCTCTCTGTGTACGTGTCTGTGTGCGTGCGTATCGGGATGTGTGTGTGTGTGTGTCACACACCTGCACGTCGGCGAGCACGTCGCACGCCCGCAGCGCGGCGAGCGCGTCCAGCAGGCGCTCCTCGAGGCGCGTGCAGGGCGCGCACAGGATGAACTCCTGGCTGAGCATCTCGCTGAGCTGTAGCGCGGTGTCCATCAGCTCGCGGTGACTCACTGTGGTGCTGGCCGAGTCGGACTGCTGCTGGATGGCTTCCAGTGCTGTCACTGGTGGGTGATAAAGATGTTTTTATTAATTTTGTGTTTTTTATAAAACAAGAATAAACCTATCCCACGGGAATCGTACATATTTCCGGGATAAAAAATAGCCTATGTGTTATTCCAGACTATAATAGATATATTATCTATTATACTATATATTCCAGACTATAATAGATATATCTCTGTGCCAAATTTCATCTGGATTCGTTCAGCCGTTCTGACGTGAAAGAGTAACAAACATCCATACTCATAAACTTTCAGATTTATAATATAAATACGGACTAGCGACTTACCCTCGCATCACGTTATCGTTACATGAGTTTTGGAAACTTTGGGTTTTTATATTTTTGGGTATCCTAATTTTTTTTTCTAAAATAAACGTAGCCTAAGTTACTCCTTATAACACTAGTTATTCAACAATCAGTGAAAGTCTAGTCTAAATCGATCCATCCAACCCAAAATCCAAACAAACTAACAGACAAACATTTTAAAAATTGTTTTTTTTTTCTTATAAATACCGTATATACTTTCAGATGTATTGAGTAAACGTATTTTGACATTACATACAGATATTTTATTTATTTGTATAGATGTATAAATAACAATAATTATGTCTTCCTGACTAATTTCGGGCATGGTGACTATTATATTAACTTCACAACTCCGGATAGCAACCGAGAATTCCTTGGCAAAAAATCCTATATCTATACTTGATCCGACCCGGAACTCAAACCCAAACTTTCCTGATCTGCAGCATACAGTATACATGGTAGCCACTAGCAACATTCACTTTCGTTCATTTGGTTCAGTTTCATTCGATACAGCGCCATCTATTGACGTTTATTTGAACTAATCTATTTTTTATTATTATTTATTTAAAATAATCTCTTCTTCCAGTGTAAATAACTTACCTAATATAGCAGGCGCAGCATAATGAGCAACAAGTGCATTCCCATAGTACGACAGTTCGAGGGCGGCCGGCACACTCGCTTGAGGTCGCACTATTTTGTTAGAACCGCTCCCTTCTATCCTTACTAGGGAACTGCCTAGAGTGTCCAACTGATACAGAAATTAATTCATTTTATTAGATTTATTACAATATACTAATGACTTACCCTCGCTTGGCTCGGGTGCGTCTATTTAATACATCATTTTAAGAGGAATTAATAATACATTTGTTTTCCGTAATAAATTGTTTTCATATAACTATTTATACCAATATTATAAAGAGGTAAAGTTTGTGAGTTTGGACGTTGTAGGGGGTAATCTCTGGATCTACAAAACCGATTTAGATGTAATTTGGTAAGAAGATAGTTTCAGACCCTGGGAAGGTCATAGAATACTTTTTATCCCGTAAATCATTCCTTAAGGGGGTGAAAATTTGTATGGCCAATCAAGCTAGGGACGAACCCGAGCGAAGCGAGGGTGAGTCGCTAGTTAGATAAATACTACTCAAATCTTAGTACATATTAGCGATTCACCCCGCTTGGGTTCGTCCCTAGGTGGTTTTTTAAATTGACGTAACTTTTTTATTTATGAACCGATTGAAATAAAACAAATACTAAATATTAAATGAAGCCTACCACAATATATTAGTGTAAACCGCATCCAAATCAGTTAAACCGTTTCTGAGATTAGCGCGCATAAACGCACTGACAAACAGATAAACCGACAAACAGACAAGTATTCTAAATCTAAAAATCATTGTTTTGGGTTCTATTGCGTAAATAAAGCCCCCTCAATGATAGTTTTTCTCAAATATCTTCTATGTACAGACAGCGAACAGTTACACTTTTAGTATATGTATGTAAAGATAACTCACAGCTCTCTTCACAACCGCCGGTGTATCCCCAGTATACCCTATATCCCGGCCATCCCGCTTGAGCGCCTCCCCCCGGGCAGCCACCATCCCCTGTAGGGCGGACAGGGAGCATCCCTTCCTCTGTTCAGTTAACAGCACGTAGGCCACTACATTTGTGCACATTAGAGCCGTTGACTGAGCTGCATCTGTTTGAAAATAAATATATTGTATTAATTAGATTGTATTAGTTAGGTATATTCTTTAATGATTTTTTAAGATTAACACGAATATTCGACATTTTAAATGAAACTATCTTTTGGGATTTTTGTTGCGATTTTATTTTATATTTACGTCAGAACACTTTTCGAATACTCTACAGAAAATATGATCATGGGAGTCTTTCATGGTCCCGACTGAAAACCGTGACAAAAATCGAAAAGATAGCTCCAAGAAGTACCGAACTAATTTATTTTACAATAATATATACACTATGTGTATGTACAATATCTGTAAAATATAGCTAAACGTAAAAACAAACTACATAGTTTGAAAAACTCAAACCCTTTTAGGCAACATAAAATTAATTCAAACCATTAAAAATATATGCACATTTTTAAAATACCTCATTGGCCACTATGATAGGTAGAGGAAACAGAAAATATTCATAAAATATTTGGGTCATAGACAATTTCGAGTGTACTAACCATAAACAAGATGGCGTCCAATCGCTTCTACCATCATTTTATGCTCTGTGCTCACGTCCGCCCCGAACAAGCTGCTGTGGCTGTGGTTGTAGAGGATCTGTCTGTCCAAATTAACTGCCAAGTTGTTGTCGGGAGGCGCGAGGGTCTTGTCTATGGGGCCTTTCAAAAAGTTGTACTTTTGGAATGACGTCACTAGTTCCTGTAACACAATTTGTTAAGAATTAAAATTAAAAAGAGAGGATAAATACGTTTTTTTAATTTATTGCACAACTTTAGAACAATTGTATAATTAGACTTATAAAAAAGATTCTGCTGTTACATAAATGAAACATTTAAGATTGAGGTCACTTTCAGCGATTTTAACCTAGGTTGTTATTATAAAGCCACTTGGATGGGCCAACTCTGCTACGCAGATGTGCTTTTGCTTTTAATATCTAAAGATGTTGCAAGTCTACATTTGGTCTTTTCTGTAGAGTCTCCACTGAGAATTCCAGTATTAATAATGACAAATCTAACCAGTTTTCGAAAGATATGTACAATCCGCCAACTAGTATTAGTTAGTCAATAAGTTGGTGGATAATATCTTAGTCATCTATAAAGATAAATAAAATTGAAGTATCTGTTTATAATGTTAAAATAACAGCGTTTTACTAAATGCATTTGAAATTATATACGAAACTTATTGTAAAAACACTATTAAAAATTACTCAAACAGGTGGGAAATTCAAAGTAGTTGAAACGCAACGCCATTGGTCAGACCGAATAATTGACGTCAGAGTATTATAATAGTAATACTGCCTCGGTGGTGTAGTGGCTAGCATGTACGGCTGCACACCCGGAGGTCCTGGGTTCGAGTCCCCGGTCGGGCCAAGTTTAGTTACTGATTCTTTCTGTATAGTAAGTCTCAGTAACAGCCCGAAGTTGGGAAGTTGGCGGTGTTTCACCCCCGTGCCTCGGAGAGCACGAAAAGCCGTCGGTCCTGCGCCTTAACTCTCACCGGTCGTGTCTCGCGTCGTCCCACCGGAGTATGAGAGTGATAGGAATAGAGAGTGCACGTTGTGTCTGCGCATACACTTGAGCACTATAATATCTCCTGCGCAGTTGTAAGAGATTGCGCCGTAGCCGGAATCGCTAGGAGAACATCATTATAATAACAGAGCACTTACCGATTTTTTCGCTTACAAATTGAGTCGTCATTTCTCTGTGTATATCATGCTGTGACGTCACGCCAAGCGCGCGAAATGGCGGGCGTTAAAGTATCCGTAATGGTATGATATTTAAAAAGTATTATACATTTTTTTATTTTTTAGAGCTGGATGTTTTTTTATAAATTATATAACGATGTAAGCTATTGTTTAAAAAAAACAGTCATGAGGACTGCCGACAGAAGCGAAAACTTAAAACTATGCACAAACAGTTGTTATTTTTGGATATTCAAATTGTTTGATCTTAAATTAAAATTTATCTGGTTTTGACATCTATCGGCACTCTGAGTGTTAACGTTAATACGTGACGTGACCATGTCGATGACGACTTATATGAATATACTACACATCCAAACCTGCCTATAGAAGTTTTCACTTCAAAAGTCATGCATATTCCCTATTATTTCCAACTCTTATCGCTGTAACACCAAACTTACCTTAAGAGATATCGGCTGGTTGAAGTCCACGCGTATCGCACCATGGTTGGTGTTGAGGGTGCTCCATATGCCGCGCAGCGCCGACCAGAAGGTCTCCATCTGCTTGGGCATGCCGAGCTGCTCGCGCACGAAGTTGCCGTCCACGAGGCGGTCGTAGTTGAGCGTGACGGGCACGAGCAGCGCGTCGTCGATTGTACCGTCGAGGTACGCGTCCGTTATCACCGATAGGATTCCCGCTGGAATTTTTGTATTGTATTTATTACTAGCGGACCCGACAGACGTTGTCCTGTCTACACGTCTTTAATTTGAAAATTTCAAACTTTTTGGATAAAATTGTGAATCTAAACCATTCCCAGATCCCCTTGAACACAGACAAAAAATTTCATCAAAATCGGTCCAGTCGTTTGAGAGAAGTTCAGTGACATACACACTCACAGAAGAATTATATATATAAAGATAACCGAGACTATTCGCAGGATTTACGGGTCTATTATATAATATACAAAAAAAAACCAATCTGTCACACGGGAACCGTACATTTTTACGGGATAAAAAGTAGCCTATTTGTTATTCTAATGTATGAACTATATTATTATAAGGTTTCATTAAAATGCATTCAGTAGTTTTTGTGTACTAAGCTGTATAAGTTTTTTAACTATTTCACGGGAACTCTTTAATTTTCTGGGATGAAAAGTATCTCAAATGTTGACCGGGGCTATAATGTACCACCATGCAAAATTTTATTTAAATCGGTTCAACAGTTTCAGACATTAGTCCGTACAAACAGACAAACAGACAGAGAAACAAAAAAATTGAAAAAATCTGGATTTGTTGTATTTCTTTTCTTACATCCCCCTGATGCGATTTTTAACATTTTTTTCTACGTGCAGGCATTGGACCTGTATAGTTTTATTATATGTATACATAGTATTTTGACATTTACCTATAAATAAGGCGAATGCAAACCTTCTGAGAAATACGGGAAATTTTCCAGTGAATCTAAAAGCTTCAATTAAATTCATCATCCACAGGTAAGCTTTCCATAGATCCGTAGACCAGGCGAATGGTCACTTCAATTTATTATAACTAGTTTCCTTTGCGACTAAACTCGCTTATTTATTTACAAGTAACGACTCGCCATCGCTTTGTTCGAATATGTACCGAGGGCTAGCAGTAGTCTGTGTTACTCCAGGTCATCCATACTTATATTATAAAGTGTGTTTGTTTGTTCGTTTGTTTGTCCTTCTTTCACGTCGAAACAGAGTGATGGATTGGCGTGATTTTTTGTGTGGAGATAGTTAGAGGGCTGGAAAGTGACATAGGCTACTTTTTACCGCGGGAGATTATCTTATTTCCACAGGAAAACACGTAGTATTGCTCTTCAATACAATTAATTAAATACATATCTTAGCATTTTAAGCAAATTAATTTAAAAAACTCGTACCTACCCTCAGAATATCCTTTTCGTACGCAAGAAACAAAGAAGATGTTTAATAATCATAAAAATAAACTATATATATATTTATATGTATATGTATTTAATTTAAAAAAAAATATATTTTATTACCTTTTGGCAGTTGTGGTTTCCCAGTCCTGGTTCGTCCGCCTTCAATGAAAAATTCCAAGTTATGATTGGCTGCTAAACTGTTGAGAATGTAAGCTCTGAAACAATAATGATTTTTTAATTACTTAAATTTCAAAATGAAAAATATTTAGATTAATTAAAGACACCAATAAAAATTTAAAACTTTTCAGATAGAACTTCCATAAAATATAACCATTATTCAATGACTTTTCTTTATTGACCAAACTTATAAATTGTAAGTCCTATTTTGACCAAACTTATAAGTTGTAAGTCCTCGTAAGACGTCACGTGTTCTGAGGTGAGAAAGGAATATTTTCGCGGCACTTTATTCCTTTGATGACCAACCCTATTGAAAAACTCCAATAGGATCTCATCAAAAGCGACAAAAGCCACATAGAAACCAATAAAAGCCACATAGAGACCAATAAATATTTATTGGTTTCTATGTAGCTTTTGTCGCTTTTGATGTGATCCTATTGGAGTTTTTCAATAGGGAAGGGACACATGGGTTCCACGAAATTCTTTAAAAAGTAAAAAAAAAATGGTTGAATTCTAAATATTATGTAAATTTAATCCCTATTGAACCATATTCTATAAGGTCCTGAAAGGGTTAAACAAATTATATAGCAACATATTTTTTGGTACACATAAAACTTTATTAACACAAAATAATATGTTTATGAGAATCTATGATAATTATTAGTTAATTAAAAATCTAACCTAAACATCTATCCGTTCCCCTATTGTTTCGCAAATCGTGTAATTATTTTAATGACTCTTTGTGCGATGTAAAACATCTCGAATTTTCCATCAGGGTGGTGTTGTATAAATTCCAACAGTAATAACATTAAATAAATAAATATCCTAAATTAGATAATAACTGATTACTAGACGGTAATCATTAATTAGGCAGTGGTAGCCCAGTGGTAACGTGTTCGCTTGGGAAAGCGAGTGAAGCGGGTCAAAATCCGGTTCTCGCACCTCTGATATTTTCATGTGCGAATCATTTCCAACATGATTACCACTTCTCTTAACGGTGAGGTAAAACATCGTGAGGAATAAGAAAGAACCTGCATGTCTGAGAAAACCTAGCAAGTGTTCGAAAGACATGTGAAGCCGGCCAGCGTGGTGGACTATGGCCTGTTCCCCCTCGTACTGAAGGGAGGCCCGTGCCCGGCAGTGGGACGTTAGAAAAGGCTGAATACATAGACAATAATTAATTACCTGAGTGCAGACTTGTATATGGGATCGCCGTGATACTCCGACCCGTCCACTCTGCGACGTATGAAGAAAGCCCCGCAACAACGTAGAAACCATCTGTAAACATTTTTTTTAATATACGGTAAAATATACTAATATTTATAAATCTATATAAATAAAAATGAATCACCGAAATGTATGTACGCGCGTAACTTCCGACTTCCTTTTAATTTTTAGTGCCTGGAAGTCGGTTTTTTTGAAAGTGTTTATTTTACCATTTTTGTGTAGACATAATAAGCAGGTAATTTGTAAGAAGAAAGTTTTTAAATATCATATTCGATTGAGCCATTTATTTAAAAATAATTAATACAACTCACCCGAAGAACGGTATCCGCATATTGTCGCCCGCAGCTACCAACGGCGGTCTCAATCCAGTGAGATATAGTGTGAAGGTCACTAGTATGTAGTCGAAGTGAGATCGATGTAAGGGGACGAAGACCAGTGGTAGGCCCGCGGCTTTGGCCCGACGGAGACGTTCCACACAAGCAGATCTAGTACCACAGCCTCCGCCCGCAATTCTACGCACCGCTTTGTGACATAGCCACGCTACTAATCTGTCAAATAAAATTGCCGTTTCAATTACTATATTTACTAGTTATGCAGAAATTTCTAAATATTTTTTTTTAAATGAATACTATCAAGGTGAATCCTTGTAAGTATTGCAATTTTGACGCCAAACTTTGTTGACATGTTTTGCGCTGGTCTATATTAGCTAATTTTTAACCGACTTCCAAAAAGGGGGAGGTTCTTAATTCGTTGGAATCTTTTCTTTCTTAAATGGCTTCGCTATCTCTTGACTGTTTATTGTTTACAGCTTATATAGGATAGTATAATTATCTATTAGAGGAGCGATTCCTTATATATTATTTTAAATGTTAAGTCTTAGTGAAATTGAATGGAAGCGAAGGCTTAAATGATATTCGATTTTTTGCGATTTTTTTAAATATGAGAATCCATCATATTATCTATACATGTACCAAAATTCTTTATTGAATGTAATGAAGTTTAAATATTAAATAAATAATAAATAAAAGTTCATGTAGTCCAAATATAAATATTTAAAAAAATCAATTCTTTGCTCGCGGTTTCACTCCAATAGTTTTTAGAACAAGCTCTTAAGTCAAAGATACAACACACATTCATAAACTCACACCCTAAAAAACTTTCGCTTTTATAACATCACATCGGCATATAACTCGTTGTTCAAACGACCAATACTTGTTGTACTTTAAGTAGAGAGATATTTCCTCTATTTTCAAATCAAAGCTCTATTTTTAAGATTTATATGCATACATAGATAAAATACAACTTCTCGACTTTATTAAAGTAAAATATGTATTTAATTCCAATAGAATAAACATTTAAAATCCAAAAATTGTGTATTAAAAATAAAAACTCTTTCGGTAAATTGGTCGTTTGGACAAATAAGCAGTGAGACGAAGATTAGAATTTAATATTCGGTTGAATACCGACCAGCGTATAACTAAATATAATTACTTCAAACTAACCTCAATACATTGTTTGACATAGAAGAAGATATATCGCGGAGAACTTTCATAGCCCTCGCTTCGACCCGCTTCCTGACATTAGCGTACGTCTTCCCATTTTTCTCTTCATGTTTTCCGTTCGCTGTTGACTTCAGCTCTTGATGAGTAGTATCTTCTATCGCACGTTGGAAGTGTTCGTCTTTCATAACCTAAAACAAACAAAGTAAAATTAATCTCTTAAATAATTTTGGTATAATTATTTTGGTCATAAAGCCGTGGATTATTTAAATTAAAGTACACAATGGGTAAGATAACAGCAACGTTAAACTATAAAAAACTACTTTGCTCACAAGTCTTAATACTAATTGCTAATAGAATATATAAACATAAATTATGCTAAATCCAACCTAGATATTTCATCCACAATTCAAACAGAACCTTTTCAATAAGTTGGTAATTTAGTGTACAACAAAGCGAATACAATGACAACAATAAGTATGACTTTAAATGGAACACTTGAAAGATTAACATTACAAATTCATGAATACAAATTACTTACGCTAGGCAATATGTCCTTATAATCATATTTAATTAGATGCACACACTGCGCCAGATCGCACAAATAACGTGAAACAACACCTCCATTAGCGAACGTCTGTCTTCCAATATTTAGAATGTTTATGACTGCCCCAGATTCTTCAGTTTTAGGATATTTCCAAGACTCCTGCAAAAACCAATATTTTATTTATTTATATTATGAAGAGGTAAAGTTTGTAAGTTTGTGAGTTTGTTTGTAGGAAGTAATCTCTGGAACTACTGAACCGATTTAGATGTTTGGTAAGAAGATAGTTTGAGAGCCTAGGAAGGACATAGGATAGTTTTTATCCAGGAATTCATCCTTTCAGGGGGTGAAAATGGGGATGAAAGTTTGTATGGGGAACCAAACTAGGGACGAACCCAATACATATTAAAATTATTTTATTAATATGTTTAACTATCGTCGAGATTTCTTGTTTGGAAATGCACAGTTACGTACTACGCATTTGTTTCTAATGCCAAAAGAAATCTTACTAAAAACTTGTCTTAATTATATGTATGTATATGCCCAAATTATAGATCGTAGTTATATGATAACATAATTATGCGAAATATTATATAGAATCACTTTTTTTTCGCTTTTATAGTCGGCCACCTGACGCGACCGTAAAAAGGTCAAGGCAACTTAAACCCAAATCCAGCTTGATTGTAGAGATCGTTTTGACAGAAAAACTCAATAGCTTATTTGACCCGACCCGGAAATTTAACCTTGAACCTCGTAATGTACATGTCAGCCACTAGACCAACGGCAGTTACGAAACATTGAGTAAGTGTATAATGTAGAGTTAACGAATATCTCTTTTATCTTTGATAATATCATTGATATAAAAAATCATTGTAATAAAGAATTCCAAGGATTTTAATAATCTGTTTAAACATAACTATATTACTCATTCATAAACGAGTATATTAGTATGTACTTAGTACATAATTATGGTTTTTTTTTTGGTGAGTAGATGGAGAAGTTTTCTACTGTTAATATCATATTCAACGCAATGGAATTGTAATATAGATCAAAACTAATAAATAAGTGATTTTTTTAAATCTACCAAATAAATGACTGAGAAATTAATTTAAATTTCGAGCGTTCAGGTCGAGTGACATCACCAAATTATTCTTACAAGTGCAACTTGAAAGTTTCATAACTTTTTTATTTGTTGAGATATTTTAATAATTCTTTCATATTTTTGTAGATATTTTATTTGAATTTTTATAATACATTAAAAAATCGAGAACTTTTCCTTAAGGATTATTAAGTAGGTACATAATACATATAGAATCGTAAATTTTACTTAAGAACGTGACTATGACGTGTTCTACTTTTAATGAGAAAATTAAAAAAAAAACTGGTTAAAAATAATAGCAAATTGATTTTTATTTTATCTACATATGTGTTTAAAAAAACTCAGCTACTTGTTTGCTCTTCTTTTATGAACCTACCTTTTTTATGGTACCTAGTCTTATCTTTCAGTGATTTATACATATGTATTATTTATTATAGTCTGGTCGAAAAAAAAACTGTGAATTTCGCCGCATTTCCGCCGTACTTCGTACCGCGATCGGATATTATTTAGCACCTATAGTTGTCGACTACATAGTATAATATATTAATAAGTAGTACCTACATTCAATTTTAACTTTATTTTAAGATATTTAATTTTATTTTCGAATTTAAAGTTTTTACTTGAATTTAGGCATTTAACACGTTAAATCTGGTTTCTGGTAATCACGTTTAATCCGTAATAAACTGGATTCATAAGTAAATTACAGACATAAAATTATTTCATAATAAAAAAAAAATATTACAAATTTCCGAAATAAGCCGGTCCCTTTAATTGGACTTGCATAAATTACAATTTACAGTATAAAAACAAAAATTAGCAAAAAACAAATAAACACGTTAACCAACAAACCGTGTAACTAATAAGTACCTAACATTAATTTCTTATTTACGTTTTATTGTTAGATTAGATTAATTGGCAACACTGAATACGTACTTATATGAATATAAAATATGCCTAGCGAGGTCGTCGCACGGTGTGCTACGCGTTGGTTGGTCCGCGTATGTCACGCCACCATGTACTGCATGAGTTTAAATTTGGAATCTAAAGCGGCCATTACAGCAGATACAATATGAATGAACGATGCACTCGCGTACTATGCACAATGCCAATTAAACACGTGATAATTAAAAATATTTTGTAGGCGCGGCATTTTCATATAAGTAATTAGTTTTTTTTCATAAAATAATAGTATAAAAAACTAAAAAAAAAATCGACTTCCAGGCACTAAAATGTAAAAAATAACTAAACGATGCAAAGCAAATCTAATATCTTTTGATATGTAAAACCCATACTTACCCATTAGATATTCATATCTTAAAATATTGTCGGCTGGCACCGACTTCGAAAATATCTGAATAGGTATCTATTCCAAATGAAAACCCCCGTTTAGTTATTTTTTACATTTTAGTGTTTTTTATTTGTCTATTTTTAGCTTAGACGTAATAAGCAGGTAATTTGTTAGAAGAAAGTTTATTAATAACATGTTCGATTAAGCAATTTATTTATAAAAATAATTTATTTGTTGATATGTATAAAAAAAACCGTATGTATAAAAAATTTATATGGGACCACCTGGGAAGTATACTCTTTGAAACAAAAAACAATTCCAAATCGGTTCAGGCGTCTTCGAGTAATCGATGAACATACATAAAAAAAGATTCCGGCGAATTGAAAACCTCCTCTTTTTTGGAAGTCGGTTAAAAAACTAATTTAATTCCGCGGTAGTTTTCTACAGCTTTTTATTTTAACTTGCGTAAATGTCGAAACCACTCATTAACCGAGCGTCTTAGTTTGACCTTATTAGAATATCCATTGTGTAATGCACACATTATAATTTACTTATTTAGGTAACGTTTTCAATTGTCAAAGGCGACTAATACTATTCCATCAAAACAAATTGTTCAATATTTTAAACGAATTTCATTATTCGGATTGGTTTTGTATAAAAACAAATATTGGGTTTGATATGTATGTATGTAAGTATGTAGTAAATAAATAATAATTAATGATTGTTAATTATCTATAAATTTTATTCAATAGAGGTTTCGTACAAAACAATAGTTAAGGAAAATTCAGTATATAAAACAATAAGTCCCAAGGTGTGCCATCAAAAGATTACGAGAGATGAATACGTATGTAAATGGTGGCATGTAGAGCTGACCGTGACACGCCCTTGGACCAGCAATACATTTAAATTACAAGCTAATAAGTACATTTAAATTTAAATTGTCTTTTAAAGATATAAAAATAAAGGCGAATACAAACAACATTTACACGATGAGTTGCATCCTTGTCGGAACTGAAGTATTTTACGTGCGTGTGTGCACGAGTTTATTTGTGAAGTGTTAAAAAACGTAAAAGCAATTTGAGAAATATCATATGGAGTGATAATTTGTAATTATTATTTATAGTTACTGATGAGAAGTAATAAATTAATTTGTTTTATATGTATTGCGCATTTTTATATATACAGAACATTATTCCCGGTGACATTGTCAAGGCCAATAGAGGCCCGCATATTACATAACTCTACATGTTTAACTGACATTAGCGGTGAAAGAAGTACTCAATTCGTATAGGTACATATATTTGGGTATTCTATGTAAGGCGACACTTTCGCCAATTATAAACCAATAACCTCAACCCATATGTATTGCAAGAAATTAAAAAACCTTGCACTCATGATCTTACTAATATTATAGACTAGCGACTCACCCTCGTACGTACGTTTTAAATTAAAATGGATATTGTATGTTATCCTTAAGAGATAGACATATGCCATCGCGGACTTTTCTGTAGACCTATATAAGATACACAATTCCACCATACATTATTTTGTTATAGCTCAAAGGGTTTAGCCAGCGTTTTCGTTGAAAGCTCCCAGGCGTTTTATTTTTTCCGACACCTCTAACAAATATCGTTATACTCGTATTTTAGCCAATGTATACAAAAACTTAACAAATTATATACTAAAACCTTCCTCTTGAATCACTTTATCTATTAAAAAAAACCGCATCAAAATCCGATGCGTAGTTTTAAAGATTTGAGCATACATAGGGATATAGGGACAGAGAAAGCGACTTTGTTTTATACTTTGTAGTAATGTGAAAGTTTAACTTTAGATGGACGTTTGGACGTTTGTTACTCAATTACGCCAGAACGCCTGAACGGATCTGAATGAAATTTGGCACAGAGATAGATTATAGTCTAGAATAGCACATAGGTTACTTTTTATCCCGTAAAAAATTACGGTTCCCATGCGATAGATTCGTTTTTAGTAGTAAAATACTTACTTTTTTAAACACATTTGAAGTTTGTGTAACTTTTCAATTGAAAATAATAATAAATAAGGGTACTATTTTTGTTTCTCATTTTCCGCTAATATTAAGACACCGTCGCAGTCTCATACTTGTTTTAATCAGAACATGCTGGCGATATCATCACTACAACTCGACGGTAACTTAAGCCAATTTTCAATTTAACGTTTTAACTTACAACTGTAGTTTTTGCTAATCTAATGTTTTGAGTATAATAATATGTAATATTAACATTGTAAGCGCTTTCACATTCGCGATGCGTAATTTTGTTCACCGTTAGTCCGTTACTCGATCACGCCTACCTGTTGGTGATTTCGTACATTGACCCGCCACTCCCATTCCAATAGATCTATTGAATTAAAGGTATTTTTGTATAATACGCAAGCTTTTTGCAAAATATATTATATACAAAAATATAGTAAGTAGGAATGAGGTCAAGGTTGAATATTTTTGAAGTTATACTTCTTTTGGCACGTTTGGAAAAAAAAATATGGGAGTAAAATTTTTACGATGCGACATGATGAAGTTAGCTGCATTCCTTTTACAAACAGAGAGACTGTTGTGACATACGGGATGGAATCTGTAGCTATTTTTGTTCTATGACTAATATAATACACTGGCGTGCAAAAAATTCGGGCCACCTAGAGAAAATGGACAAACTTAAGATATGATTTTTTTTTAATTTTGTTATTATATATGGGTAGCTGTATACCCTCGGAACCTAAATCAATAATCGTAAATTAATTTAAATAAAAATTATTGCTCGAAAATAGAGGAAAATCAAATTTAATGATTTTTCGCAAATCTGGTATAAAAATGTAAGCCGCAAATTAATGGGAAAATTAAAAGATTTCGATTGGTTTTATGATTTTTAATAATGCGTATTACCGCCTCTATTTTTAATTACAGCTTTTAATCGGTTTTTCAGAGATTTGACACACTTTTTTAGATAATCTTGTGTAATAGACTTCCATTCTTCCAATAAGGCGCTTTTTAATTCTTGAATGTTTCTCGGGACTACTACGCAACTTAACTTTTCTTTTGAGATGATTCCATACATGCTCTATCGGATTGAGGTCAGGGCTTCGCGTTGGCCAGGCAATAGTAGACACTCCGACCTCTTGAAGATACTGCCTTACTGATGTAGCAATGTGTGAGCGAGCATTACCTTGTAGAAGCAGAAAATCTTCTCCAATGAACCCAGTAAAAGGCATCACATGATCTTCTAAAACCTCCGTTATATACCTAGCGGCTGTAAGGGATCCATTTTCTATGAATATAAGCTCGGTTTTCGCTTCGTAACAGAATCCTGCCCAAAACATAACTGAGCCCCCTCCATATGACATTGTTTCCCGCATAGTGCATGGTGCATATCTTTCACCTGGTCGCCGGTAAACAAAATTACGGCCGTCGGCACCATGCAAACACATTCTGCTTTCGTCAGTAATAAAAACCTTCTTCAACTGCTCCAAATTCCAATTCACGTGATCTCGGGCAAAAAGTAATCTTGCAATTCGATGTGCAGGGTTGAGTTTGGGGCCAGCTGCGGACTTGCGTGGCGTCAGGGAAGCGGCTTTAAGTCGGCGCCTTACTGTCCACTCGCTAACATTAACACCTCTCACTTCTCTCAGGTGATTTCGAACGTCAACCCCTGTGCGATGACGATTTCTTAGAGCTGATGACACAATAAATCGATCATCATGCTCTGATGTGGCTCTTCGTCGGCCGGAACCATGTCATCGTACAAAGCCACCAGTCTCTATGTAACGTTTGTACACTCTCTGGACCGTAGAACGGCTCACAGAAAAAGCTTGAGCCACTTGACGTTGACTTTGTCCAGTTTCAAGCAAAGTCACAAATCGAGATGATTCAGCCTCGGTCAGATCCATCTTGCAGTATTTCTAATAATCGCAGATCAAAGTAGAAGTGTCTTGTTCAATAATTGGAACTCAACTAAGCTTCTAAAATAACAAAAAACAGTATTAGTGGCTTCAATCCATATTATGCAAATATTCACTAATTACTGCTAATTGACTATAATTAAGCGCACACGTGCATTTCCAGGAATTTTATGACTTTTATGAAGGAAACAAAGGCGCTATTCTCCTTAATTACCTTTGCGGTATTTTATTTCACCAAACAATTGTCAACAAAAAATTATGCTTAAAATAAAGGGTTTAAGGCCCGACTTTTTTGCACGCCAGTGTATAATACTTTACAATATACATTTAAAACTAGAATGTTTAGTATAGGTATCATACTTGTCTTATATAGGTACTAAATTACATGCGCCCTAAAGTAAAAAAAAATTGATCAAGGTCTATATGTCAGGCCGTTACACGTTTTGGTCCATATCATAAAAACTTTTGTACCGATTTTGATGAAATCTACACTGTTCCCTAAGTTGAAATAAATTTAAGCAAATAAAAAAAGAATACTGACGACCAACAAACATACACACAAACATACATACATAATATACCTCTAAAATTTGGTATATTTGTTTGAAAGCTGGAATAGAAATTATCATATGTGAATATTTTGTAGTTCCAATAATATTAACTACATACATGTCGAATTGATAACCTATTTTTTATTGAAGTCGGTTAAATATCAATGCAAAATATAATCTTGTATTCGTAATTGAACAGATTCGAAAAGTCTCATAGATGAAAACGTTCTAGGTCATTAGACATTCATCATGGTCAATGAACTACGTTAGCTCACGTATGTTTTTTTTTAAATTTATATTGCCTCGTTAGAATTTTCGTTTAAAACATAAAAAATATATTATATGAATAGATGTTTTTTTAAAGTATATTTCGCATCTTTATATTTTAATTTGATTAATGGTCCACTTTACGAACCACACACTGCAGACTTTCTATCAGCCTACATTGATCCATTATAATGTGCGTACTTGCGTACACATTTCTACCGTCAATAGAAAGTCTTTAATGTGTAGCTCCCACACCAAACCCGACAAACATCAATAAGATGAAAATACACGTCTAATCCTTGTATCAATGCTAATATTTATAACCTCTTTTAATTTTTAAATTTTCTTTCTAAATAAGAATTTGAAATTCATCAACGACTTCAACTTGCATTCGATTGATTTGACCAATTACCTTATATATTTAAAAGAAATTTATAAATTTCGCAGAAATAATATGTTACAAGTTAAAACAAAAAACGTTAAAGTTGAGAGAGAGAATACGTTTGATCCTGTATCGATATAGACATTATGTAATATATGTATATGATATCTGTATTATTACGAATACAATATATTACTTTACTAGAAAAATGGCTACTTCATTATTTCTCAAAAATATTGCTAATTACTATACAACAGGGAATGTGCGTGATATTTTTTTATTTTTATACAATAGCTTACATCGTTATATAATTGTAAAAATTATCCAACTCCAAAAACTAAAATTAAGTATAAAAAAATTTAAATGCCCGTCATTTCGCGCGCTTGGCGTGACGTCACAGTATGATATACACAGAATAATGACGACGCAATATGTAGCGACAGAATCGCTAATAGCTGTATTATGATATACTATGACGTCATATTCGGTCTGACCAATGACGTGCGTTTCAACTACTTTGAATTTCCCACATATATTTGCACTTTATAATAATTATTTTCTTAATCAAAAAGAAATTACATTAAAAATATTAATATAGGCTTAATTTAAAAGCAATAATGATTATATAAAAAAAATCACACGAATATTCCCTATTCCATAAATAAGCGTGGAAAGATTGTATGGTAACAACAAAATAACTTTAGATAGGTACTAGGTATCTAAATTATTGAATTAATTACAATTTAATTGTGGAAAATGCCAAGTGAAACAAATAATTTTTATGGAAATCTTATTTGCTTCTGTTGACGAGATCGCTGTACTTTGGTACTATTGTAGCGTATATTACTGAGTGTACCTACTCCCTTAGTAGAAGAAATAGTAAATATTTAGTTTCTCAACATACAAAAAAGAATTTTAATAATCAGAAAAAATTTAAGAACTAACTAATTCACAAAAATAAATTAGGAAAGCTTAGCGTTTGAGTGAAAAACAATATTTATTTGTAATCGTTTTTTTTTTAACAAATTAGTCATGAAAAATATAAGATACGTATGTAATACAATAAAACAATGGATTTTTATAAGATAGCAAGAAAAAAAATAGAAATATTCCATTTTAGAAAAAAACCCGACATTCATGTTTCATTCTTGCCGCGAGATGTACATGCGTATGTATGTCTCCGACTGCATAATACTATATGTACCTACGTCAACTTTTTTTCATATTTTTAGTTAGCTTTTATGCAGATGTTTTTTTTTGTAATATCTATAATATATCGCACGCGTAATAAAAAACTGACCAATTACAACTTATGTCAGAATTTTGGGTAAAAGTAAGTCATATTTTTATTGCTTTGTATGGTTTGCGTTTTAAGTCACTTTTTGTCAGAATATTGCAGACTTTTTAAGATTTTTATTAAAAGAAAAATATCTCTTCCCGTGTTTATTAAAATGTCATCTTTGACTAACAAAAGACAAGACGAAGCACCCGCGCAAAATGACATTGAACCGAGTTCATTGGATTACAGCTGCTCGGCTAATGTTATAGGATATAACGAACAAGCCAGAGAACTACCGTTATTTGGAGGTTAGAGAATGTATCTCGTAATTGGAATCTAATTCATCACGGAAAAACGATGTTCCTATTGTGGAGTTAGGAAACCAACCACATGACATCAAAGAAGATGATGGCTCTGTAAAAAACGAACCTCCTATGGATTTTGTTAACAGCGACTCAGACTGCAATGATCAAGATCCAACTTTTAGCCTTCCAAAAGAAAACTGTTTATCCACATCGGTCAAGATCATCCAGCTCAAGCAGTTCCCCGATAACTTCATCATCATCTTCAACTGACAGTTCCGGTACGTATTGTAGTGACCAACCAACAGAAGAAGCAATAATAAATTTGAATATGATAACCACATCAGAGACCACACTACAGTAAGATTCAACAAGCCAACATTGATGAGTCTATGATCTCTGAAGTACATACCTACAGGAAGTTGCACATCAATTAAGCAAGTTCTTTTCGTTATGATGTATTTTTTTTCTGGTGATTGTGGAAATTATGGTACATTACAAAAAAAGTACAATAAAAGACTTAATTCGGAAATGGGTTTCATTGATTTGTTAGACAAAACATTTAATGAGTTACAGACTTATAATTAAACGGTCCTATAGTTTAACTAGTATGCTTTAATTTTAAAAACAGGCCGACTAAATACAAAAGATTAATTTTTATATAATTAAAAATGGTATTAAATAATTTTATTTCATCAAAATAATTACACAAAACGAATTATAAGTTTAAATTTTAAAAACTCACTGGAATAGTTAAAATATAATTATTTAATTTGTAAACTTTTATTATAATTAATAATAAAACAAAGAAGGTCGTTATTGCAAAAACATTTTCCTTAATTTATTAAATACCTAGTTTTTTTGCGTTAAGCCTGTGTTTTATTAAGCGTGCGATGATATTTATTCACAGCTTTTTAGTTTTTGTCCAATTAGACATTTTGAAGTTTAATTAACAATTTCATATCCTAAATTAGTTTTAAACATAGAAGTTGTATAATATGTTTTTGTTATCGCCTCTTAAAAACCTTTATTTTAATACCCCATTTAGTTAATTATAATTAATACCCTATTATTTTTCGATAGGTTTGATAGAAAATAATTTTTAAAAACCGATTGGCGCCTAAAATCCGCCATTTTTATTTCTATTTTATAGACACTAACGTTATGAAGACGAATCTAACGACGTATAAATCATCAAAATTAGTTGAGGTGTTTAGGAATTACGAGGGAACATGAGGTCGGACATATATATAGGAACATACATACAGATCAAACACATAACCCTCCTTTGCTCCTTTGGACTTCGCCGAAGTCGGATAAACACATATCATTTCAGAGTACTAAAAAGAAATAATGAATCTTATAATATTAAATGAGCAATTCTTGTACAATAAAAAATATACAACGCGTATACCTACTTTATTTCGTGTATCTCGGAAACGGCTCTATCGATTTGGATTAAATTTTGTATTTAGATGAAGATTTGCTTTTTAAATCCTTATCTAAATACAAAATTTGATCCAAATTTAAACAAATTGCGTACGTGTTTTTTTTGGAAAAACTTATTTTTTACAAAAAAAAAGAATCGTCGAGCGAAGGTCTGTCGTCTAGTCTTTAGTTTTCTACTAGACAGGTACCTGATGCAATACAATAAACTGATGACGAAACTAAAAAATCAACAATGCAATTTACAAGACAAAAAGAAACAAACAAATATATGCACCTTGCACAACACATTTGCACTGACAAACATGACTTAACCACTTTTTCAAGAAGAACATATGTACTTATCATGTCCCTCTTATTATTTATCTTCCAACGTTATTCTTGGAGTTTTTTTATAATAGACTAGCATTGGCCGCGGCTCCGCCCGCGTTCAGATGACCAAAAATCAAATTTTTAGGTTTTACATATTAGTATACTTTTACATTGCAGTTTTTGATATTTTTTTTTAAAAAATGAGATATTTTCCTGCGGTAAAAAGTATCCTAGTATCCTATATGTTGCCCGGAATAACCAGCTATCACCATACCAAATTTCATCAAAGTCCCTGCAGTGGTTTTTCTGTGATGCGGTAACAGACAGACAGACAGACAAAAATTCTAAAAACTATAGATTCGGCCTCTGCAGCGATAATAATGTCTAATTCAAAAAGATTTTCCAAAAAATATTTAATGTACAGATTCAGCTTAGTTATAATTTTATTATACGTGTAGATGAATCATACTCCCACTATTGAAAGTACAACTTACTATGTTGCAAACGTTATATTGTCAATACAATAGATTGTATAAAAATGAGTAAATAAAATAAACGGGTAAAAAAATATGAAATAAACTTGGTTTTATTTTAAATTCACAATTTCTAGATTGAAAACCCAAAGATGAACTACTTGCGCACTAAAAAGATTCAGAATTTAAAAAGTCTGCGAACATGTTAGCGTGAGTTGCTAATATATATAATTTAAACATATTATTAACCTTGTATCATAATATTAGTTCGTAGTACAAACTCTACTAGAATATTGTGAAATACTATGCAAAACAGCAGGCAGGCAATATCTTATGTCTAAGCAGTAAGATTTTGAGATAAGTTGGTGTTCATTTATTTTTACCCGACTGCGGCGAAGCCCAAAAGAGGGTTATATGTTAGGTATTGATTTACAGAATTAATGAAGGATGGGCAAGAATAAGTTTACGTCTAGTAATAGCGAGCGCGAATAAACAGCGAAGAATTTTATAATAGAGCTTTTGCCCGCGGATTCGACCGCCTACTTTTTTTTCGTGTAATTGCTCTGCTCGTTGAGGTCGTACCGTAAATTAACTAGGTAGTCTACAACCTTCCACAATAAATAAGTTAACAAATACAAAAATCCGACTCGTAGTTGCAGAGATAGCGCATTCAAACAATCTCTCGAGCTTTATCTACTAATACGAAAGTACAGATAAATAAATAAAATTAATTAAATTAAACTTATTACATCGATTAAAGTACGTTTTAAAGCTAGCACCAGGGGACCGAGCTTCGCTCGGAGTTCTTTTTTGTTATATCGTATTTTTAGATGATAATCTATATAACTTAGGACTAAAAACTCGAATAACGATGCTTATGCCCGAGCGTGCAAAATTGGCGACCATATTTTGCGTGGAGCAATGCGAAAGAAAACCACATGAAAACTCGAAAACACGCGTTTTCCTAGACATAAGAATTTCAGCGAAATCTTTAGAGCAATTTCCGAAATCGCCGGTATATATAAATAAATATACAAGAATTGCTCATTTAAAGGTATAAGATAGAATTTATAAATCATGTAAAAAAAGTACTTTGTAAAAAGAAGGGAGAAAAATTCTAGTAAACTGACTTAATTAGAAGATGAAAATCCACGAAAATTTGGCATTCGATCTTTTGATGGAAATAGAATACCTACATGATTAGACCATACTACCTAAGATGCACTGAGAAAAGTGATAAAACACTGTTTAGTCATATGTACAATAAATCATCATGCTTAGTTGTAAATTATATTTACATAGGTATTAACATTATTTTGTAAGAGATGTAATAAGGTCACCCTTCGTTGCCTTTTTTATATAAAAAATATGACTGTAAATATTTTTTATATAAAAAATATGACTGTAAGACTAGAAAAACCGAAACCGGTAGATACTCAAATTTAATATTGTAAATTATTAAGGATAATATTCAGAAGTCTGCAAGTATCTTTTTTACACGCAAATATTATAAAAATATCTTTTTGCGTTTTGAATTGTTTCTTTTTATAATAGTGTGAGTAAAAATTGTAAATTATGAAGTCACTGGGTAGTCTAGTGGTAAAGTGCTCGCTTGGGAAACGGGAGTGAAGCGAGTTCAAATCCCTATTTTCGGTATCGCATCTCATTTTCATATGGGAATCATTTCCACTTATCTTACTGTGAAAAAATCTGCATATCTGAGAGAACCTAGCAAGTTTTCGAAAGACATGTGAAGTCCACCAACCCGCACTTGGTCAGCGTGGACTATAGCTTAATGCCCTTCGTATTGAACGGAGGCCCGCGTACAGAAACGTTAAAAAGGGCTGAATACATATGTTCATTAATGCAGATTAGATTCATCATCATCATTCTGATGATTTTAATAAACAAAATTAAATAAACCCATAAGAAATAAATTACTATAATTAAGTAGCAACATTTATCAAAAATCGCCTCACACAATTTAAGATAACAACATCAAATTGGGCTTAGTTTGAATTTAATTACAAAAACGAATCATTTCAACATACAATTCTAAGCTTATTATTTAATCGTTAACTTAGAATACAGTTTCGCTAATCTTTTGGGATATAATTTATGTATCTCTTATTTTTATAATATATGTATATAAGTTGTTTATACAAATATCATAATAAAATTATACTAGTGGTTCACCCTCGTTTCGCTCGGATTCGCCTCTAGAGATACAAAACAAATCTATCCCACTGGAACCGTACATTTTTTCGGAATAAAAAGTAGTTTATGTGTTATTCTGATATATGAGCTATATCATAGTAAAGGTTCATTAAAATCCATTCAGTAGCTTTTGCGTGAAAGAGTAACATCCATCTATACATATAATAAAAATGTAACTAAGCCGAATCTGTACATTAAATATTTTTTGGAAAATCTTGTTGAAATAAATATTATTATCGATACAGAGGCCGAATCTATAGTTTTTAGAATTTTTGTCTGTCTGTCTGTTACCGCATCACAGAAAAACCACTGGAGGGATTTTGATGAAATTTGGTATGGTGATAGCGGGTTATCCGGGTCAACATATAGGATACGTTTTACCGCGGGAAAATGTCTCATTTCTGAGAAAAAATACAAAAACTGCAATATAATTTGGTTTTTGGTCATTTGAACGCGGGCAGAGCCGCGGGCAATGCTAGTACATCTATATATCCAGACATCCATGATACGTCCTCACAAACTTTCGCATTTATAATATTAATAGGACTGTGGTCAGTTATGACTATTATAACACTTCTGAATGGCATTGCATTGTATGGAGTTATGTATGTGTCCTGATTTGTTTGCGATATTATATTGTCACAAGATGTCATTAACATTCTTCCTACTTTTTTATCCTGTAACGTAATAAGCATGTGGCTCGACTCATATAAATTGCCTTGCTTTTCTAGTGGCTAGCAGGCTACAGTTGTGGACCACACCGGTGTATGAGAGCGAAAGGAAAAGAAGTACCTACACCTGTTTTACGCACACACCTGTCTAGTGTCTACTATTATCCTATAATATCTCCGGCGTAGATGGCTAGTCTTCGTAAGATTTACTGCCGTTAGCAAAACATCTACGAGGGTATTATACGTATATATGTACATACATATATGACAGAAATATCAAAAAAAATCCACATGTTAATCGTTGCTTGAAAAATGCGTTTTCATTATATATTTTGTAAGAATTTCACACGGACAAGATAATATAGTAGTTAAATCTTAGTTAAGTTCACAAACGAATTATCCATTTTCATAAGAATAACAACTAATTTTTTGAGTTCAGTGCTATGCGCTTTGTTATTTCCTTTAGAATTTTTTTTGACAAAGTCTCATTGTCTCCTCGTTACAATGAATTTTAAGCAATTTCTTTTCGTTTAATGAATTATAATTTATAATAGAAGCGACACGTATTGTTATGTGAAACTGCCAAGTGTCAAACCGTACTTGGACCGCGTGGTAGGCTATATCCACTTCGTATTGAAGGGAGGTCCGTGCCCAGCAGTGAGATGGTAAAAAGGACTGAACACATAAATGAACAGTAAACTTACCCTTGACAGAGGTGCACACCGTGAACACGCCAGGCCAGCTGGCGGTCGAGTCTCCGGCTGTGGCGCCGGCACTTGAGGGCTCTCTTTCAGACGGTATAAGGACGAAGCTCTATTCTGTTGGATAAGTGGAAGATAAGTAAAAAGTAATAGGGATTAAAACTTTGAATTTTAAGAATTACTTTGCAAATTTTATTTATTTTATTCGGATTACTATTATAAATGCGAATGTTTGTATGTGTGCATGTGTGTATGTTTGAAGCTAATTTTCACTGTAACGCTTTAATGGATTGAGATGAAATTTAGTATAGGTACAGATACAACCGACGATGGTAATGGTGTAACACATACGCTACTCTTCGTCTTAGTGCTTATTTGTCCGAACGTCCAATTTACCAAATAGTTTTTAATACAGAATTATTGACTTTTAAATGTCAATTCTATTGGTATTAAAAACACATTTTACATTAATAAGCCCGAAAATATGTCTTTAATTAAAGTTTGAACGAATAAACACTAAGGCGACGTACTGTTACTTGTTAGGCAACAAAGGAAGCACTCGAGCGAAGCAACAGTAAGGCGCTAGTAAAGGTATCTATAGAGAAATATAAAGTTGTCATTAGTCCAAATATATTATTTATACATATATTACTAGTTATTGCTCGTGGCTCTGTGTGAAAAAGTAACAAACACACATACACTCAGTCTTACTCATAGACAATGATTATTTTTTACGAAATTTGATTTATCAACATTTAAAATATCGATTAGTACTATTTGTTCTTAATAAAATATTTTAGTCATATCTATAGTAAAAATTCGGATAAGAAATCTGTTGATAACAAATAGATATAATGAGCCAACTAATACTATATGTAAAAATCTAGTCCTTGTAAAAACCATATCAAAAAATAATACATAATTGAAAATGTTTTAATAACTATGTGCACATAGAGAAATATAAAGAGTATTAAAAATTGTGGTTCGTATAGTATAAAAAATGTTTAAGACAACTTATCCATACTAATATTATAAATGCGAAAGTAACTCTGTTTGTCTGTTACCTTTTCACGCTTAATCTGCTGAACTGATTTAGATGAAATTTGATGTGGTAGATAGTTTGAGCCCCTGGGAAATACATAGGATAGTTTTTATTCCGGAAATCATACCTTAAGGGGGTGAAAACTGAAAAGTGGGGTGGAAATTTGTATGGAAAATGAATCATTTCTCACGTAAGGCATATATTATTCTTTATTTTTTAAAGTACTTACTTTTGGTTTTAGTGAGTCGCTAGTTGGTACATAAATATATTAATTTAAATATGAAAAGATGGTACATCAGCTAGGAAACGTGAGCGATGTTATATAAGGTAGCACGAGTTTTGTAAGCAGTGCAATAATACTTGCGACACCGTATCGTTATCGTTCTGCATGCGTACCTTTGTGTTTTTGATTGGCGAATGTGTTGAATGTTATGTATTTTGTCTAATAACAATATAATTTGCAGCTTGATTTGAAAGAAATAATATGCTTTAATCAGAACACTCTTACGTATTTATGTTTATCAATACTACTGGCATACGTAAATGTGGGTGTATTTTACATGATATTACCATAATCGCTTCTCTTGATCCTCATTATAAAATATCGCTCTTTAAGACTAAAGCCTTTCATACTTCCATTTCTTTTCTTCAAGTTTTATTTTCGCAACAAAAAGTTGCCTATGTCTTTTCCAAGGTCCCATCTAACTCTATACCAAAATTCATCAAAATTCGGCGGTTTAGGTGTGAAAACTTAACAGACAGACAGAGTTATTTTCATTAACATTTACAATATTAAAGTGTAGATAATAAAAAATCGTAGAATAAGTTTCTTTAATGGTCTTGTTTTTATATTACTTAACACATACTCTACAAAAAATTCAACTACCTTATTACCCTTTTAAACGAAGATATTGGATCCAGACCTTACGGAAGGCTGATAAAATAAACATAAAAAGAACAAATAAATACATATATAAAGCTAAGCTCTATATACTTGGTATGCATTAGTCTTAAAAATTCTCTGACAAAATCTGATCTTTTTTTCTTATACAAACTTAAGTAATTATCAAAAAAACTTTTATCTTACCGTTACTTCGGCATCCAGCTTGTTATATACTTCGGCATTTTGTCTACGACGCGCGCGCACTGCTTGTCGGAGGGAGGTGGAGTCGCGATTGCCGCCACACCACCCGCCAACCCTCTCACCCACCACTTCTAACATATCAGCCACACGACTGTAACAATCAAATTACCTAATAAAACATATTATAAAAAACTTAGAAGTCCACTCACAGCTTTAGATTGAATTGAATAGCATAAATTATTTCAATTATTTTTGTATCTTGGTTACGATTAAGGGATATTAATTTTGTAAAAGCTATTGAGGAAAACAAATTTAATATGAATAGAATTCTTGCACACGCGAGTCGAAATATTTATATAAGCGAAAAGTGATAAAATTTTAATTGGCTAATTTTAAATACGTATCATAAAACAACATTTAAAAGCAATCGAAAATTTTAACTTTTAAATTCGGTGTTAGGTGTATTTGAGTTTACGTAACAAAATCGTGGCGTAGTTTTTGTTTTCTCTATTATATGTTTAGCATATAAAAATATAGAATAAATGTTCAAATTCATATATTTTCTATAGTTTTTTTTTGCTTTCGCTAGTTTTAGATGTACATTTTGTCAAATTTTTTTATTCCGAGATAATATAGATCAGGTAACAAAGTAAATGTAATTTATTATGTAATTAATGTACTCGTATTGAAAATAATCCTTGCTTTTTTAAAATAAAATAGACATCTATTTTATGGTCCACCTGTGGTGTTAAACGGCGTGAGCATACCTTATAGCAAAACCGTCAAAAATCTTGGCATTATTATGGATCAGAACTTATCATGGGTTCCACAGGTAAGTGAGGTAACCCCCCCAACGTGCGTTCACCTTGTCGTGGTGGGGGGGCTCAGTAGTGCCCGGCAACCCAACCGGGCGCGAAGCCAAGAAACGCACAGGGAGGTCGCATATTTCGGTGGGCGGTGGGAGGTGGCCCTCTTCGGAGGGCGGTGTACCATGCGGGTTGCTCCTGGTACTTCTCTGATAGCAGAGTGGACCTTGGAGCAACCCCGTGGTTGTTGTGGTCTGCTTCGGCAGACCTGCCGTTGGGGCGTCGTAGTTGAATGCGTAAGCGATCCTGCGACGCCCCATTAAGACGGGGGAAGGCTTTGTTGGGTTTTAGTGGGTAGTACTGGCTTTGCCGGTGAGTCCCACACCTCGTGCGTAAATGCATTTCCCAACGTTAAAAAAAAATAGGTAAGTGAGGTAAGCAGGAAGATGTTTAATTCGGTAGTATCGCTTCGACGTTTGCATAACTTTCTTCCAATCTCCACCAAAATTGCGTTAGTACAATCGCTCCTATTACCAATTCTTGACTATGCTGATATCAGTTACCTTGATATTAAAGAGGAGCAATTAAATAAACTTGAGAGACTCCAAAAATTTTGTATTCGGTTTATATTTGGATTACGTAAATATAACGTAATATATAATACAATAATAACGTAATAAATAACATAATATTACGTAATAAGTGGCTCTCTATTCATCTTCGCAGAAATACTCATATACTTCATCTTCTTTACTGTATTCTGTTCGATCCGTCCACTCCAAATTACCTTAAAGAACGTTTTGAATTCCTTGGAGATTCCCATTCTCGCCTTCTGCGTTCTGCCCAAAATTTAATCCTTAAAATTCCTTCCCACTCCTCTATCTTTTATGGCAACTCCTTTAGTGGTCCGGCCTGTCGTCTTTGGAACTCACTTCCCCGTAACGTTAGGGATGCGAAAACTCTAATGATTTTTAAAAAACGTCTAAAAGAACACTTTTATACATTTTAATTCCTTCGGATTGCTGCATTATTATTTATTCTGAAATTTACTCTTAAATTATATGTACTATATGTATAGCTATTATTCTTATTTGTATTAAATTATTTCTTGCCTTTCATGTGTGTATATATATATATATATATATATATATATATATATATATATATATATATATATATAATATAGTCATTTTATTTATTTGGTTAAACTGATATTATTATTTTATTTATTTATTACTTATTATCATATTATTTATATTAATTACGTATACCTAATTTATATATTTTATATACGTATATAAAATATCATATGTATGTATATATGTATTTATCATTGTTATTTTTCTTATCTCTGTTATTTGTTCACACCCTTCCACTTCATACTTTGCTATTTCCTACACCTAAAGGTTGCCTGGAAGAAATCGCTGTTTTAGCGATAAGGCCGCCTCTTGTGCATTTTGCTACTACTGTAATGTTCTTTTTTTCTTCCTATGTTGTGTGTGCAATAAAGAGTTTTTATTATTATTATTATTATTATGGTCATAATAAGATATGTTTCTGTAGGTAGGTAAGTACGTACTTATAAAGTATACTCAAGGTTAAGTACTGGAGTCTAATAAAAAAATAAGCATTTACTTAACAGAATCTGTAGGCCTTGAATATTTTTACATAATTAAAATATAATTAGAGAAATCTAAATGTTTTCGAACCGAAAATAAAGATCCCATAGATGAATTCTATTTTATAGATTTTTTGAAGTTAAACTTCTTTTGGCACCTTTGGAAAACATATGAGAGTATAATTTTTACGATGCGAGCGCACACCAACAGCCAAAAAGCGACATAATGAAGTTAGCTGCATGCCTTTTACAAATAGAGAGTTGTGAGAAACATACGGGATATATACGGGGAATCTTTAGCTATTTTTGTTCTGTTACGTCAAAGAAGTATAACTTCTTGCGTGCGTACATAAGTACACACACGTTTTTTTTAGTTTTTACAGACGTTAGAGAAGAGGCTCGATTCCTTGAAAAAACTGTGGGGTACTCGCAGATATAGGTAGATAGATAGAAAAAATATTTCCATAATACATGAATAGATTTATACAGAATGTATATTGTCATCTATACACATAATAAACTTCTAACTAAGCCGAATCTGTACATTAAATAATTTTTGAAAAATCTTATTGAAATAAACATTATTATCGATACAGAGGCCGATCCATAGTTTTTAGAATTTTTGTCTGTCTGTCTGTTACCGCATCACATAAAAACCACTGGAGGGATTTTGATGAAATTTGGTATGGTGATAACTGGTTATTCGGGCCAACATATAGGATACTTTTTACCGCGGGAAAATGACTCATTTCTGAGAAAAATACAATAACTGCAATGTACGAGTATACTAATATGTAAAACCTAAGAATTCGGTTTTTGGTCATCTGAACGCGGGCGGAGCCGCGGCCAATGCTAGTTTATTATATAATTTTAAGAATAAAACCCACCTGTAAGGATGAAATTATTATTTTAAATTGCGTATCTTTTTAGTTATCACATGTTTCATGGAAATTGAAAAACATTTTTATTCTATGTATCATTTACTTCTAGCAAAAAGCTAAATATGTAAATTAAATATTTGCCAAGTTCTAACAATAGCTCGTTATTTATTTTACATTTAGAATTCACAATTAAAGGAACACTTACTCTGTGTTAGCTTAATAAATAAATTCATGAGAAATACCCACTTCACGTTATTTGTATTCAATATTAATAGAATAATTTACCAGAGAATCACATTTTATCTATCGCTCACGAAAAAACTTCCTTTATATTTATAGTTTACTAGCAAAACCCGCGGCTTCGCTCGCGCTAAAACTACAAAAAAACTCTAAAAAGTTAGGTTTCATACAAACTTTCATCCTCTATTTTACGCCCTTATGATATTAATTTCACAAAATGTTCAAACACGTATTTATTTAATTGTATTGAAGAGAATAAATACCTAGTTTCAAGTAATTCTGATCATAAATATTTTTGTTGTTGTTGTATAATAACGTGTTTTCCCGTGAGAATGAGATAATTTTTCACGGTAAAAAGTTGCATTTGTTACTCTCCAGCTCTCCAACTATGTCCACACAAAAAATCACGTCTGTCCGTAATTCCGCTTCGACGTGAAAGAAGGACAAACAAACACACTTTCACATTTATAGGTAATATTAGTATGGAACTATAGATACCAATACAAAGTACTGTTGTCCTATCCCAATTTCAATAAAATTTATCTCTGGGCCATACAAAAATTATGTAGAAAAAGTATTTTAAGTTTCTTCTGGATTTCATAATTTTCCTGGTAACTTTTACACTTTTTTCCCTAAAAAACTTCCCTAAAATCCACTTTATTCAATACATATTACCTTGGTGTACGACACATACAAGTAGCTTATTAATTTAAGCATAAGTTTACGTATAATACGTATACAATAGCAAAGGCAAAGTAAAATGGGGAAGCAAGAGTAAAATAATTATAATTTACAAAAACTTAAAAAAAACGGTTTTTTAGCGATTATAATATTTGTATGTATGGGATTTGTCAAATCAGATCACATGAGCCTAAACCTTATGGCTTTGCTATAGTTATTGACGAGTTCTAGTATCCATCTCCTGACTCAATTATTAAATCAGCTCGATGGTATCAAATTATTATATTGACATCCGGATTAAATATACTTATAATATGTACATACATATAAAGTTTCATATCGATACAAAAATGAGATTAGATTAAAGTCGACTTTCAAAATTTGATTTTATAGTATGTTAAAAAAAAAAACAAAAATCTATTAAATAAAACTATTTTTTTTTTGGACTTTTTTGGGGGGATTTATTTTGATTTACAATACTCATAGTTATGGTATAGATAGTCACTTAAATCAAAACAAAGAGAAAAAACGGTTTTTATTTAAAATGTCAAATATTTATGTATATAAAAAAATATTAATAAAGACATATTAAAACGTACCTAGAGGTGAAGAACCAGTAAAGTATGGCAGTGAAGATGGCCAATTCGGCGGCACTGCTGGCCACCCGCACCTGCTCCACCACCGTCCACATATTTATCATCGTATCCATTTTAGGCTTTTCATCACAAGTCCAGTTAAAAACACTTAAACTATCTATTTTGAATAGTTATTTATAACAAGGTTGGTATAAAGTCACAGAATCGCGGCACAAACATCAATTTTACTTTGGTCCCTAAAATAAAATTGTGAATTAATTCTGTCGATTTCGTTTTTCATTTACCGAATAACGAGATTGCGATATATTAAGACGATCGCGCACGTCTCTATTGTATGAGAGTCGGCAGTCGACTGAACCGGCCAATACACTATCAAGTAGCAATTTAATACTTGACTCTATGGAAGCCTGGACGCTGGCGTGATAAAACAAGCTCTAACTCATGCTATCGTTGAAAACAATAATATACGACCTAAATGAAATGCGATAAACCGTTGCACTGAGAAGGGAGGCGCAGTAACTCATCGGCAACAAAGGCACAGTTGTACCAATGGTGATCAAAGTTCATACGGAATAATGAATATACAGTCATAATATTTAGTATATTCTTTATTGTACTTATAAAACAAAATATTGAAATTGCATATTAAAAGACAAAGACAAATATTTATCCTCATTCTCAATATAAATGCCATTTGAATTTTGTTTGTTTTTATGAATTACGCAGCAATGAAGCCACTTATCGACACGAGCTTTTACATAGAGAACAGTGTTAATTTAATATCCTCCTTATATCAGTAGATTAAGTTCCCGTGGGATATTAATATCTCGTTCTCTCTCGTCTTTAGTTTTCTGCTTAAAACAATTTTTGATCACTAATAAGTAATAACAATATAAATATCAAATATTGTATAATTTAAAAATATACAATACATAATATATTAAATTTGGTTATATTCAGTAATATTAGATCGCAATCTAATATTACCTATATCTTTCGTATTCGAAAGATATGAAATCAAGTAATGTTTTAACACAGGCATATGACAATTAACCTACACGGTGAAGTGTAAAGTCGAACGAGATAACGTGATAGTAGGCATAATTACAATCACGTCAATATTAATTATTAAAACATGATACGGGCCAGAGTTCAGGACATTGCGTGATCGACCAGTGGATATGGGAAGTTTACAAAGACGACTAAAATATACTTCAATCTCGGGTTTATCGATATTGACCGTGAAAAGGTCTTTAAAACATATAGTAACCTTTACGAATTATATGTATACAATAATATTTATGTAATATGTAAATAATTCTCATCACTCAATTACGTGGTGAAAGTTGTTTGGGTCAACATAATTTTAAGTGGGTACATGATATTTGTATGTTTATTAAAATCGAGAACCTATCTAAAGAACATTTCCAAATTAAAATGGAATGATGTAGACTAAAGAGTCTCGTAAATAAATAAACTATTTTTTTGAGTGTGATTTATGATGCGATGTTACTTACCTTCGCACCACTGACATTAATTACCTTGTAAAATAATAAAGCATTTTTATGTTAGAAATACAACGTAAGACAGAAAATATGAAATTTAATTTTAGTGCCGTATAAGAAATAACACAGAAACGCTACAGATCTTATTACAAAAAAATAAAATTTGATATATCTAATACCTACATAAAAATCTCGTGTCACGGTGTTTGTGGTAGCACTACTCCGAAATGGCTTGACCGATTTTAATGGTTTTTTTGTACATTTGGTAGGTATGAGAATAGGTCGTAAAGTATTTTTCACCCTCCTACTCTCACCTCCCATTTTTTAATCGCTATTTTAGTATTTTTGTACGAACAATCTGTATTAATCTATACTAATATTATAACGAAGTAAAGTTTGTGAGTTTGTGACGTTGTAGGGTGTAATCTCTGGATGTACTGAACCGATTTAGATGAAATCTGGTAAGAAGATGGTTTGAGACCCTGGGAAGGGCATAAGATACTTTTTATCCCGGAAATCATCTCTTAAGGGGGTGGAAATGGGGATAAAAATTTGTATTGGGAAGCAAGTATAATATAAACACATAGCGACGAATGAGTCGCTGTATAACATAAAGCCAAAGAGATTTTTTTGTAGATTGAACGTGTAGGGCGTAGCGGCAGTTTCTGCTAGAATTCATATATGTACATTATACATATGTACACGAATAGGTGTTATTCAAATACAAGTATTTTACTGAGGATATTAAATGATGTGGTTAGAAAATATATATAGATAATTTATATATTAAAAATTAAAAAAGAAATGGTGGCATATTTAAAAATGTTTTAGGTTATTTTTGTCTTTCAGTCAAAAATCAAAAATGGCTAATTGTTAAAATAGTGTGAGGTCCTAACGCATATAGAACCCTACATTCAAACATATAAATATAGGTATAATAAGAGTCATATTTACTGAATTATATTATTATTTATTACTAATAAATAATAATATAATTCAGTAAATAAATTCGTACGTCATAGGTACACGATGTAACAATAAATAATTTTAATGATTTTTAGAACTTCGATTAAAATTACATATCCCAATCATAAAACACCAGTAACTTTTCAGTTTCATATTGGGCATAAGTTAGCTGGTATATACCCACAAAAATAATTTAACTGCAGGCATCTGGAGGTTCTGGGTTCAAGTCCCGTGTCGGGCAAGTTTAGTTATTAAGTCTTCCCGTTAAGAATGTGTCAGCAACAGCCTGGAGTTGGGAAGTTTTTGAAGAAGAAGTTAGAGGGCGATGTTTCACCCCTGTGCCTCAGAGAGCACGTGTCCCGACGGTCTTGCACGGTACGCCTAATATCTCTCACTGGTAGTGTCGAATTATCATCCCATCGGAATTTGAGAGTGAAAGGAATAGAGAGTGGACACTTGTGCTCTATGAGTCTATAGTATCTTCTGTGCAGTTGGTTAGTCTCAGTGAGATTGGCTGTCGTGGCCGAAATAGGTCTGGAGGACATCAAAAAACAGAATTCTACATATTATATTCGTTGCTTCAAAATTTTTATATTACCTGTTATATATGACACACGAGTTTTATATCTCCTTTTACATAAGATTTAAACACTGTCATAGATAACATTATCATAATCGAAATAAACTGTAACTATACATTGAATTTGAGACGTTATATTATGCGAGAGAGATTATGACTTATTGTACGTTGTAATAGTTTGAAAAATGTAGAGCAACTACGCTGAAAATTATTATCATTTAATGCGTAATAACATCTACGTATATTAAATTGAAATGAATACAAAAGAAGTTCTCTAAAATATTTAGAGCATATAAACACGAAATAAAATAATCAAGTATGTCAGAGATCACGTGGGATTCTACACGTTATCATCACAAATGATTTTATAATTGACGTTAAACAAAAATAAACGTGATAAATGTCTGTCTAGTCCAGACGGTTATTTTTATAATTTTTTTCTTTGTGATAATTTTTTGGATATCTATATACCTATAAGTATAAAAGAAAGTCGAGTTTGTTACAACACTTATAACTCGAGAACTGCTGGAGCGATTTTCATGATTTTGATTTGTTAGATTTGTCTCTACCCCGAATAGCAGAATAACTATTAAAACATCAGAAAAATTAAGGGAAAAAAAAAATGAATTTAAAATGGCTGACGCTGGCTTATAACTATTTATATTTTAACGTTAACAATTAGCTCAGAGATGAGATATTTTCCCGCAGTAAAAAGTATCCTATATGTTGACCCGGATAATCAGCTATCAACATGCTAAATTGTATCTCTAGATACCTTTAGCATTTATTTCATTACGAAACTTATCAGAAATAACTATTTTCATCATCATACCGGTAGTTGATTTTCGCAATATTTTTATAAATTAGGTAAACAGTAGTATGCTATAGACTTTTAATTAAATGTATGAATATCCGTGCAGTAATTTCTGAGATTGGCCGGAGCAAACACAAATTCAACGTGGCGGGAGACTTGGATTTATAATATGTACATTCTACTACCAGTAAAAAGTAAGATACTAACACCTACCGCTATCCCAAACCACTGTGCTTCAATTTCAGTAACAAGATAGTTTTACACAATAACATCACGTCGACCGCACTTAGTCATTGTACGCAAATGAACCTTTTGGTCTACTTTTCACAATTTATTGAAAATGTATTAGTGGCGAAGGGTGAAATTTTAGCAGAGGTAAGCCGTTCCAAAAATATACAATTTTTATATACCTATTAATGCAGAAGGAAATAAAGCCATATATATATACTAGCGGACCCGACAGACGTTGTCCTGTCTACACGTCTTTAATTTGAAAATTTCAAACTTTTTGGACAAAATTGTGAATCTAAACCATTCCCAGATCCCCTTGAACACACACAAAAAATTTCATCAAAATCGGTCCAGTCGTTTGAGAGAAGTTCAGTGACATACACACTCACAGAAGAATTATATATATATATATATATATAATATATATATATATATATATATATATATATATATATATATATATATATATATATATATATATATATATATATGTAAAGAAAACCACTTCATATGCAAGTGCTTTTTTTAAGTTTATTTTATTTACATAAATACTTTTTGATTGATTCCAAATTTACTTTTTTTTTTTAGTTTTTTAACTTTGACATTTAATAAAATAAGTAATTATAAAATTTTCCTCGAAGAGTTTATTTATTAGTTTATTCTTATTTAGTTTGAAATAGAGGCTTTAAATGTTGTTTCTTTTATTATTACAGGTGAGTTAATATTTTATTGTAAGTGTAATTTTTAAAATGTTTTTTGTATTTAAATTCTAATACTGAAATAAATCTTTTATTATCTTTTATTATGAGTATTACAGAAACGCAGTTAAGTCTTTATTTTTCAAATAAGATAAATAACATTATATATATATATATTTTCCAAAACAACATTTATACATTTAATAAATTAAATGTATGTAAAATTATAGCAAAATAATTTTAAGGTAAGACGTCTTGTATGTACGCTTCGCCACTGATATGTATGTAATGTATACAATATATGTATGTGTGTGTGTATTGTTAAGATTAACAATCGCAACGTAAAACTTTATTTTAATTAAATCTGATATCATTTACAGTACATACTATTTGGTACTGGTAGTAGACCATGACGTTCAGTAAAAAATTGTAATAATTTAATGCTGAATAAAATATTTTGAATTTGAATGTAAAATATTTTCAACATAGTACGAGTATACTTTAATACATTTTTTTGCATCTACAAGATGATGAATGTTTTGTTTTTTTTTAATGTATTTTATCTCTGTAGTCTAACGCTCACTGTCCATCGCATCGCACCGGTTATATATATATATATATATATATATATATATATATATATATATATATATATATATATATTATTGTCTGGGACAATATGAAATTTTTTTTCATTCTTGCTAAATATTTACAATATAGACTATGATTAACAAATGAATTGATATAAAATTTATTAACCCTGAAGCTACGGTAGCACCATGATTTACAAAGTTCTATTAATAACTTACGTAGAATATTGACTTCATTTAGAATTTTGGCTTCCATCTCCAGGTAAATTTCTAAGAAATTAATTAAATTTCTAAGAAATCTATTGTTAACTGTAACGCCGGCGTGTCCGCGGTCGTTGAGGGAATATTATTAAAATTTCATATCGGGTGACGTTAAAAATAAATTATAAATAATGGCCAGTTTAAAAGGTAAAAGAAAAATCTATATATAAATATGATAAAATCGCTGTCTTGTGTCTGCACATGGAAGATATTTGAAAAAAAAATATTTTGAGTTTTAAATAAAAAGAAAGTATTATTATTGGGGGTCTTTATTAACGCAATAGACAAACCACGATTTTTAGAATATTGTCTGTTTGTCTGTGCGTTTGTGAATTTCAGAAACGGCGTAACCGATTTGTGTGTTTTACTTCGATCGGTTCATAAATAAAAAAGTTATGTCAATTTAAAGAATCATCTAGGGACGAACTCGAGCAAAATGAGGGTGAGTCACTACTTAATATGATAAAAGTGTAACTGATCGCTTTCTGTAGATGGAAGATATTTGAGAAAAACTATTACTCTTGGTCTTTATTATCGTAATAGAACCCACAACAATGATTTTTATAGTTTTTGTCTGTTTGTCTGTGCGTTTGTGCGCGCTAATCTCAGAAACAGCTTCACTGATTTGGGTGTGGTTTTCACTAATGTATTGTGGTAAGCTTTACTTAACATTTAATATTACAATCGGTTCATAAATAAAAAAGTTATATTAATTTAAGGAATCACCTAGGGACGAATCCGAGCGAAGCAAGGGTGAATCGCTAGTATTATAATAGAAATAAAGCTACACTACACTTATCTCTACCGAGCATCTTTTTATTTGAACCTCGATAATTTTTAGAGCCGTGCTGTTTTCTATTACTAATTTATACGATGTAAATATTAAAACAACCTAATAGACCAATCGGAATCGGTTTATTTTTAAGAGAAAAAAATATATTGAAAACCTAAAATTTAATGATTTTAAAAAGTTAGCAGGTATATAAGGAATAGAATTTTGTAAAATGCCCCCTCTGCCCAGCTACCGCCGAGAAATGGGGGGACGCAAAGCGTTGAAAAATAGTTTTTTTTTCAATTTCGTTCTATCGAAAAATGTTTTCTACAAAAGTTGTAGGTCGAGTAAAAATCTACAACAATCTTAAACATTATTTTTAAATTTTAAAAATATTCCGGTACTTTTCCTACGATTTGACGGTCGCGTACGTAAAAATTACATAACCTACAATCGGCAGGTACTAACCCACTTTAGTCTCAAAATAACTGAAAGATGAGATAGTTTTGAAATTTGCAAATTTTATACAGTAATTAATAATTATTCCTATTTATGTAAAGATAATAAAGGCGTTAATTTTCGTTAATAAATAATTGGCGTTAATTTTGAAAAAATAAATAACTTATGGTGACAGATTTTTTCGGGTAGACTTATTTGACCATAGCAAAAAAATAATAAATAAAATAGTAGATTCTAACATTTTTCTATGAAAGCAAAGGATGGTATTTCACTGCCATCTTTATTTTATTTCAAAGTCAGTACGGCACACTGTGAACTACTATGTATAGATAGACGACACGCAAACAATATTAGCAATATGGTGCCCTAAATTGTCATGTTGCTCCTCTCCAAATAATTGTAATGTGTGTGTGAGAGAGAGAGAGAATAGTGAGTTCAAACAAACAAACTCTAACTCTATATATATACACACATACATTTAATGTATATTAGTAGTATAGACTAGAAAAAATAAAACTTAACACGGTGAGAAAACGGAAAACAAACGCGGCTAATTTGTCAAAAGGATGTGTTATTTGTTTAATCATACTCCTAGTTTAAGTGCCCGTTTTCCTATTTATATCAGTCCCGTGTACCGAGAGTTTAGAAGAAGAAGGAAAAAATCCAATATGGTGGTTTTATGATCAATTCCATTAGCAAATGAATGAAATATTTCACAGCCAAATGTTAACTGCCATCGATTATAATCGTGCAAACTATGAAATGGCCTGAAAAATTTAGAAAATTTATCATTTTAATAATATGGTAACTTTAGATATATTTTTTTTTGATAAAAATATACGTTGGAATTTATTAGTGTACCTGTTATTAAGTAATAATAATAATAAAAATAGATTCCTGACTAAAATGTCACGACTTGACATTTATTTCCCAAGACTATTAGAATAACAGTGACAAAAATAAATAAGCTAAATTTATATTGTATTTGTTTCAAGCATCAAATTCTAAGTTTCTGATGACTCAAACGGATAGTTTTATAATATAGTAAATGGTTTTTAACAAAAATCTACTTTCGCTATGAACTGATTAAATGTAGTTAGTTACGTAAATTAATTTTGGTAGAGCAACGTGACACGATTTTTAATAAATATAATTTGTAAACAATGACACAGTTACTCATTACATTACATTACACGCGACAGACCATTTGATAGACTTAAGACTTGACGTAATAGTTTATCTAGTTTATCAATGTATGAGGATTTCCTAAGAAACATTAAGTTTTTCTAAAAAAGAATTATAGCTGTTTGAGCAAAAGTCTTCTGAAGAATTATAATAGAAAAAAATATCTTTATTGAGCTATTTGCATTCCAAGTTATGGTTCATTGAGCCAAAGTCGAACAGTTAACTGAACAGACTATAAGAATTCATAGACTTCATGAATTACAAATAAAAATATTTGGACCGTGACTAACCGTCGTGGATATACGTGGATGAAATGTTATACAAAGATCTCACAACGCAATACACCTATGTGATGAAATTTTCGCGAACTGTGGCATAGTATCAGACATCATATTTTTCTTGCATGAATCAAATTATAATTCCGGCGCATCGCGTGAATGGAAAGGGAAATCGACAGCATTGTAGCGTATTACTCATAGTAACAATTATTGAACGGATTCCTTTAGAATTTTCTTTTATTATGTTTCCATTTTGCGTATCGTTGATTTTGGGGTTACCTTTTGTTATCAGACCATGTGTTAATTGATTTTTTACACTACACAAGGAATGTGTTAGAAATGCACTTTACTCTAAATTAGATAGAAAAAACGGTAGCAATAAATAATTTTATGTAACTACGCGACGTCAATTGATAATTTTCGTAGAGCAGGTGACGGCTGCCCACGTGCACGTTTTAAGTATTACTGAACCTATACGATACGATCACACGACAATCGACATCAATATAGTGTTGCCGGTTTTTCTTACAAGCCACATGCGTATCGATGTGGCCGCTAACAAAAAGAAATTGTTTATAGTCTCTTGGCGCAGTTGGCACAATTCGGATGCAATGTTCCGCGTTTCGTCAGTCGGCTTTCCTATGTTATTCAATAATTTTGTTTGGTGTAATTTTAAATAGTTAATGTTTTTTTGCTTGCTTTCCGGATAAAGTTTTTAGCTTTAAATAATCACGACGCCATTATCAATGCGAAACTTTGTGTTTCTCTGTATGTGTATGTTTGTTACTCCTTTCCCTCTATTACGGCTGAAAGGATTTGGATGCAATTTACAATATGAATAGACTATGAACTTGAGTAAAACGTATGATACTAATGTTAGTATTAAAACTTGCCAAAAGGTGGCGCTGCCGGTATACAATATTATAAATACAAAAAACACCTAGGGACGCAAATGTGCAAAGCGAGGGTGAGTCGTTAGTACCTAACGTTTAGTTCGAGTATGATTTGCTCATGAACGAATAAACCACTGGACCAGACATAAAATACAAATGTATGAAAACTCGTTCAACCAAAAGACGCATAACGCACACAAAGATTTTATTACATTATTATACACACAGGTACACAATACAATATTTCTAGTGCTTGAACGTAATCGATAAAATACATATATCGATGAACCAATTAATGACATTTTAGACATTGGTTAGCATAGTCATCATATTTTACATCTTTTAATTTAAAATATCTGTATTTATTATAATAAATTAAAATAAATGAATTAAAGAGGCAATAATAATGTGTCAAATAATAATTATTTTTTAATTTGATTTATATAAATACGATGGCATTGATGGCAGCATTCTGTTGGCCTATAATAATGTTAATGAACAAATGAATATCGGGTGTATATTCCATTAATATATAATAAAAATTATTTTTTAAAGATTAAAAAAATATTAAGCTAATTTAATTAAATAAAGTGATTTTGTTGATTCTGTTATTGAATTATTTTAATTGGCAATTGATTGTCTCGGGTAGCTTATAAAAATGTGACACTGTCCTAATATTGCTCAGTTCTTAATAAACATTTGTGAAATTAGGAAAAAGAAAAAGTGATTGCAAATTAAAGTGAGTGTTGGATCGTGAAAGTAAAATAGATCGTGAAAGTAAAGTGTTTTATTACAAATCGCCAACCCAGAAGTTTAGTGCTAAAACATTATTGTTTGATTTTGTGTAATTTATGTGTTGAAATAAAATGATCTTTATTATTATTACAATGGAATAATATTCCAAAGTATATAAATGTGGTATAAAATAAAATAAAAAATTAAGTACACATACTAATTATAATTTTTGCATTTATATTTTTATGTGACTTAGAAAATATTTTTATAAATTTATTGTCATCAGATTGTAGGATACTGTGATAAAAGTATTTTATGTTAATGTACTGTACAAATAACACAATTCGTTCAGTTATTTCGTCAAATATCGATATATTTTTCGACATTGTCAAGCACTAGTCGATGTCAAATGGACTCACTCGACAGTTTAGTCATTTGTTCTGAATGGTATAATCCAGGGATTTTATGATGGTTGTCAGATGTCAACAATACATAGAAATATCGACTATATTTAACATAGTTGGATAATATGACATTTTATTTTACAATTTTATTAAATTGTGTGATAAATAACAATAAATGTAATAAAATAATGTATTTACAAGTGAAAAGAAACAGTGCTGCTTCCGCCGCTATAGTTTTTACACCATTTAACAGAACATTTAGTCATTTTTGGCAGATTGTTTGTTGACAAGTAAATGCTTGAGACTGACGCAAAAAACAAACGACAAAGGCTGAAATTTCCTGGCTACTAATAAGACAGATAAAGGTACGTCCGCTTATATGTCTGGTCCAGTGACTTATTCGTTCATGGATTTGCTCATCGAGGGCTCTGTACTAGCAAGTACTTAATTTATTATTACTATATAATTGATTAGGCTAAAAATTAAACTATTTATTAACTCGGAAAACGGAAACAAACCTATCCCACGGGAACCGTACATTTTTCCGGGATAAAAAATAGCCTATGTGTTATTCCAGACTATAATCTACCTCTGCACCAAATTCATCCAAATCCGTTCAGCCGCTCTGACATAAAAAAGTAACAAACATCCATACTCACAAACTTTCACGTTTATAATATTAGTGTATAGATAAAATAAAGTACGGATTAATCTATAATTAATATTCAAGTCATCATATTGTTAACCTCTGATCATTTTTTGTTTTTATTCGGGTTCCATCAACAGACCAACACTATGGAATTACAAGAATATCGTAAATGACATCGATGTTGCTAAAGGCGTGCCAAATTGCTTGACTGATGGATTGAATCGTAGATAGTCTGAAAGACAGGTATAAGCAAGCGAAGCAAGATAAAGTTAAAAAAAAAAAACATTCAGTTATTGATAACTTTCAAAATATACATATTTCGTGTACCACAAAGTACACCTCCTATACTATACATATATAATGTGATAACGTACTTATTCATAATTCGATATTAATTCAAGGTCTTGTTCGCAGAATGAGAAGCGCCAATGATAGAGCCCAAGGGTCAGATATATTTATTAATATTCATCGCAACGTAGGATTGTGTATTATGAATTCATTCTTATTACTTATGCAAATTAATATATAATATCATACCTAATACGTTTCTAATGCTGTATGACTTTGTAAAAACTGACTATTAAATTAAATCTATAAATATAATAAAATTGTAACAAAGCCGAATCTGTAAATTGAATATTTTTTTGGAAAATCTTATTGAAATAGACATGATTAGCGATACAGAGGCCGAATCTATAATTTTAAGAATTTTTGTCTGTATGTCTGTCTGTCTGTTACCGCATCACGGAAAAACCACTGGAGGGTTTTTGATGAAATTTAGTATGATTATAGCTGGTTACCCGGGTCAACATATAGGATACTTTTTACAGCGGGAAAATATCTCATTTCTGAGAAAAAATACAAAAACTCTAATGTAAGAGTATACTCATATGTAAAACCTAAGAATTTCGTTTTGGGTAATCTGAACGCGGGCGGAGCCGCGGGCAAAGCTAGTAAATTATAAAAACATTTATTGTTAGATACGTATGTATGTATGTACCTACATAATATATTAAATTAGGAAGACTGAGGAGTTCCGTTGGGCATTAATGGTTTGGCATTTCTCACCGGTGAGCCTTCATATAACCATAAAATATTTATGCAGGTAGAAAAAAAGAAAAAAAAAAAAAAGTGCTTATGATTACTCATGTCGCTTTTCACGCAAAATAATTCACTTTTTGTCTTTGTAATATTTCTTTTTTAAAATATAATGGAAACAATTCGATGTACAAAGGTTTTCTGACTCACAAAGATATTTGAGAATATTTAGGTCTGCAATTAACAAGGCCAACAACAGAACAAAAACAAAATTTGCAGGGCTTCACATACAACTCACGTTTAGCACGCATCCGAGTAATTCAGGCCGGTAGTAAAATTGTATGTTTCTTTTATAAATTTTTTATAAGCTATAATTATGATACCAATTCATAATATCGTGCTACTACAATGTATTTTAATTATTGAGATCTAATAATACATACTCGTATATCTTCTAATTAAGTAAGCCATTTAATGTTTTTAAATAGCGGATATACCAGCAAGCTGACTAGGCTTGACCCTAAGGCAGCAAGACAGAACTTTTCTTTAAAAACTTACAATTTGAAACATTTGAGCTTTATTTAACTCAGAAAAATACCCAAAAACTATTTCTTGTATAATTTCGACCAATTTGTTGGATTTTAAATAAAACTACCTTTTCGGGTTAATATATGTATAGAGGTAAGGGCAGCAAAAAATTAATCACTTATTCTTGGGAAATAATTGTAAATCCGCCACTATTGTAATCTAATCTATCTATCTAAATCTATCTAAATTAAATGTAAAATAATTTGAAAACTTAAACTTGGACTTAAACGCGGGGAATGCTAGTTGTTATATATATTTGTAACAAACAGCCATATGTGTACATCTATTGTTTAAGCTTTAAAGTATACTAGCGGACCCGACAGACGTTGTCCTGTCTACACGTCTTTAATTTGAAAATTTCAAACTTTTTGGACAAAATTGTGAATCTAAACCATTCCCAGATCCCCTTGAACACACACAAAAAATTTCATCAAAATCGGTCCAGTCGTTTGAGAGAAGTTCAGTGACATACACACTCACAGAAGAATTATATATATAAAGATTTAAACATTATTTAGATGTTATTATTTATAATTTTTTATTACTACTTGTTTATTAATTAGAAATTAATCAAATATACATAATAAGAAATGAGAAAAAAATAAAACGTTGTGAGAATAAAGAGAAATTAAACGAATTAAAAAAATAAAAAAATGTTGTAACATATCATTCTCTTTCATGAAGCAAGCGGCAGTAATTGACAATTGTGACAGACCGACCGACAATTGCTTAACACTCGTAATTGATAGCACTCGAATGGTCTGTCACGCAACTTGAGGGGTCCCTTCCAGCGTATAGATTCTCTACATAGCAATTTATTTGCATTCATATAAACGTAAATTATCGAAATGCAGGTTACTTAAATCTTTGTACGTGAAAATGATAATTAGATACAAAAAAAAATTGATTATTAAATATTTTCGATTTTTTACAAAAAGTGATAGTCACTAAACATATCGACTAATATAATATTATGTACCACTGCCTTATTTGACTTTTGACGACACGTTTGGCTCAGTTTATAGTGAACCTACTTGGTGTGCGGGTTCGAATCCTGCTGATCCATGATGCCCATCCATTTGTGTGAAGAGCACGAATGTTTGAGTCATGGGTGTTTATATTTATAATATGTATGTATATGAGTTATATATTATTGAAACAAAATTTGGAAATGTATGAGTCATTAAATAATAATCTTCCCCGCGTGGAAGACTCACCCATAGTCAACTCGTCAAACTCAGGTTTGGTGAATTTCACATCCTTTTCCTTTAATATATGTATTAGTATGATATGATTACCACTCCGGTAATCATGTTAAAAATTACTTTCGTATATGAAAATCTCAAGACATGCAAAACATTAAATGGTATTACATGGTAGCCACCATGGCCTATCATGTACACATATAATAAAATTACAACTAAGCCGAATCTGTACATTAAATATTTTTTTGGAAGATCTTGTTGAAATAGACATTATTATCGATATAGAGGCCGAATCTATACTTTTTAGAGTTTTTGTCTGTCTGTCTGTTACCGCATCACGGAAAACCCACTGAAAGGATTTTGATGAAATTTGGTATGGTGATACCTGGTTATCCAAGTCAACATATAGGATACTTTTTACCGCGGGAAAATATCTCATTTCTGAAAAAAAAAACTGCAATGTCAGAGCATACTAATATGTAAATCCTAAGAATTTGGTTTTTGGTCATCTGAACGCGGGCGGAGCCGAGAACAATGCTAGTATAATATATACATAACATACCAATAAATTAACATTATCACCATTAACATATCAGTCGAAAGAATTATTTTATTAAAATATCTATTATTTATGTACATATATGTAAATACAACCTAAGTAGTAGAGAGGGAGAGGTACGAGTCAATATTATAGAAATGTTTTGTATTTGACTAGAATATAGGCAAATTATTTTTATACCAAGATTATCAGCATTCTTCTTAACTTATTGGGTTGGTATGAAATATTGTAATAACGTTGAGCACGCGTTTTGTACTTCTATTAATTTACATGTAAAGTATAAAAAAATTCCCTAGATTTACCTCTTCAAAAATTTAAAGATAAAATTAGAAAGTATTTTATTGAGCAAAGCGATTACACTGTTCAAGAGTTTCTTGTTGATGGAAATGTGTGGAATTGAGAAATGTTGACTCATATGCGGGCTCTCTATATTGTTGTTAATAAACTAAATATATAATATTCGATATTTAAAAGAGCAACTGTTGAGTTTCTCGGATCTTCTCAGCAGAACTGCTTTCCAAGCCGGTGGTAGATACACTGACGCTTACATTAAATTGACGATTTAAAAGCACTTGTAATAAGTCTAATTGAATAGTTTATTTCATTTCAAATAAATATTTTTTGATTTTGATTAGAATAAATAAATACTTTGTCCTCACCACTTATCTACCACGATTTTGTATCTAATGTATGTTATATTTAAATAAAACATAATCTATTCATATCTTCTACATTCGAGCATCCATTCAAGGAATCTCGGGTACAAAAATGAAGATATAGAGTTCTTCGACATTCAAAGTACATAGTTCTAATTCTAAGCACAATATAATTAATTTAATAGTCACATACATAAAAAGGATGACACCTTAAAAGGTGCTGAAAATATTTTGATATAAAGTAAAATTATATAAATTTCAATTTAATCTTTAAAGAGACATAAGAAGATTAAAATTTTAGACAGAAGAATATATTATTTATTCCAACATTCAGCTATTATAACCCTTATTTATGGTAGAGCTTCATTTTGAGATTAAAGTACCTACCTATTTGACGACACGTTTGGCTCAGTTTGTAGTGATCCTACTTGTTGTGCCAGCGGTCGCGGGTTCGAGTCCCGCTGGGGGTATTCATTTGTGTAATGAGCACGAATGTTTGCACTCCAGTCATCGGTGTTTATATTTATAATATGTATGTATTTAAAGTTATATATGTGTAGTGTATCAACTATCTGGTATCCATAACACAAGCCTCGTAGCTTACCATGGAACTAGATGGCGCTGTGTGTTAATGTCCCCACATATTTATATTTATTTACCTACCCACCCTCGCTTCGCCCATGCTCTATCCTACTAGGCATGGAACATTTCATGAGTATCAAGTGAAAATTCCCATGAAATGCGTTTTCATACGTCGCTACTTAAGTTCTCATTGACTGCTAAAAATCACACTTGATGAAATCTCAGATCGTGTTCGGATTTCATCGTAGAATTAAATCGTCGTCATTGCTAATTAGAGAGCGAGCGAGTAGGCATGAAATGGGCATGTGAGCGAGTTAGAAAGAGAAAAATATATGTTGTCGATGCGTCATTATACCAATTACCAACGGGCAAGTTTTCATACTTCATTTCAATAGCAAATATTATAAAGTGTGACACCAGACCATCGAAATTAAAAATCATTGCCTGCGAAAAGTATAAGGGGAAATCAATGTAATAATTTCATCAAATGAAAATGAATAATCAGCAAATATAAAAATAAGCAATCATTTCCATGCCCACTATCTACACCCCACACGTTGTACCTAGAGTTTTCAGAACGTGGTTATATCACATGGGATATTGTATATTTAGACAAATACTCTGACAACACACTGATAAGAAATCAATACTTTAGTAAATACTAAATATGTCTTTTATGTAATATTGAGATAAATAACAGTGATTCAACGACGTCAAGAGAAATATTATGTATTTATTATATGTATAGATAAAAACCGACTTATAAATATTTATAAGTACCAAATAATGTATTTTTATTTTTTATACACAATGAAAAGATAAAATCAAGCAACAAGATGATGTTGATTGTTTAATTGGAAGCTTCAAATTCCTTTATGAATATAATTTTTCCCACAGTTCGTGTATACTAGGTATAAAAAAATTATTAATGTAAGACAAAAAGCGTAGTGATGTTTGAGAAAATATGCGCAATTTATTCAGTGGCAGGCTGGTCGGTGACTAAAAAGACGAGTGCGTATTTACAGTCATCAACCGTGCAAAGTCAAAGCGCCAAAGGCAAGGATATCATTACAGCATCCGGACATGCGAAGATCATTAACTACTTAACAAGAAGAACGAAAAAAATAAAGAACTTTATCTCCATCATATTGTCGTTGAAACAGAATACAATTATGACAGTTCATAATTTTCATATAGTTTTTTATTAACATTTTAACATTTTGTTTACCAACGTATATAAATAAGGTTATTGAACTTTTTAGATATTCTCCCTATACCTATATCATACTAGCAGAACCCGCGGTTTCGCTCGCGCTAAAACTACCAAAAAAATACTCTTACAGGGTATTTTTCATAGATACTTTCATTCCCTATTTTACACCCTTAACGGATGAATTTCGAAAAATGCTAAAACACATATTTATTTAATTTTATTGAAGATCATTAATATCAAGTTTTAAGTAATTCTAATCATAAACATTTTTTTGGTTGGTATTGTAACGTTATTTCCCGTGTGGTGATTGAGTTAATCTTCCGCGGTAAAAAATATGTTACGACATGAAACAAAGACAAACAAACAAACACACTTTCACATTTATAATATTAGTATGGATTTTGGTTCTGCCTGTCGTACTACCTGATTTCTTATTTAATAAACGTAAATACATTATATGGGAAGGATGTTATTTTAAATAAAACCTTATAAGATTTTAAATATAATTTTGCAAATATCTCATAATATCGGTCACAGCAACTAGTCCGCAGAGGTCATGCGACGTCAGAGAGACCTAAGGAGATAAACCTTAGTATCCTTCCATAGCAATTTAGTTTGCGTCAACAAGACTTAGATAAACTTTGCCATATAATAGTGTGAAGTAGGCAAATGATATCTATGTAGGTAATGTTAATGACTCTACTCTAGGCTAAATATGTTAAATATTATTTCTTTAATATCTCAACTATCTAATTCTACTTAGATATACATAGTTTTAATGACATTTTATCTTACGATATTAAAAAAGTAACTCTTGTTTATATATATATATATATATATATATATATATATATATATATATATATATATGTCGTAGTATGATTCGATAATTAGAAAATTCGCATTAAATAATATTAAAAAGAACATATATATTAAATAATATTAAAAAGAACACTAACATCTTTATATATTCTGATAGTAATAAAAAGTAAATGTCGATCGCAATCATTACATCGACTTTCAAAACATATAAAGAACGCCATCTATACATCTTCTTCTCCCTTCCCACTTCCCAATCACTTGGGGTCGGCGCAGTACATTTTCTGTACTGCTGATAGGATTTGGCAAAAGTTTTACGACCGGCCGCCTGCCTGACGTCAACCCTCCTTGGGAATGCTATTGTCTCTCTTTGTCTGAATGGTATCGCGGAAGTCTTGTAATATGCCTCTATACATATACCTACATAATTAAATTCTGAGTCGAATCTGTACGTTAAATATTTTTCGGAAAATCTTATTGAAATATTCATTTTTATCGATACAGAGGCCGAATTTAGTTTTCAGAATTTTTGTCTGTACGTCTGGGAACGAGGCGAGAAAACCACTGGATAGATTTTGATGATATTTTGTATGATGATAGCGGGGTATCCGGTTCAACATATAGGACAATTTTTACTGCGAAAAAATATCTCATCTCTGAGAAATCTATACTAAACGTTAACACGTAACTAGAGACGAATCCAAGCGGAGCGAAGGTGAGTCGCTAGTATTGTTTATAAATTTTATTTTGCTGATTTCAATGTCGATTCGTAATTTTATCTTGTTTTATTGTAAATTAATATTATGTATTATTATTGCAAGTAGCAACGGACGTAGATATCGATATCCAGTACAATTATACATATATTTTGTTCCAGCTCGGGTTCGTCGCTATGGTTTTTAAATAGAGATAAATAGTTATTAGCCATAGGTTTGCCATAGAGGTTTCGTTAATTTTTCGCTATGTTTTAATACTTATTATCGTAAGAGAAATCCAAAAATTAGATCATAAAAATTAGGGTTATCTATTTTATGTCACGTACACATAACAAAATTGTAACTATCCCAGCCGAATCTGGTCTAAGCATTCCCCACCATATTTTTTGGAAAATCGGTTCAGCCGTTGTTGACATTATAAATAGTGTACAATCTACGAATTCTTTTAATTTTTTGTCTGTCTGTCTGTGACAGCATCATAAAACCACTGGACAGATTTTGATGAAGTTTGGTATCATCATTTGGCTATCCGGGTCCAATATATAGGATTCTTTTTACTGCGGGAAAATAACTCATACGAGTATATGAGAAATATATACTAAACGTTAAAACGTAACTAGGGAGTAGGGATGAACCCGAGCGAAGCGACAGTGAAAGCCTAGTGAGGATTTGGAAAGCGTTATAAAATAATTTAAAAAGATAAATTTAAATGAAAACTCTAAGAGTGAGCTTCATGGGCGCAAATGATATTTCTAAGTTTAATAACCTGTATAAAAATGATTTTTTCTGTCATAATTTAATATTGATGTATGCTAGTATAGTATTTTTCGTATGGAAAAACTATGAAACATTTATTTTGCTAAAAGTAGAACTTTGTCATAAAGTGTTAGTGGTAATTCGTCAATGACAATTACTTAAACTTCAAAATTATAATATACTAGCATTGCCCGCGGCTCCGCTCGCGTTCTATGACCAAAAACCAAATTCTTAGGTTTTGCATATTAGTATACTCTTACAATGCAGTTTTTGTATTTTTTCTCAGAAATGAGACATTTTCCCGCGGTAAAAAGTATCTTATTCCTATATTGGACCCGTATAACCAGCTATCACCATACCAAATTTCATCAAAATCCCTCCAGTGGTTTTTCTGTGATGCGGTAACAGACAGACAGACAGACACACAAAAATTCTAAAAACTATAGATTCGGCCTCTGTATCGATATTAATTTATATTTGAATAAGATTTTTTTAAATTATTGAATGTACAGATTCGGCTAAGTTACAATTTTATTATATGTATAGATATACTCGTAGATTACAATTACTTAAATTACATGTTTACGAACAGTTAGGAAAGCTCAGTATAAAAATATGGTATATACGCTCTATATCAAGTAATGCACTAGTTAGAGCCTCCTTAACTGGCTGAAGAGTTTATTTTTTCGAACACGCTTATCTCTGGACCTCCTGGTCCTATTTGAAAAATTCTTTCGTATTTTGTAGCCTATTTATTTTAAGCCTGTTTATGTATATGTCACACATATTATGACTGTTGCTTTACACAAGAGCAAAGATAAAGCGGGTTGCAAGTGCCTTATTAGATATGAAAGTTAAAGAACTTTATTATAAACTTTAATTAACTTAAATATATTATTTTAAATGGAATTGTTCATATTATTTAAAATTATATATAAAATGATTTGCTTTTGTACCATTTCGTTTTTATCGCATTCCAAACTAGTACGATGTGTACGATCAATTATACTTTAGAATTACGTAGCTTAATACAGATAAAATTATGATTAATATGTACTAAGCAACATCATATATTAGCAACATTGATCAAAAAAAGTACTAGATACACAATCCCATGCAAAAGTTCTCTTAAAATTGTCACCAATTGTGTTTAGGTAATTGTTCTAGTTGAAATAAATAAACAACAATGTAAATTGCACCTTAAATACAATGCTTAAAGTTGTTTTCACAAAAAAAAAAGCGCGCTCCAATGTTCAAATGAGCGCTCATTCCGTGAGGACGTTTTTTGTCACTGATTGTGTATCTAGTAAGTACTTTTTTGATCGATGATTAGCAAAGATAAATATTACGTGAAAAAAGAATAACAAATACCTACATAATAGAATGAATTCCTTTGTTATCACTTTTTAGAATTTAGATGATCGATTAACGTTTAATAATCAAAGTTGAAGGCCGTAAAAATGACTCACCGAAATGTATGTACGCGCATAACTTCAGATCGACTGGCCAAATTGGATAATTTTTTTTTTTGTGTTTGTTATTGTCAAGAAGTTTTGTATAGAAGAATTTTGTGTAGAGAAAGAAATTGAAAGAAAAACATTTTTTTACTAAAATAAGTTTTTTTTAAATCTTATGATATGAAAAGTGAGTGAGTGAAGTAGTGTTTATCCCGGAAATCATCCCATGAGGGGGTGAGAATGGGGATGAAAGTTTGTCTGGGGAAGCAAGCGGATTATCCGGCAATTTAGGCTACAGTTTGAAAATGTCTATGTAATCTACCTATGAGCGTAAATACGCATATAATTGCATTGTGATAGAAAAAATGTTCTATCAATAAGTTAGAAATCGATGAAGGGCCCTCAAGAATTGCGTTGCCTAGGGGCCCCCGACATGGTTAATTCGGCCGTGGGAGTCGCTAATTTTAACAATAATAATTCCACTTGTACTACATGATATTGACAAATTATTTTTTGTATAAACGCCTTTAATAAAAAAATATGAAATGAAGTAGGTAGTTTTTGACTGTAACTTTTTTCGCAACACTCACGAATATTTAATATTATAATTAGAAGTATTTTTACACTTTTTTTCGTTTATTTTTGTTGTGATTATCGACGTTCTATGTGCTTTACAGTAGAGTCACGGGAGAGACAGATTTATTTATAACAAAGTTTTTTGACAAACGAGAAACTTCTATAGTATAGAAAGTTAATAATTAACTAGTTACTGTTGCCTAAAGAAACTTTTACCACATATTAACTTCATTTATTATGTTTTATAAACTTATAAGGTGCTTTTTAACCGACCAATTTTTAAATAGGTATATGAGGTTTATACTTAATCCGAAATACTCAACGACCACGGACACGCCGGCGTTACAGTTAACAATGAATTTCTTAGAAACTAATTAATTTCTTAGAAATTTACCTGGAGGGTGGTGAGGTGGTCTTAAATAATTAAAGAAAACCCATCCTATCATAAAGGTGGCATAATAAGCGAAAGTAATTATTACTTTCGATTACGATTATGATAAGTAGAAATGTCCTATCTATAATTACTAATCATTAAAGAAGAGGATAATTTTCAACCGACTTCAAAAAGGAGGAGGTTCTCAATTCGCCTGTATGTTTTTTTTTTTTTTTTTATGTTTGTTACCTCAGAACTCCGTCATTTGTTAACCGATTTGGACAATTTTTGTTTTGTTTGAAAGGGTATACTTCCAGATTGGTCCCATTTAAATTTCAAAAAAAAAATACCACCCCTAAGGGTGGAAAAATAGCTAATGATGAATTTAACCTACTTCTAATTGTCATATTGACTTGAAACTTTGCAAGTATTTCTATTTCCGTTGATAGTACAGTGGTTCAGTGTTGTTGACCAGATCTGATGGCAAGGCCAGAAGGTGGATAGGTGGAACTCTTCAACGGCTAATAGTAGATACTTTGACTTTGGGCTTATTTTGTTTGATTTGACAAGCCTAACACGTTAGAATCCTTACTTTGCTACTACTGTCTACACTAAAAAGGGAAAAATAAAAACTTTTTAACAAAAAAATAAAAACCGACTTCAAACAAAAGCACTAAAAAGTAAAAAATAACTGATTGGTAGTTTTCATTTACTATACATACCTAATCTAATATTTTCGAAGTCGGTGTGCTTTGCTTTGTATGGGCTGGCACCGATTTCGAAAATATTTGATTAGCTACGTATTTAATAGGTAGGCTTTAATTACTTAGCCAAAGCACACCGACTTCGAAAATATTTGATTAGGTATGTATAGTAAATGAAAACTACCAATCAGTTATTTTTTACTTTTTAGTGCTTTTGTTTGAAGTCGGTTTTTATTTTTTTGTTAAAAAGTTTTTTTGACGTCAATGAAACTTCAGAGGGAAGAATATTGTTTGTTATTGATTATTATTATTTAATAGCCAAAATTTAAAAAAAATAAATAAAAATAAATGTAATTCAAAACATTGTTTAAAAATTAATCTTACGTGATGCAAAAACTTTGTAACCCTTTTTACGAAAATTGCGCGGACGGAGGAGTATAAAATTTCCCACACTTATATAGAGAAGTGCAGAATGCTAATTTTTTTTTTAAATTATGCATAAAGATACATTAAATCAATAAAAAAAAACATTACACACACTCCCATGTATTTGACACACACACACGCATATATACTGTTTTGTTTATGTTTAAATTCTGTGGTCAAATTGAGAATAGACTAATATTGTTTGTCTTTAATATTATTTATCTATAGTACCTATTACGTAATGTCGAACATAATCATAATATATTGCTTGACTACAAAATATATTTTTACAATTTTTTTTTTCTTTTTTATAAAGTCCTGGACCTTATCAGTCAACAATAAAACAAATATATTCAATCAAAGATAACAAACACTCATTTTGATAGAGGTATTTATTGCTGATTATTTCAATAATCTGGAAAAAATACAAAATTATAATAAAGATAATCAGAATTGGACATTTGATTTATGTAAGCAGTTGAAAAATATTGATATCTTTTTTATAATCACAAAGAACGTGGTAAAAATTAATTAGTTTGTTCAAAGTCCGAAATCACTTATTACCTAACAAAGAAATCGTTAGAATTAAATAAATTAGATATAAGATACGTATATATGTACCTATCGTAGATTCGAAAGCGAAATTGTAACGCGGTCTTGTATAAAAAGTACATACCTGGTAGGTAACTGCCAATATAGACAATCTATATTCTATACATATAATAAAATTGTAACCAAGCCGAATCTGTACATTAAATATTTTTTGGAAAGTCTTATTGAAATAGACATTATTATCGATACAGAGGCCGAATCTATAGTTCTTAGAATTTTTGTCTGTCTGTCTGTTATCGCATCACGGAAAAACTACTGGAGGGATTTTGATGAAATTTGGTATGATAATTGCTGGTTATCCGGGTCAACATATAGGATACTTTTTTACTGCGAGAAAATATCTCATATCTGAGAAATCTATACTAAACGTTAAAACGTAAGTAGGGACGAACCCGAGCGGAGCGAGGGTGAGTCGCTAGTTAGTAACATAAGGACGTACGAGTATATAGGCTACTTTTCATCCTACATAAAAGAATTGAGGAAGAGGGTTGTAAATAGCACGGTTTTTAATATACCTACCACTAGCGGACCCGACAGACGTTGTCCTGCCCGAATATGGTATTCACAATAATCCTAGAACCCGACTGCAGTGCTATCTACAGGGTCTAGTTGTGAATCTAAACCATCTAGGAACCCATGTCAACACACAAAAAAAAATCACCAAAATTACTTTATTCAATGCCACGTGGCACGCAACTTATTATAAATAGATGAAGTATCCAGCCATGGTTTATAGATCAAAACTATTATTACACTAAGTTTCGCACGTTCGTACGTCACACGTGTGATAAACGATAATAAATAATAATGCGACAAATGTTTCTTTGTTTACATCGAGCACGAGTGCACTAAGAACGCCCTTAAGTAATCTCTACGACATTACATATTATGCATCTATAGCACTTGTACTTATATGAATGCTTAGAATAATAATAAAAAAATATATATCTTACTAGCATTGCCCGCAGCTCCACCCGGGTTCAGATGACCAAGAACCAAATTCTTAGGTTTTACATATTAGTATATACTCTTACATTGCAGTTTTTGTATTTTTTCTCAGAAATTAGATATTTTCCCGCGAAAAAGAATCCTATACGTTGACCCGGATAACCAGCTATCACCATACCAAATTTCATCAAAATCCCTCCAGTGGGTTTTCTGTGATGCGGTAACAGAAACAGACAGACAAAAATTCTAAAAACTAGTAGTATCGGCCTGTGTATCGATAATAAAGTTTTTTCCAATAAGATTTTCCAAAAAATATTTAATGTACAGATTCGGCTTAGTTACAATTTTATTATAATAATGTATAGATATTAGATATACTTTTTTCTAACTAGGTTCACATAGGTGCATGGCTATAGAGCCATTATCTATACATATGTTTTATTTTTCTTCTTTTTTTAATGCCTCTGTGGGTAGGAAAATTGAGTTTAGGGGTTGATTGGCCCCTTGGATCGGTCTGTCTTCTTGTAAAAGGTTTTAAAATAGTTGTCTGGCGAATATATATAAAAATGGAGTATCAGAATTTACATGAAGTTAAGTAATTATTTTGGGACCTTTAAAGCGTCTGCAAAGCAATACGGCCGACGGAAAGTGTCTGGGAGTATTGACGACTTATTTTTAACGATATTGTCTAAAGTATACGTGAAAATCAGCTTGGAGAATGTACGTGAGGTAAGTAATCTTTTAAGGTAGGTACCTTGGTTACCTGATACCTGGAAATTGGCCGTCTAACCAAGTTAGCAGGTAAGCATGCGATCTTAGTACATACTAATACTACCCAATAGTCCACATTTCGTTCGTTAGAAAATACGTGACGTCTGGCGGCCCTTGGATCGTAGGCTAATTATCTTATGTAAAAGTCTTAAAACTACATATATATATATATATATATATATATATATATATATATATATATATATATATATATATATATATACACGAGCTTTGAAAGTTGTTTTTACATATTTTCATAACAAACAGTACTGACACGCCGGACGTAAATAATAATTATATGAAAAATAATTATTACTTCAATGCATTGATTGAGTGACAAAGTTCTCTTCCTGCAAAACTTGATAAGTTAAGTTCATAATATAATATAAAATCATATCAATAGCCAAGTAGCGTTATATCAAAAAAAAAAATGCATATTTTTTTTAACTTCATGTCTAAAATAATAACTAATATAAACGCGAATGCATGAATGTTTCTTTTAACTTATTCAACACATGATTTGTCGTTTCCGGTACCTTGACATCTTCCAGAGGACGACGACTGCGACTTTGTGGCTAGAAATCTATTTGAAGGGCCCATGGTCGGTTGTTAATCACACAATGCGCTTTAGTCCTGTCTAATATATATTGTTTTTAAGGCATATACTTTATGGATAAAATGTATAATTCCACATCTATACTAATATTATAAAGAGGTAAAGTTTGTGAGTTTGTGAGTGTGTGAGGTTGTAGGGGGTAATCTCTGGATCTACTAAACTGATTTAGATTAAATTTGATAAGAAGATAGTTTGAGACCCTGGGAAGGACATAGGATACTTTTTACCCCGGAAATTATCCCTTAGCGGGGTGAAAATGGAGATGAAAGTTTGTGGGGAACCAACCTAGGAACGAACCCGAGCAAAGCGAGGGTGAATCGCTAGTAATATATAAAGGCACATTTTGTATGTAATTTTAAATGTTTGTATCTTCTCGGATATATTTATTTATCTATGGAATATAGATATATTTTATTCATTCTTTCCAATTCTAATAATCCTTTCAATAATAGAGAGCTACATTGAAATAAAACAATAAAATGTATGGCAAAAGGACACCCGCGGACGCACCCGAGCGAAGCGGAGATAGTTCGCTAGCTGTTTACAAAAATTAACTATACTATCTTTAGGTACTAGTTTAGTCAAGCAAGTCGTGGCCAGTAATGCAACTTATTTTTAACCTCGAATGGTACAAAACTGAGCCTGTTCGTCAATTCAGTACATACATTTACTAAGAAACTATAGTCATTTTTACGAATATTTATAATGAATTTTAAAGATTTTGCTTTAAAGAATACCTTTATTTGTTACACGTTTTCTATAACGATTAAAATATAAAAACGACTTTATAAAAACCTGAACATTCCTACGATTTTCAACAATGTAGTTTGTTCATTGTGTCCAAATTAGCGTTTAATTATTACATAATTGTAGTCTAAGATCCGAAGTAAAATCTTTCACTCATCTGCTTAGGTTCTTATAAGAAAGGTATATTTGACGATTTGCCTAATGAAGCATGATCGTGGTTTTTATTTATTAAGCTTCAATCAACAATACTTGTTGATCGAAGGAAATAAGGTATTAATTCTTCTTGTAATAGCTGCTATGCTGAGTATTCTTATGATAATTCTCATATAATACGCGTGCACAGTGCTACTCTGTAAGCGCATGTCGCCTTCTCAAATTTTATATTTTTTAAACGGTCGATTTTTCGCAAATTTAGATCGTAAAACCCCTGTTTTATGCAAGCAGCAACGCTCCGCACAATCGAACATTTGAAAAGTACTGCTTTGGCGTGATGTGCGCAAGGATACCAACTCAGTAGCTAATAATATAAAAAGTTTTTTTTTCTTCATGATGGCATTGATCAAAATTTTATTTACAATTATTGTTAGTAAGGATGCACAATGCCGAAGCACACTTCGGCATTGTGCGCCAAAGTGCGGTATTATGCTCTGTAATTGGAAAACAGGGTTAATTTACTGGTGGTTGAAGATGAAGAGGCTCCCATTTGATATTTGTTGCAAAGAGTAAGTAGTAAAAAAATATTCTTTATTCGCGTAAATACACTAAATTAATACATTTAAAAAATATTTTGTATGTAATTGAATTAGCGTGAAGCGATTAACACATTTGGTTGATCTATGTCACTATACATATATGCATTGCATAAGGTCGGATGTCGGTCATTGTTTTGTAAGTTGCGCTTTGCAATCTATGATTTTGTCATTGTGTGTAATTTTCACATCGTTTATATAAATTGTATACCTATAGATAATCCTGTAGTATAATACTAATCTGTACTAATATTATAAAGAGGCAGTTTGTTTGTTTGTTTGTTTGTTTGTTTGTTTGTTTGTTTGTTTGAACGTGCTAATCTCAGGAACTACTAATCCGATTTAAAAAAAACATTTTTGCATTTGATACCTACTTTCGATACCCAAGGGAGCGGAGCCGTTATATAATACATATTCAATCTATCCATACTAACCGCTGAAACGTACCATTTAGGGACGAACCCGAGCGAAGCGAGTATGAATCACTAGTTTAAAATGAATAAATAAAGAAAACAACAATAAAAGGAAAGAGATAAATGGTAAAAAATAAAATAAACGATTTTGGTAGCTTAAGAGTTATATCATTCCTAGTAAAAATCATTCCATTTTTGCTATATGTATGCGATTATGATAATCGTAATTAGGTATAATATCCAGCATTATTAGGATTAAGCTTTGCTACGAACCAATTAGCATGTCCTAATTTTCGTCCAATTTGATACCTAATCTTATGTTGTAATTTACTTTTTTCTGGCAAATGCCCTGCAACGTGGGTCTTAATGGGTATAAAAAACCTAATCAAATAAATATCAATTCATGATGTTTTATTTAATGTATCAATTTAATTAATAAAGATTAAAAAATAGATCTCAAACAGGTAGATACATATATTCTGATTTTAAAATATTAAATAAAAAGTATTCTTTTTAAAGGAAAATGCTAGTAATAAGAAATAAAAAAAAAGTAAGTTTTAATCTATACATATAATAAAATTGTAACTGAGCGGAATCCGTTCATTAAATATTTTTCTGGAAAATCTTATTAAAATAATCATTATTTTCGATACAGAGGCCGAATATAGTTTTTAGAATTTTTGTCTGTCTGTTTGTCACCGCATCACAGAAAAACCACTGGAGGGATTTTGATGAAAATTGGTCTGGTGACAGCTGGTTATCCGGGTCAACATATAGGATGCTTTTTACTGCGGGAAAATATCTCATTTCTGAGAAAAATACAAAAACTGCAATGTATACTAATATGTAAAACCTAAGAATTTGGTTTTTGGTCATCTTAACGCGGGCGGAGCCGCGGGCAATGCTAGTAATAAAAATACAAGTTTGCATTTTGTGACTCATCACAATATTTATAGAAAGCAGTAGTAGTAGATAAAGTCACTGAAAGTTTCTTTTTGCATTTCACTGTATTTTGTGGCGCGTATTTTTATAAAATAATAAAATAAAGTACTTCGGTAGGTTACAGATCGAAGGGATAGAGTATTTATTTAGTATTTCGACGGTACTTCACATCAGCTATTACGCGATAATATCTTTTACCTGAGTTCTAATGAGTCTTTGGGTTTGTCCGATATAAGAGAGTCCACAATCAAAATTAAGCTTGTAGACTCATCTATGTGATGTGACAGGTGGTATGAACTGACTATTTTTCTTTGGCGGCTTGTAATAAGTTGTAATTAAAGCACGCTTTAAGTTATATCTAATCTTGTCAGTGGCCAATCCTATCAACCAAGGCATTCGAAACGTTGGGAACCAAAAAATAAAAATAATCCGCGAAAAAATCAGAAAAGATAAGTTTTATTAAAAAATCTGAAACTAAACGAAAAAAATATGTATATGGCTATGTATTTACATATCCATAACTATTATAGATTTTTTTTAAATGTAGTTACCACACTATGCCATAAAGCTCAAGGAAAACCCGGAAAACTAAAACGAATTGAGAGTTTTTACTGGCGTTTTAACTCGCCACTTTAATTATATCAAAAGTACCTAACGACAGGTTATTTTTTAAGATTAGGAAAGGTCTGAGCGGTATGAGAGAGAAGTTTTGTCATCGATAATGGGGTATAGTAAGAGCCGCTCGCTAGAATCGTGTTCATCACTTTAACTAAACCAAATAAATGTTGACCTTTAGCTTGACCTAACAAAAAGCAAAAAAAAAAAACAAGTACAACGTGACACAAATATATGAATAAAGTGGGCAAATTGAATCATAAAGGAATGATTGTACGACAATGGTGGCGGCAATCACATTTCCAGACGTAGGGTAGTTATAGAATCGTAGAAAGGGGCAATGACCGTTTATGTTTGAAATTATTTTATATTATATTCTTTGTATTTATTTTTTACATACATATCTTCTTGGCCCAGTTATATGTATATGGGTCTAACATATAACATTAGAGATCTCATGTTCGATTCCCATACGACGTAAACGTTCGTGTTCATAACAACATTAACAATAAGTAATAATCTAATTAACTGTTCAAATCAATTTGAATCAAAGTGCGTGTATAAATGCATGCAGTATTTCTGGACTGGTGAAAAAATAATGTCCGTTTTCCTGTCTGCACTATAAATGAAAATGAATAAAAGACAAAATTACATTAAAATAAGACAAAGTTGAAAGATTTGCCCACCTTTTACGAATATGGTGGAGGAAAACATTATGAGGAAACCTGTAAGTGTGAGGGAACCTAAATAGTTTTCGAAGGGCATGTGTATTGTGAAATTTGCATACTTGTGTTTGCCTAGTCTTTATTATAATACTAAGTTGTCCCAGTTTGGTCCAGTTGTTTTTATAACAAAAAATTATATTTAATAAATCAGTAGTTAATATTTACAAGTTAAATGATTGATGAAAATTGTATCATAAAGTTATCACATAAATAGTAAATTCTTTGTTTGTGGTTTATGTATGTGGCAAAATTGACTTTTTCAAACTAAGCTATAAATATTGCATAAATATATTTGTGAGGGATAAATTAAACTAATTCACCCCCTCAAGTTCCTACTTTATCAATAAATAGAGCTGCCCAAGAGTGTAAAAATTAGAAATAAAAGACTTCATATTAATGAAACTCTAGGCAGAAGCATGTGTACAATTAAAGTAAGGAAAGTTAATAGAAATAATAATATAATTTATATGGATACTTAATTTGTAATTATTGAAGTTGATACTTTAAGTATTTTTATAGAGATGCTTAAAAGACTATAATCTCAATAGAGATACTTGAAACAGATAGTACAACAAAACCTTTTATTCCTATAATTATTATTTTTGTAATAATATTATAATAACTATTATAATATAGGAAAGTAAAGTGACGTAAAGGCAATGCAAGCAAGTCATAGGCAACACTTATAAAAAAATTATTATAAATGTGAAAGTTTGTGAGTATGGATGTTTGTTACTCTTTCACGTCAGAACGGCTGAACGGATCTGGATGAAATTTGGCACAGAGATAGATTATATACTTAAAGTCTGGAATAATACATAGGCTACTTTTTATTCCGAAAAAACGTACGGTTCCTGTGGGATAGGTATTAGTTTTCCTAGAGGCGAACCCGAGCGAAGCGATAATAAATAAATAATCTAATCTAACTAAAATACAAACATTAACACCTCATGTAATCATTATTAGCTTAGATTGCTTTGCACGATACAAAGAAAATTACAAATTATTTGGTTTAAGCGTAAATTTTGATGATTATATTATATAAAGCAAATTTTCAAAAACGAACGACGTTAACGTAAGAAACAACGATGCAATGCATTCCAACATTGAGCTAAAAAAAGAATTTTTTAGCTATCGGATTGCACCTTTGCAACTTTGTAAACAAGACAAATAAAATTAGGGTTACTGTACCTTAGGTAGTTACTGGATATGTTGAATACCACAATGAACACAATTTATAATACAAATATAGTTAAAACAATATTGATATTTTTCAAAGTATATTTTTGTGTTTATATCTATATCACATTAACCGGCAAATGTCAATTGTGAATTGTCAGTTGAGTTGACTTGCAGTAGTCCACACACACCACAGCTAAACACTAAATTGAATTTATTACAAAATATTTAAAAATATTTTTAATAATAAGCACATCCTAGAATAATTAAGATTATTATTTAATTATGTTTAATTCATAAGGTTTAGTATATGTAATAAATATTTAAAAAAAATCAATAGGGTGATGATACATCGATGAGATCATCTCGGTTTTCTAATGTCAACAGTCAATGTCATTTGGTAATTCTTAATTGTCAAAACTCAAAACATCTAAACAATTTGCATTTAGCTTCATTAAGTTTTTTCTATTTCCTTGAAATTTGACTTAAATTTTAACAAAAATGGGTCTATTTGGAAAATCTCCTGACCGCAATCCCAAAGAAATGGTATATTTAAAGAAACGACAACAGAATTGATCATGGCAAAATTTAACCAAATTTTTATTACTTATTTTCCTATTTTAGGTAAATGAATGGTCTCATAAGCTACGAAAAGAAGGATACAACTTAGACAGACAAATCAGAGGTAATTTATTCAAAAACACAATAATTATTTATTTGTACCTATTAGACAAACTTTTGCCATCCAAGTTTTGTTACTAAATTAATATTTATGATATTATTACATTTGTGTTCATTACAGCAATTCAAAGAGAAGAAGAGAAAATAAAACGATCATTAAAAGAAGCAGCTGCAAAAAATGACAAGCAAGTTTGTACAATATTAGCTAAAGAAATTATAAGATCACGTAAAGCAATTAGTAAAATTTATACAAGCAAGGCACATCTGAATTCAGTACAAATGCAAATGAAAAATCAATTAGGTAATCGATATTTAATTACATCTTTTTTTATTATTAAAACTAGGGGCTCACCCTCACTTCTCTTGGGTTCGTCGCTAGGTACATTTTAAATAGATATAAATAGTTATTAGCGAGCATTAGCCATATAAATTTTAATTTTTTTTTCGTTAATATTTCATTTTTTCTCTTTATACCTTCCGTGGACCTTAAGGAACATACTAAAAAATAGCCAAATTAGTCCAGATATTCTTGAGTTATGCGCTTACCAACATTCATTTTATTTATATAGATTTATATTATGCATAGAGTAAAAATGTTTATAAATTTCATAAATAGTATGAGTGTAAAAGTAGTGAGTGAATATTTGTTACTTTTTAAAACTGTAAATGGCTCAACGGATTAGATAGAAATTTAGGATGGAGATAGTTTATATCTTAAACTATATTTTTTATTGATATAATATATACTTGCTATACAGTACACTGTGAAGTAAATATATTAATACACTGATGATGTGTGCATGAATATAGAATTACAATTTAGATATAGTTTACTTTGGAGACTTCCATAGACTACTTTTTACCCATGTACATAAAATGGCAGACCATTGCAAATAGTTACATATTGACTAGCATTTAATAATCTGTATATATATATGTATCTGTGAAAATAATTGTAAATTTCCAAATGTTTATTATAAAATTATTTTTCAGCAACATTAAGGGTAGCAGGTTCACTGGCAAAATCAACAGAGGTAATAATTATATTTTTTATTTGTTCATACATTCAAGTAAATTGTATGTGCATTCCAATTTTGTTAACTTCAAATTTAATTGTCATAATCTTGGTGTACCAAGTATTTATATTAAGGATGTTTGTTACAGTTTTTAACAATTTAATGACAGTTATTCGACCTAAAACATTTTCTATTTAAAATGAAAATAATTTTTTTCTAGCATTATTAAGTACTATGTTTATGTAGAATATTTAATTAAGTACTATGTTAATGCAGAATATTTAATTAAATTTACTATTATATATAAATACTAGTGACTATGTACCCTTGCTTCACTTTGAGCAGAATCCTAATTATTTTCTATTATTTTCTAAAACAAAAGTAGCCTAAATTACTCCTTATAACATCAGCTATCTACCAGTGATAGTCTCTTCCAAAGCAGTTCAGCCGTTTTGGAGATTAGCTGGAACAAACAGACAGAAGACAAAAAAAATAAAAATTGTTTTTTTCTTATAAGTACTGTATAATAATTTCTTATGCATTTAGTAAAACGTTCTTACTTTGACATTACAAACAGATACTTCAATTTTATTTATCTGTATAGATATGTGTTATATAATGTACATATTATATAGTATTTTATTAATTACTAGCAACTCACCCTCACCTACACCCTTTAAAATCACCACTCATCCTATTTAAGTCTTCCCCATTTCCTAATTTTAATTTTGTTTCAAATAAACCCCAATCAGCAATAAAACAGCCAAGTACATTTCATTACCTTCAAATTTGTATTTTAACTTTTTATCCAAATTTGAATGTGTGGAAAAATTAATTCTATTCAGGTAATGCAAGCAATGCAGGCTTTACTCCGTCTTCCTGAGATAGCCCAAACCATGCAGGAACTCAGTAAGGAAATGATGAAGGCTGGTATTATTGAAGAGATGCTGGATGAGACCATGTCTGGGATGGAGGATGAGGAGGAAATGGAAGAAGCGGCGCAAAGTGAAGTCGATAAGGTATAATTAGAATTAAAACTGTTATTTTATTCTATACAAGTCAAAAGCTTTTCTGAACAAGGTTACAGACAGAATATAGTAGTTTAAAAATATATACGTTACTAACAGACATTTGTTAATGTTTTTAATATAGATTATAAATCATTAATCTTAACTATTCTTGCTTTGCGAACTAATTATACACATACGTTTTGAACTCCTAAAATCTAGTTGGGATCCTATTACATCCTATAACTATATTTTTAAAATAAAGCGTCTTTTGAATACTATACTGTTACCATTCGAAAATTAAAGAAAAAGTAAATAATGTGGTTAGTGGTGCAATTGTGAGTTGACTCCTTAATAAGAAACATGTTTTAAGGTTCTTCTTTATTTTGCTATTTAATTAAATAAAACCTTAAAGTACTGAAATATATTATAAAAACTAGTTAATGAGAATTGGTCTATTATTATATTCTTTATTGCACTTTAAATGTAATACAGAAAAAAATAAACAATAAACTTAGTTAACAAAGGTGGACTGGAGGTGGAATGTGGAGAAAGATGTCAGTGTGCAATATAGTGCAAGAAATAAATATACTAGAAATAACAGTAATAATCACATATATATATACAATATTATTTATATATTATTTATAAAAAATATACTTATAAATACATATTAGTTAAGTCTCTCAACTTAAAGAGAATATTGGTAAATATTTTATCAAATATGTTTGGTATAGAGTTGAATATTTTATACTAATGTTTTTATACTTAATCATCCACTTGAATTTGGGAGTGATTTTAAGCCTCCTGAGACCATAATATATAAATTTCTCGGAAACGGCTAAGCATTTCAGTAAGCCGGAAATTGAAAAAAAAAACTATTTTTTAACGGTTTGCAATTTGCATCCCTCCATTTCTCGGGGGTAGCTGGACAGCGGGGGTATTTTACGGATTTTTGTTCCTTATATACCTAACGTTTTAAATACTTAAATATTTCAGGTTTTAATTTTTTGTATAGCGCATCGCGGTCGGACTGTTTGTATAGCGCATATTTAAATTAAAGAAAAACTTAATAACGAATAAAAACTTAATTTGTAAAAAACTTAAATTGTACTTAAAAAAAATTGTAATTGTATTATACTAACACCATATTTTGCTTTCACTATTCAATATTTCCTTTCCTTTAATACTTCTAGGTCCTTTGGGAACTTACACAAGGCAAGCTCGGGGAAGCACCGGCACCACCCACAGCAGTGGGAGCTCCATCCACCAGCAAGGAACCGGAGAAGGAAGAAGTAGACGAGAGTGAGCTGGATGAAATGCAATCACGGCTTGAAGCTTTACGTTCTTAGGTGAGATGATTCGAACAGCAAGGAACAATTTTGTAACTAAGTCTTTGATAAATTAAAAGAAGTGATAAATTAAAAATTAAAAAAAAAAACCTACTATCTTGGACCGATTTTCATCAAACATAGCTAAGAACACACACATGGACACGTCAAACTTATATATAACACATCGTTTTTGCGTCGGTGGTTAAAAAATGTCATTATTCCATTGATATACAAAAACTCAAGTTACACAATTAGCATCTCAAAAGTGTTCTCAAAACAAGTGCACAATTCTAAATTGAATTGTTTTTCAAATCTCTTTTGTTCATTGCCGTTGTTTTGTTTACTATAAGTGGTGTGCGTAAGTTCGAGTTTGTGTTTAAACAAATAGAACTTTCGATTTTTTTATTTTATTCTTTGGTTTCACTTAACGTCACACGTCAACGCCACTTTGAAGAGATATTTGTTAGGAAATGTGTATCTATGTTTTTTTTAAATTAATGTATTTTTTTAAATATTTATTCAATACTGAGTTACAATGTTATTCTTTGCAGGGTTCAATTTATGTAACTTTATACCAACTGATAGTGTCTAATTAGTACTTCAGCTTTGGTCTTGGATTAAATTGTATAAAATCACAATATATAAGTATATGAAATGTGTCCCAATTTGCTAAATAAAGGTCAGATATTAAAACATTGAAAATGGCTACCTAGTACCCATTGATATTCAAGTGTACCAATACAGGGTTTTGTTAACCTCATTAAGGAAATAGCTTTAAACTACCTAAAATAATAATGTAATGACTAAGAACGTAATTAAATGTAGTAGTGGTTATAATTACAGTAGAAACCGTTTAAATTATAGTTTCGCGAGTACTCACTGCTAAGTTCTTTTATCAGTGTGTTCCAAATTAAACAGATCTTTAAATTTTCAAAGATACAATGTGAAGTTTCAAAAAAATACAAGGTAGTAATAAATCTTTTGAACTCCACTATGCGACATGATTTTTGGCTGATTATGCATATTTTTCATAGCATTTAAGAAATATTTTTCTTTTTGTACTTTTTCCTTTATTTGGTTAAACATAGATAGTAGTTGTATTTTATTTATCTGCATTATCGACTTAATTTCTTAAGCGCTGATAATATTAAATACTAGCTGGACCGACAGACCTCGTTCTGTCAAATCAAGTGTGTAGCAGGCCCGATTAAAAAAATGCTTTTTTACATTTATCCATGATTTTTTTTCAATTTCTCTCTTTATAGAAACTTCGTAGATTAATTTTCGCTGTTGGTTCATAAAAGTGTCATTATAACGTAGAATTAAATTTAGTCCATTGAAAAGTTACATTTGGGGTTGCATTTGTCAGAGGACGCAATTTTATGTTTTAGATATCAAGGAGGGGTTAGTATAAAGTTAAATCCAAGTTTGTGGGGTTGCAGCCCTTGTCCCACGGCCGCCATCTTGGAAAAAGGGGTACGAATGGTTTTTATGGTTTATCTGACAAACTATAGGTTTGACAAAAAAATTGTTAAATCATTTTTGGTTGCAAATAAAATTCTCTACAACTTTGGTCAAGTAACTTTTAGTCGTAGAACCAAAGATAACAAAGTTATAAGCGAAAATCGGTGAAAATGTAAGAAAAAAATTTCTATTTGTCGTTATAACTTTTTTTCTGATCATTTTACAAAAAAATTATATCAGACAATATTTATAGAAGCGTTTTTAAGGAATTATTTTCATTATAAACTTTTTAAATTTTATTCATTAATTAAGGTTTTACAGAGCTGCGAAACGAATATACTATTCTTCAGTATTCATAATTATACATAAATATTATTGATTCGCCATAATTTTCAATCTTCTTTTCATTATTATTATGATAATCTTTTTAATTATTGATAATGCATTATTGTTATTAATTAATTATTGACTCTTTTCCCCACCACCTACGAGGTAGAATCTGGAGGCGCGTTTTTTTACGTGATATAACTACTCTGTCCTCAGTATTTTTGATGGACCAGGCTGTGGCTCAGGATCTGGATGACCTGCTATATCAAATACTTGAGGGAAAAGCGCCGAAGGAAATGAAGCAAGTCGAGTTGCTGCAATGATGGAATGACCAATCGATTAGAGTGTTAACGTCCTACAGGAAATTATCAGACGGTGGATACTACTTTGTCTCGTAAGGCTGTGAACGAATATCTTCCAAAATAGTAGCAGCTGCATCTCTAATTTTCTGCAATCTCTTTTCACGAAGATCATTTTTTTATGAGAAGGCGGGTGGTTTGATATAATTTTATAATTACGAGACAAAGCAGTATTCACTATCTGATGATTTTGTGAATGTGAAGGACGTTAACACTCTAATTCCCGAATCTTTATCAGTTTTATTGAAAGGAATTATATGCCAATCAAAACACAAGTCACTAAATGCAGCGCGAAGAAAGTGCGCATCGATTGGTCATTCCATCATTGCAGCAACTCGACCTGCTTCATTTCCTTTAGCGATTTTCCCTCAAGTATTTGATATAGAAGGTCAACCAGATCCTGAACCACAGCCTGGTCCATCAAAAAGACTGAGGACAGAGTAATTATACCACGTAAAAAAAACGCGCCTCCAGATACTACTTCGTAGGTGGTGGGGAAAAGAGTCAATAATTAATTAATAACAATATTGCATAATCAATAACTAAAAAGATTATCATAATAATAATGAAAAGAAGATTGAAAATTATGGCGAATCAATAATATTTATGTATAATTATGAATACTGAAGAATAGTCTATTCGTTTCGCAGCTCTGTAAAACCTTAATTAATGAATAAAATTTAAAAAGTTTATAATGAAAATAATTCCTTAAAAACGCTTCTATAAAAATGATCTGATATAATTTTTTTGTAAAATGATCAGAAAAAAAGTTATAACGACAAATAGATTTTTTTTTTTAATTTTCACCGATTTTCGCTTATAACTTTGTTATCTTTGGTTCTACGACTAAAAGTTACTTGACCAAAGTTGTAGAGAATTTTTTTGCAACCAAAAATGATTTAACAATTTTTTTGTCAAACCTATAGTTTGTCAGATAAACCATAAAAACCATTCGTACCCCTTTTTCCAAGATGGCGGCCGTGGGACAAGGGCTGCAACCCCACAAACTTGGATTTAACTTTATACTAACCCTCCTTGATATCTAAAAAATAAAATTGCGTCCTCTGACAAATGCACGCTAAGCCCAAAAAAATGTAACATTTCAATGGACTAATTGTATAAGCAAAATTTCTTAAGTTGTTACTCACATTGTTGAAAATAGTTTTATGATGTCATTACAGATAAGAAGATGACGAGATCTCTTGCTGTTGTATGAAGGAATACAAAGATGCCTTTAACAAATTTTATAAATGTTGCAATTGTCTTCACTATGAAAGTAAAGTTGTTATAAAATATAATATATACATTAAGTTTTGTTAAGATATAGATGGCCTCTTTATGCCACATATTTATATTAATATTATATTTTATAAAATAAAACGCTTTAACGTAAAAATAATAGATACGCTGGCAGTTTTATAAGCAGTTAGGATTTAAGTAAAATCATTTTTCATTATATTTATAGCCAACCAAGCGAAATTCTATTATATTTTAGCAATAAATTATAATATGTTATAATAGCGAATATGCGTGATTTTTTTTATTTTTTATACAATAGCTTACATCGTTATATAATTGTAAAAAAATATCCAGCTCAAAAAAACTAAAATGTAGAATATTTTTGTAGTTATACTTTTTTTAAGACGATTGGAAAAAGTAAAATTTGTACGATGCGCGCGCACACCGACAGCCAAAAAGCGACATGATGAAGTTAGCTGAAAGCGACATTTTATCTATCTTGTAAAAAGCTTATACTTAAGCAATTATGCTCTTATGCTTAAGCAATTTATTGCGACAAAATCGCTAAATTGGTAACACTGGCACTGTTATTATAGACTTTGACGTCACATTCGGTCTGACCAATGGCGTTGCGTTTCAACTGCTTTGAATTTTCCACCTATATTTTTACTTTTCAATAATTATTTTCTTAATCAAAAAATGTTAAAGAGCAACAAATGTTATAAAAAAATATATTTCAATTTTATTTAAATCACACGCATATTCCCTATTGTTTATTGTTTAATTACCTATTAAAGTTCTCATTTATATGGTTTTTTTCATTATGTCAATATGTTTTAAGAACAAAATTTTGTTTAGGGCCGATTTTTCAATGCTCAGATAAACATATAGTATTTATTAGACAGATAACACATTATTGCATTTTTCAATCGTCAGATAGGCTCTATCTGGTCATTAACCTAACTGAGGAATAAATCTATCTGCCTCTTGGACGGCCAGATAAACGTCTATTAAATAGATACAACTAGATCCATTGACGTTTAGTTTGAGGTTATTACTTCTTTTTCCAAAGTAATATCAAAATGATGGAAATTTTCGATACTGTTGACGATCTGGCAATTGAAGAAGAGACTTTATTGTATAAATATTTAAATACTGAAAGGATACAAAGAGTAATCTGACCAAAGCCCGACCAGTTTGCTTTGTGCGTTTTAAAAGAATTTCATTGCCGTTTCAGACTTTTAAAACAACACAAAGGTAAGTTCCAGCTAGTTTTTACAATAAATAATAGTGATCTAAGTAGGTTGGTACCTATACCTTCCTACAAAATGCAGTTGTAAATTGTAATGTCCCTAACTATAAAACACTTACCAACACTTTATTATTATAATTACTTAAACGTGAAATAAACGAATGGCAAAGCATTTGCTATACTCTTCTAACACACCTTACACCATATGCGTGTTTCACGCTCCCACAATATTACAGTGAAGTTGACAACTAAAATCCACAGATAAATTCGCTTGCTATCTGGCCATTCAAATATGCAACAGTTTTATTAGTCCTTTTAGCAGTCGGTTATGTTAATTCGCAACTTAGTTATTTGTTCAGTTATTCGATGATCGAACAATCGGCCCTTTTCAAGTAAAACTTATCAGTCTGATAGATATCATTCAGCATGCAGAAGCATTGTAAGTAATCTAAAGTATTATTTAGAATACTATATGCAGATTTTATTATTTAAAGTGTAAATAAAATTATATATTAATAAAAGCACTAATTAATATAATGTTTTTTTTTTCATGACATTTCCTTTGTATTTATAATCTACATTATACCAAAAAAATACATTAAATTTAGTTGTCAGTATACAAAAATGTAAAAAAATGCTTTAGTTAAGTATTTCTTAATAACAGATAATTCATTCATCTGTTCTTATTTTAATTTTTAATATTATAAATGTGAAAGTGTTTGTTTGTTTGTCCTTCTTTCACGTCGAAACAGTGTGACGAATTGGCGTGATTTTTTGTGTGCATACAGTTGGAGGGCTGGAGAGTGGCATAGGCTATTTTTACCGCGGGATATAATCTCATTTTCACGGGAAAACACGTTATAATACAACCCACAACAACTCATCATACCTATGTGTGTATATATATATATATATATTAGTCTATCTATTCCATAATAACCGTTAAAACGATCATAGGGACCAACCCGAGCGAAGCGAGGATGAGTCGCTCGATAGTACTAGATAAATGTGATAATTGTTTAGTTCAAATTCAAAGCGACTAACTAAAAAATAAAACTAGAACATTCTAGAATATTTATAAATATAATTCAATAATACTTTAAACATTGCTTATAAATAATATCAAGGAGACATATCACAGTTAGTTATAACATTTTGGAGGACAAGTCGAGTTCCATTTGAAGGTCTTGTATGGACTCCTTCTTCAATAATGGCTTTTTGTCATTCTCCTTTGTCTTTTTTTGATGCTTCTTCTTCGTTACCCTTGAAAATAAATGAAAACTGTTATCTATACATATAATAAAATTCAAACTGAGTCGAATCTATACATTAAATAACTTTATGGAAAATCTTATTGAAATGGTCATTATTATCGATACAGAGGCCGAATACATAGTTTGTTTAGATTTTTTGTCAGTCTGTCTGTGACCGCATCACGGGGAAGCCATTGGACAGATTATAATGAAATTCGGTATGATGATAGCTAGTAACCGGGTCAACATATAGGATACTTTTTACTGCGGGAAAATATGAAAAATCATCAAATGTTATTATATGGTAAATAGTAGTAAATTATTTTATTTAAGACACATTTACATAGATTTTCTTCTATCGAAGATACAAATATCAAGGCTATATAAGTAGACAAGTTGATCAATGTAAACTATACCGTTATGTATTACCACACATGGCACAATTTAGGTAAATTGTAAAATTCAATTAATTTTTTTTCTCATTTTTATACGAGTTTTGAGATTAGATTTAACAGGTTACATTAATTATTATTATTATTATAATGTATGTAAACCACATATAGGTGTATAGAGTGGATAAATATTAATAAATATATTATTATAAACAAATATAAGGTAATTTGACGACACGTTTTACTCAGTTTGTAGTGAGCCTACTTGCTGTGCCAGCGGTCGCGGGTTCGAGTCTCGCTGGGGGCATTCATTTGTGTGATGAGCACCAATGTACAAACATTGGTCCAGTCATGGGTGTTTATATTTATAATATGTATGTATTGTTCTATAACTGCCTTGGTGGTGTAGTGGCTAGCATGTACGGCAGCACACCCGGAGGTCCTGGGTTCGAGTCCCGGGTCGGGCCAAGGTTAGTTATTGAGTCTTTCTGTATAGTAAGTCTCAGTAACAGCCCGGAGTTGGGAAGTTGGCGGTGTTACACCCCCGTGCCTCGGAGAGCACGTTAAGCCGTCGGTCCTGCGCCGACACTCTCACCGGTCGTGTCGAGTGGTCGTCCCACCGGAGTATGAGAGTGATAGAAAAAGAGAGTGCACGTTGTGTCTGCGCGTACACTTGAGCACTATAATATCTCCTGCGCAGTTGGTTAATCTCAATGAGATTGGCCGCCGTAGTCGGAATCGGCTAGGAGAACATCATGTATGTATTTAAAGTTATATACGTGTAGTGTATTAACTATCTGGTATCCATAACACAAGCTTGTAGCTTACCATGGAACTAGATGGTACTGTGTGTTAATGTTCCAACATATTTATTTATAACATTTACCTATTAACAACTCCATCGGGCAAGTCCATCATGCGAATAATTAAAGCCTGGTCTGACGAGTCCAATGGCGCCACGGAAATATCTCTCACGGCTCGGAATTTACCGCAGTTGTTCAAATGCTCGTTCTCTAGACGGAAGAAGTTCCAAATGAAACGTCTGCAATTTAAAGTAATAAACAATTATTTTTTAAATAAAATGGCCTAAAAACAATTTCATATTTTTATGAATGAGAGTGCAAATTTTAATATGAACATAATCGAAAAAGTGCGAGTCAGATTCATACAAAGAGGATTCCGTAGTTACCCATCTAGGAAATTTATGTTATTGACAGCATAAATAAGTTTGTATTTCACAGTATTACTATGAAAAGCGAAGTTAACTTTGCGACCAAACCCCTAAAATAGATAATATCTCATATCTAAAAAAAAGGTATTTTAAAAAAATATTTTCCTCATATCTCTTATCTGCATTTTTCTTCATTATTTTGCGACGCATACTTCAAAAGTTAAAGAGTCAGCGTCTTAAGTACTACTTCTCACATATTACACTTTTGTAACTTTTGTTCTTTTGCTCTTAAAAAGAAAACCATCGATGTTTTAGTTATGAACTGTTAATTAATTTGGTTTATCGTTCCCGGCGCGACGTTTCGATTTCTTTACAGTAAACATAGTGCGAAAAGATCCAAACAAATAATCTTACATAAAATCTATACAGATAAATAAAATTGAAGTGTCTGTTTGTAATGTCAAAATAACAGCTTTTTACTAAATACATATGGAATTATATACAGTATTTATAAAAAAAACAAAATTTTAAAAATTTTTGTCTGTCTGTTTGTTCCGGCTAATCTTCGAAAAGGCTAAGCCGATTTTGACGGGACTTTCACTGGTATGTAGTTGATGTTATAAGGAGTAAGTTAGGCTACCTTTATTTCAGTAAAAGAATAAAGGTTCCCCTCAAAAAAATATGTTACTACGGACGAACCCGAGCGAAGCGAGGGTGAGTCGCTAGTATCTTATAAATCTAAGATAGTTTTCTTACCTAAAGACTTCAAGCGGTGCAAGTATAGACACCATTGTTTCGCCACTGACTATCTTATTTTCTGTTAGGAAGAAAGATGGCGCCCAAATAAATCGGAGAACTAGATCTTCTATTATGGCAAAGTAGTAGAACTGAAAACAAATAATATTAAATGAAATTTTATAACTGTAAGCAAAGTAACGTATTTTTATAAATATTTTGGCATTTTGATGTTTTGACATTACGAAAACTAAAAAGCTTATTTCTTGTATAAAAATGTCCATAAATACGTTTTTGAATGGAGGATGGACATTTTTAATTTTTTCCTACTCTTTTTGATCTGCCTTACTTAATACCACAATATAATTCAACTCCAATCGATTACCAGACACATTTAAAAACAAAAACCTTTAAAAAAAAGTTTACACAGACATTGAAAATTAAAAAAAAACCACTTCCAGGCACTAAAACTTACTTTTTAGTGCCTGGAAGTCGGTTTTTCTTAAGTTTTTATTTTTCTAATTTTAATAAGCAGGTAATTTGTAAGAAGAATGTTTTTTAATTATAACATATTCGATTAAGCCAATTTATTTAAAAATAATTTATTGTTAATTATTTAAAAACTGCTCGACCGATTTCGATAAAATGGGACCACCTGGGAAGTATACCCTTTGAAACAAAAAAATATATTTCCAAATCAGTTCAGGCGTCTTCGAGTAATCGTACACATACATAAAAAAATGATTCCGATGAATTGAGAACATTCTCCTTTTTGGAAGTCGGTTAAAAAGACAAGACCAGATCCTTTTCTGAAACCAAAACCAACAAAACCCAACTCACCCCGGGACTATAAACAATCTCGTCCCTCAGGAAGCTGTTCTCCGCCGAGGGCCCCACGCTGAGGAGGCCCCAGTCCATCTTTACATCCCACGTGTATGTGTAGGTGGACGAGACGAACTGGCACGCCAGCCATGGATATAGGAACGGATTGTCGTACGAGTTCTCGTAGTCTACTGTTAATTGAAATTAAATCTATACATATAATAAAACTGTAACTAAGTGGAATCTGTACATTAAATATTTTTTTGGAAAACCTTATTGAAATAGACATTATTATTGTTACAGAGGCCGAATCTATAGTTTTTAAAATTTTTGTTTGTGTTCTTAGAATCTGTCTGTCTGTTACCGCATCACGGAAAAACCATTGGAGGGATTTTGATGAAGTTTGGTATAATGATAGCGGGTTATCCGGGTCAACATATAGGATACTTTTTACTGTGGAAAAATATCTCATCTCTGAGAAATTGGTACTAAACGTAAAAACGTAAGTAGGGACAGACACGAAAGAAGCGAGGGTGAGTCGCTAGTAACATATAATATTAATCACAACAATATCACAGTATAAAAACCCCTACGACGATAGATTTTGATTATGACGGAAAAGCTATAAAATACAAGTCTTGTCAAAAACACCAAATCACCTTTGTGTCTTCTCCATTCTACATGACATTGGCGAAGTAATCTGTACTTAACTGGTAAGCTTTGAAGCTTTGCAATTGTTTAAAAATACTAATTTTCTCGATGAAAAGCGTAGATATTTAAGCGCTGTAGTTCCATGTCGTGGTAAGTTAGTTCTACCCATCAATCTTACAGCCGTTTCCCATCTGCCATAAAAAAGAAAAGTAGCCCGGTGGTAACGCACTCGCTTTCGAAACCGATTGAAGCGGGTACAAATCCCAGGACCTCTGTTATTTTTATGTGCGAATGATTTCCAATATGATTACCACTTTCTTTGAATGATTATTACAGTGAAGTAAAACATCGTAAGGGAGGCCTACTCCCAGCAGTGCGATGTTAATATAGAGAGCTGAATTAAAAATAAACTTACCACTATAAATAGTCCGCATCGTAGAGAAAAGCACCACAAAGAACGTTGTAGAATACTTTCCCGCGTTCACTAAATGCGGGAAGGCTTCCTTACTGTCTCTGTACCGTCGCAGACATTGCCAGAATCTGGTCCACGCCGGTATTACGTTCACTGCGGCTCGGGTGAATATGAACCATTTTGTTGTTTCAAATGCACCTAAAAGTTATGGGTTTTAATAAACAATTTAAAGTTAGATGGGTATCTCACAAGGGGAAAGACAACTTGGTCAGAAACGCCGTAATTCGATGAATGTGGCGGCTTTCGTGGAAATCTTTTGGGCTTATGTCTAGCAGTGGACATCTTTCGGCGCAGAAGAAGAAAGAAAAATTTTGGACTCTATAAGGAATGGTCTACATCCGCGTTTCCACGCGCAGTCATTTAACTATCGGTATAGGTCTTGCAGTCAGACAGTAATATTATATGAAAATTTAGTTTTGTATGTATTTTTAATGTCAAATCATAAAAAAAAAAAAAAATTTTATCTACAAATTAGAAAAAAAATTTTTGGGGTGGACCACCCCTATCACTTAGGAGTATGAAAAATAGTTTACGTCCTATTCTCAGATCTACTGAATATATACACTAAATTTCATAAGAATCGGTCAAGCCAATTCATAGGAGTTTTGTTACAAACACTGTGACACGAGAATTTTATATATTAGATTTGTTGCTTCAGTGGTGTTTACTTCATTCATAAATTAACGGAGCACTCGATTGATTGGTTTTTTTTTCATAAAATTAAATTAAGGGGCCGAAACATAACCTGTTATACGAGTAATACACCATAAGGTCTTTATACGATATCTTTATCCAAGTTTTTTTTTATAAGTTTCTTACATTTTAACTGCACCTGAAACTCTAGTACAGTGCGATTTTTTTCCTTATTTTTATCAGATGAATCCTTTCGAAAAAAAATTCAATCAAATAATTTGGAGATATTTTTCATTCTTTATCTTCATCCCAAAACTCCCACACAAGCAAAGTCATAGGCCAAAACAAGTAGTTAGGATACATACCATTAACAACAAACCAGTCAGCACCAGCCACATAGAAGGCGATCAAGTAATGGAAGTCAAGGAAGGCGTAAGTGAAGGAATTCCACTGGTCCGCCAGCCAGAAGTCCGCGAATAGCACTGGCAGAAAGGGGGCCGCTAGAATACGACCCTGGAACACGAAGGTATATACAATTTCCCATTGAAAATAAATAGGTATATCAGCTTAAATATTATTTCTACTTTATACTCTCGTAGATTTACGCAAATATTTGATATCTTTTCTGATTTTTCAGCGGATTTAATTCCATTTTAGGTTCTTGACATTTAGAATTTTTACAGCAATCATGGCCACGGGAAAAAATGTCTAAGATTTTAGACGTCTACAAAAGTTATTATACATATAGTCGGGAACCAAAAATCAAATTAAATTCTCTAAATAATCCGAAAAGATAACTTTATTTAAAATATCGATTTCAACGTTTTAACTTAATAAATTAGGAACTTTTAAACAAAATTTAATGATTTTTAAAAATCAACCTCTAAACGGATAAAACGGGGGAAGTTAAAAATAGACAAAAGTTCCCAATTCTCACCACCTCCTTGTCTCAAATAGGAAACAATCCTTTGTGATAATGTAAATTAGAAAATGGCCAACAGACGGAGTCAGATCACATTGCTGGTTTATTACATGGAATATATAGTAGGTGCTTCAGTGGTATAGTGGCTAGCATGTCCGTCTGCACATGCGGAGTTCCTGGGTTCGAGTCCCGGGTCAGGCCAAGTTTATTTAGCCGTAAGTTAATGCGCCTGATAGAGATCAAGTGCACGGTGAAAGCACCGGTCGTGTCGAATAATCGTCCTATCGGAATTTAAGAGTGACGGGAATAGAAAGTGGTGCCTACGCGTACACTTGTGCACTATAATATCCCCTGTGCAGTTGGCTAGTCTCAGTGAGATTGGCCGCCGTGGCCGGAATCAGCCAGGAAGACATCAATAGTAATTGGTATGAATCATGAACAGAAAAAAATTGCAGATTTCAAGCAATATACAAGCGTAAAGCAGTCGGGTTAAAAAAACTATAGGTTAAGTATAAACCAAAATATCCATAGACGATAAAGAAAGTACGAAACTAATTAGTTCCGACTGATATTAATTCTCAAAACAGCCACTAGAGGAATCTATTCACCAACAATAGTTTGTGCTCACGATTCTGACCGATATCTATTATTTTCATTTATGACATGCTAACATTATTTTTATCTGGTAATTGGCATTTATGGTACCTACGTAGATTAATGTTATTTACGTATATTGGCGAAAACTGTCTTGTTCTACAGAATTGATAGTAGAGGCCTCAGGTAAAAAGAAAAATACACAGAGTGTATAGAATAATAACTGTCAAATCAGTAAAAAAATCAGCTTTCGAACAAAGAAATGACTCGCGAATATATTACATATTCTCTTAAAGTACCTACATTTAATTAATTTAAAGTTAAAGACAACAAAATAGTACATATATTAAAGAAAAACTGAACACTTACACATATCTTCAAAAACCAGAACCGTGCTTCATGTCGGAAGACTCTCAGGGGGTTCATAAGAAACACCAACATTATTATAACTAATGCTAAAGGGTTCACAAACGGCGGTATACTTAAACTCGCACTGTATATAAAACTTAGTATACTCAGAGCCCAAACTACGCCGAAAATTGAGGCTAACTCCATCAAATGTTGTTCAGACAAATGCTTTCTAGGGTCCAACTCGAATATCAAAACATGATTCACTCCAGACGATCGCCAACCGTATACATTTATTCCAATAAAAAATATAAATTCTACTAAAAGGAACGGTCCGCGATACAATCTGAAAGCGGTCTTAAAATTGTCTGTACCCCCTTCGTGGAAGAGTGCTGAAACAATATTTTTTATAATTAAACTTTATCTATAGCTCTTACTTAGATTTACGCGAATACTTGACATTTTAAATAAAACTATCTTTTCGGTTGCTGTAAAGTGTCGGGAATCAAAAATCAAAATAAATCTGGCGAAAAAATCCGAAAAGATAGTTTGTGAGTATGGACGTTTGCTACTCTTTCACGCCAGAACGGCTGAACGGATATGGATGAAATTTGGCACAGAGATAGATTATAGTCTGGAATAGTACATAGGTACTTTTATCCCGGAAAAATGTACGGAACGCATAACGAGAAAACCACTGGACAGATTTTGATGAAAGGTATGGTGATAGCTGGTTATCCAGGTCACCATTTAGGATACTTTTTACTATGGGTAAATATCTCATTTCTGAGAAATCTATATTAAACATTAAAACATAACTAGTGACGAAACCAAGCGGAACGAAGGTGAGTCGCTAGTTTATCTATAACTTTTAAATCAACAATGTATTTTTAAACGATATCGAATAACACTTATTAAGCAATACAATAATAATAAAATAACGAGTCTAAAACTACGCATTAAAAAATTATGATATCTTATAGTCACGCGGACACATTATTGGACAAAGAAAACATGGGAAAATTATTTTACTACTAGCACTGCCCGCGGCTCCGCCCGCGCTCAGACGACCAAAAAGCAAAAAGCAATTCTCATGTTTTACATATTAGTATACTCTTACAAAACAGTTGTGGTATTTTTTCTCAGAAATGAGATATTTTCCCGCGGTAAAAAGTATCTTATATGTTGACCCGGATAACCAGCTATCACCATACCAAATTTCATCAAAATCCCACCAGTGGTTTTTCTGTGATGCGGTAACAGAGAGACAGACGGACAGACAGACAAAAATTCTAAAAACTATAGATTCAGCCTCTGTATCGATAATAATGTCTGTTTCAATAAGATTTTCCAAAAAATATTTAATGACAGATTCGGCTTAGTTACAATTTTATTATATGTATAGATAAAGACAACTATCGAAATAAATTCTATAATAAGGTAATTGACCTTCGGTTTGTTTTTTGTTACAGACTAAGATCCTATTGGAAACTTGATGATTGGGATAAAACTTGGCCAGCGTGGTGGTCTATAGCCTGATACCTCTCATATTGAAGGGAGGAGGGAGGGACGATAAAAGGGGCTGAATGAGTACAAACATACATACGAGTACATATCTTCCAAAAAAATTGTTTATTAAACTCCACCGTATTAATATTGACTAAATATTTTAAATAAAACTATCTTTTCGGATTTATTCGCGAATTTATTTTGATTTTTGGTTCCCGACATTTCGAATGCTTTACAGCATTCATGGTCACGGGAGAGACTGTGGTGTTAGATGTCTCTAAGGTATTATATAGTTGTTACAGACAGCCTACCCACAAATAACAAAATGAATTCAAAAAATTGAAAAATGGCACCAAAGTACCTTACAATATTTTTTAACTTTTAAAATTTTTATATAATTTTATTTAAAATATCAAGTATTCGCGTAAATCTAAGAAAGTATTATTGACTAAATACTTAATTCATTGCCATTTCTTATCAACGTTTAGGCAAAGCGTTATAATAACCATGAAGCATGTAAAATAAATAATTTCATTTAAAGTTTGCCTGAATTTTGTAACTGAGTATATTTGGTTTGAATTAGCCATGGCGGCTATTGAGATAAGAAGGAAAATTTACCATCGATGTTTGCGTAACGCGATTTATGGTGACCATAAATATTGGCCAATTCTAAACAAACATTGATAGGATATAGTTAGTTTATGAGTCATTGTTAAGAATTTAGTCATTTAAAGCTAAGCTTAAATAAATATGTACATATATGTAGTGTATCGCAGCAATAGCCCAACGGTAAGTTGCTCACTCGGAAAACCAAGGGTAGGAGGTTCGAATTCCGGGCCTCCCAATTTTGATACGTGAGCATATCTCGTTTTCAACTTGATTACCACTTGTTAATATAGTGCAGAAAAAGATCATCAGAAAACCTGCACGTCTGAGATGATTCAGTAAGTTTTCGAAAGATATGTATGTACGTTTAATCCATGAACTTGCCATTTTCCATCGTTATTGGACAGTCTCCTAATTTTGCGCATTGCATTAACAGAGGCCAAGGATTAGCAGTAGAACGTCAAAACTATTTTTATAAAAATTATATTGAATGTGAATAAACTAGCGACTCACACTCGCTTCGCCCGGGTTCGTCCCTAGGTACGTTTTAACGGTTAGTATGAAATAGATAAACTATATATTATATAATATATAGCCTATAGCCTTCCTCAATAAACGGGCTATCTAATACAAAAAGAAATGTTCAAATCGGATTAGTAGTTCCTGAGATTACCGCGTTCAAACAAACAAACTCTGCCTCTTTATAATATTAATATAGATTCAATTTGTTATGTTCATTCATATAACTTCTTAGGTCTTAGGTCGAATTCAACATTTGGCCCATCAATACTTAATATTAAAACGTTCCTGTAGGCTCAAAATTCGACACGAATTTTAGTATACATAGTGCATACCATTTAAAAAACGAAATTATAATATTTTTGTGTAATTTCTTAATACTTACCAGATAAAACAACAGTTATGGATAGTACAATGAACGACCCTGAAAACAGTCCAACTTTGAACGTCGTCCAAGGACTTTGCTGTTCCCCAAGTGGTGGAACTCTTAGCTTCTTCATGGCTTTCTGTCTATCTCCACCCTCTAAGTCATTGGTGACGGTGGCTTCTGTGTCACTGATGAGCCTATCTATATCTTTGTTGGTGTAAAAGTGCGAAGTTTCCACATGTTCCGCTCGCCATTGTGCGCCGTTACTTACATTTAATAACTGTTGACAAAAATATATTTTCATTTGACTTTTTTTTTAAGTTAAATCTTATTTGGTACATTTAGTCGTTTTAAAATGTTCAAAAAAGTTCTGTTTTTAAGTTTTATTGTGATAATGACAGCTATAGTTATAAAAAGTTATTAGAATAATGTAGAAAAAATTGCATAAAATTAGGTAACGCGAAGAAACATGAAAAATATTAAAATTATACAATGAGGAATAAATTGTTTTCTACAATATCCTGAAGACTGCAGAGAGTAGAGCGTACGAAGCCGTAAGCTAGAAAACGCAGGTTCGAATCCTTCTGTGTAGGTGCAAAGTGATAACACGATAATCACAGAAGATCTCGTGTTTTAGTTAGAACTTTTTGTATGAGTGTTTTGTCTAAATTATATTATTATTTAATTAACTGTGTACGATTCTTTGGGCTACACGCAAAGTAACAATATGTAAATAAAAACTGTAAAAGTGAGTGTTAACATGCTTCAGTTAAGCTGTAAAGATAAACTGGCGGGTATATCCTAAGGTCATACAGACCTTTAATATTACACTGTTTCATATAAACAAAATCCAAAATACCTTATCATGTTTTTTTAATATTTTTCTAAATCCAGTGTAGTTAAGGTTCTGATAATTTTGCAATAATATCAAACTAAGATAGAATTCACTAAATGCCAGCTTTAACTCTTGCACTTTTCTTCGAGGTATCGCTTTTTTGTCTCCACTGGCTTTGGGCTTCATTGTATCAAATCTGGACTTCAATTCACTTTGTAGTGTCGCATATTTACGAGTGGCTTCTGCTAACTTCTCTGTGAAAAAAATAAAAGTGAATTATACAACCTATGGATTACAATTATTGACCTATGGATTAAATAAAACTCAAGAGTATCATCAGCATAAGCTTAGGATTATATTGTGTTTATTTATGCATTTTATTTATTTAAATTACCCGTGGTAATAAAAATATTACATGGAATTAAAAGCTAATACAATGACTCTTATAACAACATTTACACTTTAATGGTAAATATGGACAATTGTTTGTATTTGGAAGCATTACTCAGATTAAAAATTCTTTATGCTTTCTCCTATCTGTTGGAAAGGCTATCTTACAAGGAGGGCCCTCACGGGCAATCCAATTGTACATAAAAAAACTACGCGAGCCGCGGGCAAACGCTAGTGATAATATAGAAATATTTTTTATATGTCTTGCATATTTTCCTAATGGAGTTGATAAGAAATATAAGAGACGAAAATTTTCTTTAACCATTGTTATGATATTTGTAGGCATTAGTAGAAACTAGAAATATTTGAATGACATTCACAATATTTAAATGTATTATGTGTATAAACAACGTTAAGTATTTAGATTAAATCTTTCTAAAATGAATGTATGTATAGTTAAAAATCTAAAGCCATAAAGCATGATATCTCCATCAAAATATTTTTTTTAAATTTCACAAAAGATGAACCTACACTAACAGGTACTAAACATAACAAATATGACAAAATAATCTTCATTATTGCTAGTATGATGTATGCTATAGTTATTTAGACTTAAAAATATACATCTGTTGAATTAAGTACACCGATAGTAAAGCACGAACTTATTTTTATATTAATAAAATATTGTCAAATTGTAATTTTGATTATACTCTTTTTTATTATATTTCTCTTTTAAGTAGCAGTTAACTTCTTTATTATGCTTATCTTAAGAAAGATAAGATAGTTTTACAGATTTACTTAGTTTAATATCCTACCAAAACAATTTTTTTTTAAATATGAATTATTTTTGAAGTTCAAGTGACATCTGACTTTCGCAGAAACTGATTCATATCACCAAATAATTATATTTGTGAAAAACTTATATTTCTTCTTCATAATAGCTTTATCCTACTCATAAACTTAGCTGCCAAAGAGTGAAATCAAGTACTCTTCAAAAGAGTTCATATAACATTCATCCAATCACTGTTAAAAGTAGGTACAGAATCAAAAATCAAATTTAAGTTAAACCAATAACACTTTTACAAGTAATTTTATCAGAAACATGAATTTAAGTTAAAGAGTATGTGAAAAAGTTAGAAACAAAGACTTAGAATGAAGTTGTGTGGAGAAGAGCCTTTTACTTCGGGTAAGTAAATTCAAGCATGTGAAATAGCTTAGTTTCTTCATGTAAAACAGTAAATCATTCATATAAAGTAGGAATAAAAAAAGACCAAGAATAGATACTTATGGAATACTCATCTTAAAGGCCATTCAGATGATTTCACATTATTTATATCATCTACTGAACATTAAACAATAACACATTGTCTCCTATTTAAAGAATCAATCTATATGAAATGGCAGTGCCAAACATGGGACGTGAAAAAATTAAAAATGGCTTATCTTATTGCTTTGTTTTTAAAATTTAATTGTTCAGAACTTTACATGTGATTGTTAATGTCCTTCAGTAAAGATGAAATGCAAGTAGTAACATTAATTAAACACTACTTATACATAAGAAAAACCTATAAAGATGAGGGACAAAATATTTTTTTAAAGTAATAGTGATTATTATATGCAACCCATCCATCCTAGAACTACCTGGAGTTATTTTAAAAACTAAAAATTACTTTCATTATCATTACTTCAATAGATTAACAACAAGATTTTTATTTCATAGGAATTCAACTTAAAAAAGTCAAAGATCAATCACAACTTTTCTTGATATGAATAAATGATTTAATACCTGAATAGAATGTGTTAATTTTCTTCAGCTCTAGATCACAGTAATGGAAGAAAGTTTCATCAAAGTTAGCAAAATGTCTTGAAAGTACTTCAGGTTCAACATTTTCAGCTGATGGAGCCTCTTCAACTGCTGTATAAAGCATTGCTTTCATCTCCTAGAGAGAAGTATTTAAAAATATATATTATAGTTGTTTTAATTAAACGATTGAAAATAAAAGTCAAATCATCAGAAAAGTATCTCATTTTTTTTATTAGGAATTTAAAAACCATAATAATAAAATTTATAGAACACTCTGAAGAATAAGTAAACTATATAACTCTTTAATATAAAATGATATCATTGTATATCATCTTCATATTTATGAATCTCAATACTTGATCTATCTGTAAATCAATGTCATTATTCATTCACAGTAATCATATATTACTCATGTGACTTGTATTAAGTACATAACATAAACGAAAATTTAAGATATGATAACATATACATAGTCATATAAATATTTTATTAAATTTATTAAGGAAGAACAAAGTATTGTAAACGTTTAAATTAATTAAAATTAAAGTGCTTGCAAACCATAATAACTAACCTCATAATTGATATATTGCTTTCGCCATTCTGGCGTGATATGAGCACTTAGATGTTCCGCAAACTTCATTTTTCATGAGTCTGGACCTCTCTGCGTCTCAATTCAACTGCTTACTAGATAACACTGCATCTGAAGCAGCTTCATATGTACACAAGTTCTCAGATAACGATATGATTAATATAAATTTTTAACTGATCTACTGGAATGATATAGAACTGCAGCTGTAAAATAAATATTAAAAATGTTTGATGTAGAATATTGTTTATATGTCAAAACACTGGAGTAGGGCCCAAAATAGGATAAAAATCAAGTAAAAGTAGAAAATACACTGTACACAACTATACAGTATAGTGTGACATTGACACTGACAGATTTGCGATAAAAGTTTTAACCTTCCGCCGTTGACAATTAATATCAACACAAATCAAATATCGAAATCGAATGATTTGCCTAACTCGATTTTCATTATTATGCACAATCGAATGCTATGTTTATACCCAACGGAGGCGAAGCTAAATGGCAGGGTCATATTTTTAGGGTTCCGTACCTCAAAAGGTAAAAAAGGAACCATTATAAGATCACTATCTTGTCCGTCTGTCTGTCCGTGTGTCACCACTGATTTTCTCAGGACGGGTGGACCTAGCAAGTTGAAATTTATACCAGATACTGAGGTCTATAGTCCCTATTAGGTGTATAAAATCAAGGTCCTGAGTCAATAAGATAAAAAAAAATAGACAAATTAAGATTTTCGCGAAAACTTGTAAGTACCAAAATTTACCTTAATTTTCAACTTTATTTATTTTTCGGAATTTTCCTTTTACTTGTGCTGAAGACCTTGCTTTTAACCAAGATTGACAATTCTAGGTCAACCGGAAATACCCTATAGGTTTTGGGTCAAACACCTATATGGTGGTTCCCATTTAACTAGAATCACGTACGGTCGGCGAGTCCGACTCGCACTTGTCCGATTTTTTTTCATTTTCATTGTTCCTTGATCAGTAGTATTTAAATCTAATTACATACGTATTGTTGGTGATCATATTTCCTACCAGTAAATCAAAGAAATATGACGAAGAATCAATATACAGTAATAAGAATTAGGGGACAAAGTAATTAAAATTGTTACTGTTATCTAAGTACATATATTACGTAGTACTGTAAACTCATACAAAATTATAGCTATTATTTTAGCATTTACATACTAGGGAAATCTCACACCATCAATTCAAATCTTTTTACTTTGACTGAACATCTTTGTTAATTTTTATTCAGATTTAATAATTATTCTTTTCTATTCTGTACAGGAAATAGAAATAATAGAATATTTTATGATAAATGATGTTGATCAATATTAGGAGAAAATATTAATGCTAAAGAAATAGAAAACACAAATATTCATAAAAGGTATTTAATTTTTATTTTGAATTTTTTCTTCTTTATCACTTGCTGTAAACAGTGTTTGATTGATACTTTCTGGTATTACTCTAGCTACTTTTCTTGGTTCCTTTGTAAGAGTTTTTGGGCATTGCATTTCAGACCAGCTTATAGGTAACATTGTGATGCCTTGAGGAGAACCTTCTGCAGTTGCTATTACAACACCAAGTTCATTTTCTGCCGTAGAAAGATGATACCAGTGTATTTCAGTCATAGGTAGCTGGTTACAAGTTAAGTAAATTATATGCTTTAAAAATTTTTAAAAAATGTCTAAAATCATACAATATAAAAGCTATTCACAACATAAATATTAATAACATTAAATCTATTCCTAAATGACTTATAGACTAAATATTTTTTCTAAAAAAGGATACCACTCTTGCTAATATTATATCCCCAGGTCTAAAGCACTTATAAGGATCTATTCTGTCCTTATCAGTACACTTAATATCTTCTTTCTTTAATATACCTCTGTATGATCTCGCAAGTACTGAAGATCCTACACACAGTATGACACATTGCACTTGTCTGGAATTCACTACTGTTACTTTTGCTGTTACTATATCACCAGTCATTGGCAAAACACTGGGTGTTCTAGGGCTATCTACACAAACTTTTGTTGCCTAAAATAATAAATAAACAAATTCTTAAATAGTTATAATTAAATATCATCACATTCAAAGAAATCAAATAAATGTTATGTCTAATTTACGAGATATTTAAACATAATACCTTAGTATCTGGATCTTCTTCTTGTTTTAGAACTCCCGCCAAAGATGCATATATGTATCCTTTTAATTCGTATGTCCCAGGACCAGGTATATGTTCTTTGTCTGATGGACTTAATCGCATTCCTGGTATGCAAATCTTGCCAATTTCTTTTAATTTTTCTGTATTCATATTTCAGCAGGTAATAACCACAAAGTTATAAAGAATATTATACTTATTAATCCTTTGTTATTTTAACTTGATGTTATTTAGAAACAATTGACGTATAAATAATGTACTGTTAACACTATTCACTGAAATTTAAAGTTTGAAAGTGATGATAACATCAATAACATTGATATTTGAATTATAATCAGAGAGGTTATGTTGTTAATTTACAAAAATTGACATTTCTATCTAGACTCCTAGACTGAGTCAAAGAGTATAGTTATAAACCTAGAGTCAAGACTCAAGAGTGATTTGAGAATCGAGAATCGAGATTAATCATTAATGTTTAGAAATGCTTACCAAAATAACATTCAATCTTTAGATCAATGTTTCCTTATTTGTTTCTTGTAACAAGTAATTTTAAAAAATCTGTTTCTATAATCTATCTTAAGGATTTTTTTAAAGTATGATGATGACTTAAGCCACGAAAAGTGTAGATTGATCGTCTGTGATCAACATCATCACTAGCTTAGACGTGTCACGTCAGCCGGGTTGACATTTGAGATGTCGATGTTCTTTGCGCTTAGTTTTATTTAAAGGGTAATTGTATTGGAAATACAAAGTATAACCATAAGAAATATTTCATAATGCTGACTAAATTTGAGACAAAGTCAGCAAGAGTAAAAGGTATATCCTTCCATGCCAAGAGGCCATGGGTTTTATCCAGTCTTCACAATGGAGTTATCCAGCTTTGGGATTATCGTATGTGTACGTTGCTAGAGAAATTTGATGAGCATGATGGACCTGTACGTGGAATATGCTTTCACATTCAACAACCACTCTTTGTATCTGGTGGAGACGATTATAAAATAAAGGTAAAATGCTTACAGTAGCTTTTAAGGAGTAACATGTTTCTATAATGATATACCAAATATTACCTTATAAATAAATAATTTTAATGAAATTAATTATAAAAATGTATCGGTGAAAGGATAATAGTATTCTGTTGTTCAACCATTACAGGTATAATATTTATGATACTACATTATGATATAATAATAAAATAAAATATATTGCATAAATTTTACAGATATGGAATTACAAGCAAAGAAGGTGTCTTTTTACATTACTGGGACATTTAGACTATATCCGTACAACTTTTTTCCATCATGAGTATCCATGGGTATTGAGTGCATCTGACGATCAGGTACTATCATTATATTTTAAATTTTTAAAATTGTTAAAATTATTATTTTACTTTAGATTTAAAAACTTACTGTGTTTTCTATGTCTAGTATGTCTAGACATACAGTAAACAAATTTACATTTTTTTATTGAACATATGAAACTAAATTATTAGGGAATTGACTGAATTTATATTTTCTGTTCATAGACAATAAGAATTTGGAATTGGCAATCCCGTCAGTGCATTAGTGTGTTGACTGGCCACAACCACTATGTCATGTGTGCTCAATTCCATCCCACTGAAGACCTCTTAGTGTCTGCATCTTTAGATCAATCTGTGAGAGTGTGGGACTTTTCTGGTCTCCGTAAAAAGAGTGTAGCTCCTGGCCCTACAGGGTTAGCAGAGCACTTGAGAAACCCCCAGGCCACTGACTTATTCGGACAGGTAATGGTAATTATGGCATGTGTTTGTATTTATTCCTAGATGTAGTTTTTCACAATTGTAGCATTTGTGTAGATTAGATTGTAAATACATTGGTGCTAGTTGGCTGTAAAAATGGAGGTATTTTTTAGATTTACTTAAAATTAAAGCTTCCTATATGTACTTGTAGTTGTGATAATATGTATGTTTGCTAATAGACATAAAACAGTAAAAATAACCTTTTGGGTGATATAAAATAGGATTGGGCCTAAAATGTTAAAGATATTATTATTATATTAATGAACTTTAATGTGAGCCATTTAGTTTCACACAAATTGTAAATTTTATGAAATTTACATCTATGTATAAGTTTAATTTTTATCAATATTTCTTAATGAAATAAAATTGAGTATTAATAATGAGTATTTTATATAATGTAAAAGTAAAATGAATTCTGGAATCAAAATTTGTTCATATGGTGCAATTAATTATGTGTTCTCATGGGGTAAGTAATAGGATAAGCAATACATTTTACATTCTTCTGTAGTAGCATGATATAAAAAATAGTGATGTATTTAGCACTCTTTAAGGTCCCACTGGCTTCGGATGGAACCGACTCGGGATTTGAACCCGCTTTAGTCGGTTTCCCAAGTGAGCGTTTTACCCCTGGCCTACCACTGCCTTTTTAATAAAATAGTATGAAGCTTTTAAAATTAGTAGAAGTAGTTTATTCTTATAGAAATTTCATACTCATAAATGATATATAATAAAAATATCTGAGTGCTTGGTTGTTTTACAGGCTGATGCGGTAGTAAAACATGTGTTGGAAGGCCACGATCGTGGTGTCAACTGGGCTTCGTTCCATCCAAATCTGCCCCTTATTGTTTCCGCTGCCGATGACCGTCAAGTAAAACTGTGGAGAATGAATGATGCTAAGGTAAAGTAATTATTTAGCACTTTAACATGGAATTTTTTTGGACCATTCTTTGTTTATATGAATAAAATCCAAATCTTTGAATTTCTCGGCTTTTCCGTTCTATAACATGCATATATTATAAAAACCTTCCTCTTGAATCACTCTATCTATTGCTGAACACACACACAGTGTCTTTTAAGTGACAAAAATTTATTTCAGTAATAACATAAAAAAGCTTATTTCTATATTTAAATATAATGTTAGATTTATTACATTACATATTTTATTATGTATTATAAAAAACCGACCTGTAGTCAATAGGAATTTAGTGTGTATATGCCTTTCTAGCGAATGGTACGGTTACAAGTAAGGTGTAATAATTAACTATTTTTTGATATGTATGATTTAAACATATTTTAAGTTTTATATTTTTTTTAAAAAGGGGGGAACAGTGTAGTGGCAGTGCTGACGCGCACATTTTTATTATACAGCATTTGTATCGCGCCACGAACACCAGTTGTCCCGTAACCGCCTACCGATTCACTTGTCAATTATATTATTATTAAAGTATATATTGTGCTAGGGATATATGTGGCTAACTTAAAGTGAATATAATAAATATATGTAAATTTGGACGTATGATTATCCCTCTGCATACATACATTTTATAGTGAACACGCATTATTCATCTACAGACACTGCCACTACAGGATTATAATTATAAAACAAAAACTCTATTTTTCATGATGTACTAATGATTTTTAATATAACATATGATGTCTTGTAATGAAACAAAGTACTTAAAAATGTAGAAAATCCAATTATTTTTGTGATGTGTGATGATCGGACCTGAGTTACTTGACTTTAGTTTCCGAGCAGAAGGTTAAAGTAGAAGATGCCTCTATTTTATATGGCTTATTTAAGATTTTGTATGTCCAATGACAATTTCTATTTGGTACTATCAATAAGCTAGTATATTTTTGTGTAGCTCATTACGTTTTTAAAGGAGACACCATTTATAATCCCATTCTTTATTTGTACGACTTATACAAATACATATAATGATACCAACAGAACCCGCGGCTTTGCCCGCGTTCGATCTACAAAAAAAAAGTTTACTTTATGTTATACAGCGATTCACCCTCGCTTCTCACGAGTTCGTCTGTATGTATTTATATAATATTAAATTATTTGGTTATTGTTCATACAAAAATACTAAAATCGCGATTAAAAAATGAGGGTAAGAGTATACCTACCAAATATACAAAAAAATGTCATTAAAATCGGTCGAGCCGTTTCGGTGAAGTGCGACCACAAACACTCTGACACGAGATATTTATATATCAGATATTCTTTTCTTTAGGCTTGGGAAGTGGACACATGCCGTGGTCACTACAACAACGTGTCATGCGCTCTCTTCCACGCGAGACACGAACTGATATTGTCAAACAGTGAGGATAAGTCCATTCGTGTATGGGATATGACTAAGCGGACATGCTTACATACTTTTAGAAGGGAGCATGAGAGGTATGTATTGTTTTTTGTTAATGTTTTGTAAATTATATGAGGAAACTGGTATAGTAACTTATATCATAAGGTACATATTTTGTACATTTATAATACTACCGACTCAGCTTTGCTTCGGGTTCGTCTTAGACAAAAACAAATCTATCCCACGGGAACGTACATTTTGCCGTGTTAAAAAGTAACCTTTGTGCTATTTCAGACTATAATTTATCACTGTACCAAAATTCAAGCAGATGCGTTCGGTCGTCCTGGCGTGAAAGAGTAACAAAGATCTATCCATTTTTACAAACATTTACATTTATAATATTAGTATAGATTCCATCTATATTACCATAATTTAGTATCCAAAAATATATATGGAGCAATAGTCTTCTATGATTATAGTTTTGTAATTCTCATAATATACACATAATGTATGGAAAGAACCGACAAATATCCTAAACATTGAATTATAAATCTTTGGGTTCTTTATTTATGTTGAATGCTGTTTTAGATTATGTGAAATATAACATATTTTTAATAAAAATATGCAAGTAAAGCTTTCGGTGCTTTGAACTGGATAGTGACATATGGATGATAATATTTTTTTTTTCTTTCTTTTTTTTTTTTTTAATACTAACGTCTGAACTAGGCCGAGCCTGTATCTCAGTTGTAAAATTACTGATTTCATTGCTTTTGCTTTTGTTTCCTGTGTATAAACAATTAATTAATTGATATTTGAGAATATTTTTATAATGTATGATCATTGAACATATCAGGAAAATTTCCTATAATATCATTATTATACCTATATTTCCATATTTATACTGGTAAGGCAATAAAATCTAAAGTAAAGTAGCAACTTAGGGATGACTCAGAAAATATGATATAAGCATGGAATGAGATGTCATTTGATGTTGCTTGGAACAATCAAAATTCCGATTTATATATATTAAAAAAAATTAAAACAACAGGCGTTTGTATTTTTAGCGATATGGCAATGCTCTTAAATTAAAAATTAAAAAATCCACCAACAAAATAATAAATTAATTGAGGCCATTTTAGTGAGCCCTAATACAATATATCTGCAGTATTTTAATAAAGAGTTGAGTATCTTGCAGATAGCGGGTGATGCTGCAGTATCAGGCCAAGGTTATCATATCATGGCGATGTCATTAAAGTAACGGGATACCAAGTTTCGAATGGATTAGATCCGTGGAAGTTGTTCATCCTTTTACCATTGGGAAAAGAACTGCATGATGATAGCCTGCAAATGTCTGAACGGGTTTTCTTAATTTATAACTAAGAACACTCAATACAGTCACTTTTCAAACAAAAAAAAAACTAAATTAAAATCGGTTCATGTGTTTGGGGGCTACAATGCTACAAACAAATACACAGATACACACGTTATACATATAACTTCTCTCTTTTTGAGTCGGGGGTTAAAAATTTATAAATAAATACATTAATATACCCTATTGTTCACAGGTACTGGGTACTCTCATCTCATCCCACTTTAAACCTCTTTGCGGCGGGACACGATGCAGGCATGATTTTGTTCAAACTACAAAGAGAAAGACCAGCTTATGCTTTACATAATAACATGCTGTTTTATATTAAAGACAGGTGAGAATTGAGAATGCATATTTTAGTTAAATGTCTTTATAAACAGAAAACTTTAGTTTAGTTATAAAAAGTATTATTGCTATATAATTGATAGTTTTAACCGTAATTACTGAAATATGAAATATTAAAATCTGATTATTTACAGTTTGTAGTGACAAAATGTTTCTTTTCTATCTTGTAATGAATTTTCTAGATTGACTCATAAACGTTTGTAATTTCTTTAAAAAAAGTTTATTAGTATCCACAACTTTTAATATTATCTTAATGTCTTATTCGTTGCTTAAAATGAATTAACAAATTTAATTTTTTTTCTTTTTAAGGCAATTGCGCAAATTGGATATGTCGACCAACAGAGACGCTCCGGTCATGCAAATCAAGGGAGGCGGACGACATCAACCTTACAGGTAAATTTTGTCATACTAAATTATTGTTGTTTTTTAATTTATTAGTAAAATTATAATTAATAATTTGAATGAGAAATTTAGAACATATTTGAAATATGACCTGAAACAACACACTGTAATATACAAAAAGTAATATGTTATCTTTTCAATTTTTTTAAAATTGCAATAATGCAATATTACAATGAAAAATGGGTTAAAAATGACTATATTTGTCAATTCTTCAATGTTTTAAAAGATGATCAGTTGTAAAAAAGAATTTTCCATTCAAACCATAAATTTAAATTAATTATTTTAAAAATAAGTGGGTAACTTCAAAATGTTGAGTAAAAATTTTTTTAATTGTATCCCCAAGTTAAGAATTTTTTTTTTGGAGTAAGACTTCTTTACGCACGCTTGACTTGGGCGGTAAGCTGGTGAATGCGTTACGGAAAAATGTACGTACGTTTGTTGCCATGGTAACCGTTGTTATTGTTCGACAAATGATATAATATGTATAATATTATATACTTTCCTTAAATGATATTCTATAAATATATGATTGTAATATGCGTAATATGCGTTATTTTTAGTATCTCACCGATCCTAATTATTTAAAACATAAATTGAATTTCGTAAAGTAGTACCGAAATCCGAACAGAAGTTTTACTTCTAGCGCGTGTACACATTCATACACACACTCTTTAAATAATTTTTTCGTCCCACCCTAATATGTATGTGTGTTTGTGTGGTGACCATCATATATCATGTAGCATGTCGCTGAACCACGCGGAGTGGTGCGTGCTGGTGACGTGGCGCGCGGGCGACGCCAGCACGTACGAGCTGTACGCGGCGCCGCGCGCGGACGGCGCCGCGCCGCCCGCCGAGCCGCTGCGCGGGCACGCCGCCGCCGCGCAGTGGGTCGCGCGCAACCGCTTCGCCGTGCTCGAGAAGAACAATCAGGTATATATACACATTAGCGACTCACCCCGCTTCGCTCGGGTTCGCCCCTAGCTTGTTTCCCAATAAAAAATTTCATCACCATTTTCACCCCGTTAAGGGATGATTTCTGGGATAAAAAGTATCCTATGTCCTTCCCAGGGTCTCAAAAAATCTTCTTGCCAAATTTAATCTAAATCGATTCAGTAGATCCAGAGATTACCCCCTACAACCTTACAAACTCGCAAACTACTCCTTATAATACTAGTATAAACTAGCAACTCACCCTCGTTTCGTTTCGGATTCGTCCCTAAATAAAAATAAATCTATCCCAAGGGCCTATAGCCTTCCTCAACAAATGGGCTATTTAATATAAAAAAAATTTTTCAAATTGGTTGGTGGATTATAGTCTGGAATAGCTATGTGCTACTGCTGACTTCTTTTTATTCCGGAAAAATGTTTAGTTACTATGTAAATAGTATGCTACGCAAAGTGCCCTTTACTTATAAATGTGAACAATATAATATTATGTTATAATTGCATACATTTATTTCAATTATTATATACCTATATCTGCAATCCCACAGCTGGTGATAAAGAACTTAAAGAATGAAGTGTCTAAGAAGATATCGACGCCGACGTGCGAGGAGATCATGTACGCGGGCACCGGCATGCTGCTGCTGCGCGAGCCCGACTGCGTGCAGCTGCTGGATGTGCAGCAGAAGCGGACTGTGGCTAGTGTGAGTTGTTATTGGTGGAGAACTCAAAAAATCTTGTTAAATAGTCCATGGGACAGACTAACCATGATTGCTGTAATGTGTCTAGAACCAAAGTATTGATTTTTGGTTAAAATTCAAAATGTCTTACACAGTCATGGGGGAGTCTGACCATGATTGCTGTAATGTGTCTAGAACCAAAGTTTTGTTTTTTTTTGGGTAAAACTACAATAATCCATAATTGCTGTATAGCGTCTGGAACCAAAAATTTAATTTTTGCCTGAAATTAAAAAATGTTGCATAGTCATGGGGGAGACTGACCATGAGCGCTGTAAAATATCTGGAATTAAAATTATTGTGATTTTTCGTTAATAGTAAATCTAAGGAGGAGTTAAAAAATATAGTTCTTAAAGCAACATATTATGGCTTTTATAATGCCCATATCCATTGTGTGGTGGGCATACTATCGGACTACTATTGTGCATGCAAAAGTTTATATGTATGTTTGTATATTTGTTACTCCTTTACTCTGAAACGGTTGGACGCATTTGTTTGAAACTTAGTACACAGACAGACAATAAGCTGGAAGTAACAGATAGATTACTCTCAGGCACTCTGAGATCACCCAAAATAAACCACATTCTTTTGTAATTATTGTATGTTGTAATTTCTATAAAAATAAGTGAATGGGACTTAATAAGGAGTCAGTGTAACAATCTGAAAACTAGTTATTTTAAAGCATATTTTTTGCATTAATAGAGAAAAATCTGTAATCAGCAATAGCGCTGTGGCATAATAATTAGAATATTATACCGATTTTTTTTATTGTTTTAGGTGAAAGTATCAAAATGCCGCTACGCCATATGGAATTCGGATATGTCTCTTGTGGCACTTCTAGGGAAGCACACGGTCACTATTTGCACTAAGAAGTTGGAACAACTCTGTTCTATCACTGAAGGAGCTCGGGTCAAGTCCGGGGCCTTTGATGATTCTACACCACAACCCGTCTTCATTTACACAACAGCTAACCATATCAAATATTGCTGTAAGGATGGGTAAGTCCATACTATTGCTGATTATGATTCTCCATATAAATTTTCATCCTCCTTTTCACCCCCTGAAGGGATGATTTCCGGGGTAAAATTGTCCTTTCCAGGATCTTAAACTATCTTCATACCAAATTTCATCTGAATCGGTATAGTGGATTTTTAGTATATCCATTACAAACAAACTTACAAAAAAAATGTTTCTTTTTCTAATGTTAGTATCTAGTAGATATCTATAATTATAAATAAAATGAAAATTTGTAACTTTAATATATAAGCTCTATATGATTATTTACATAAAACTGTTCAAGTATTCAAATAATTGCTCAACTGATTTTAACAGGAATTTAATTTCAGAATTATATAGTAGATTCCAATTGAAATACTTTTTATGATTTTGTATAGTCATAGCAACCTGTGATGTCACTTTATTGCCAACTAAATTGACTAACTTTAATACTTTTTTTAGATTCACGCGAATATTTGACGTTTTAAATAAAACTATCTTTTCGGTTTATTTCGCGGATTTATTTAGATTTTTGGCTCCTGACGTTTCGAATGCTTTACAGCATCCATTCACCCATTCCATCAGGTCACGGGAGAGACAGTCAGTCAGTCTAATAATCCGAAAAGATAGTTTTATTTGATTAACTTTGTTTAATTGTTTCAAAGCAACTAAAACTATTTTTAATATTGGAAAATGCATTTACGCTTACCACCTCCAAACATATAGGTGGTTATGTCGATACTCAGCAAAGCCAGTTTTAAATAATAATAATATTTTTTTTTTCTCAGCGACTACGGCATAATCCGTACGCTGGACGTGCCGGTGTACGCGGTGAAGGTGATCGCGAGCGAGAGCGGCGCGCGCGTCGTGTGCCTCGACCGGGAGGCGCGCCCTAAGGTGCTCAACATCGATCCCACGGAGTACAGGTGCGTTGGCGGATATCGATTTTGTTGTGTTAATCGATTTTAGGATATCGATTTTGTTAGGGAGGGATTTCGATTTTGCTGTGGTAATCGATGTAAAGATATCGATTTTGTTACGGAGTTGGTCGATGTTATATCGATTGTGGTGTGCAAGAAGTGGTGTGCAGTGAATAATGCATTAGTAATAATTTTTTTATTACTAATGCATTATTCAGTGCACACCACACACTTATTTTTTATTCTTATTTCGTCGATCAATTCTTCTCCATTCTACGTGACATTGGCGAAGTAATCTCTGCTCAATTGGCACGCTTTGAAGCCATTGAACAGAATTGAATCGAACTTATTTCTTATACAATTTGGTTGGCAGGTTCAAGTTGGCGCTGGTCACTCGCCAGTACGACCAGGTGCTGCACATGGTGCGCACGGCCAAGCTCGTGGGGCAGAGTATTATTGCGTATTTGCAAGAGAAGGGTACGTTTGTGTTTATTATATATTGTGTTTGTATTAATTTATTATATATGGAATGGGTTTTATTATGTTTTACTAGCTTTTTACGGTTTGCTCGCGTAGTTAGGGTCGTAGTGTCTTGATAAATAGCCTAGTACAAACCTAGGCGACCGTAGGAGGCAGGCGATCGTTCAGTAGATGATTGTTTTCTATCGGCGACAATACAAGTATCACAAATATTTACTAAATGGCGCTATGAAAATGTTTTTTTTTGTGAATAAATGCCTTTTTTACACAAAAGGCACTTTAAACTTAAAAAGCAAAACCTTATCTAAATACAAAATTTGATCCAATTCATTAGAGTCGTTTCCAAGATACACGAAATAAATTTATATACATATGTACATATGTATGTATATAAAAATTGCCATTTAATTAATATTATAAGATATTTTTAATCTTTTTCAATCAAGAGATTTAATATAAAATGCAAAGATAATATTTCATAATAATATAATAAAAAATCACGTGAGTTTTTATAATATTGCTTTTATAATTTATTTTTTTAATGCATGATATGATAAATATTATTTTAACTTTTATTCTAAATTTGCGCTTTACATCTAGAATATATTGTCACAATTAAATTTATACTTCGTAATTTCTATTGTTTTTCTTAACTAATCGGGCTTATAGTATTTTGTCTAGACCAAGTACAAACATTTTTATCAATATTATGTTAATAACTATCGTTTTCTATACATATAATAAAATTGTAACTAAGCCAAATCTGTACAATAAATATTCATTGGAAAATATACATTATTATCGATACAGAGGCCGAATCTATAGTTTTTAGAATTTCTGTCTGTCTGTTACCGCATCACAGAAAAACCTCTGGAGGGATTTTGATGAAATTCGGTATGGTGATAGCTGGTTATCCGGATCAACATATAGGATACTTTTTACCGCGAGAATATGTCTCATTTCTGAGAAAAAATACAAAAACTGCAATGTAAGAGTATACTAATATGTAAAACTTAAGAATTTGGTTTTTGGTCATCTGAACGCAGGCGGAGCCGCGGGCAATGCTAGTATATAATAAAAATAAAATAATGCCTATGAAATCCTAAGAACTTATCTACATATATAAAAATCAATTGCTGTTCGTTAGTCTCGCTAAAACTCAAAAACGGCTGGACCGATTTGAACAATTCTTTTTTGTTTTATTAGTGGTAAGTCAGGGGTAGTTCAAGTATAAAAAAAATAGGGAAAACGAACAATTATTGGAAAATCGAAAAGTTCAGAACTGTTTATTTTGTGTGTACTTTCAATAGTGGCGGACCATCTACAAACCATCTACAAAAACGCGTCAAGTTTAAGTTGAAAAACAAATACTATATATAATATATTATATTCTATCTATTCCATACTGACCATTAACTAAACTATTTACTACTTATAATCTAAATAACATAAATATAATAATATACTCTCTTATACCAGGATACCCCGAAGTAGCGCTCCACTTCGTTAAAGACCCGCGCACGCGACTCTCCCTAGCTCTACAGTGTGGCAACATTGAAGTGGCTCTCGAAGCAGCCAAGAGCCTGGACGAGCCGGCTGCCTGGGACCAGCTGGCGCAGGCTGCTTTGGCTACCGGCAATCATCAGGTTGGTTTGGGATCATTGAGAGTTCTTGTCCGGCATTAGCGTCCGGCAATCCAGCCGGGTGCGAAACCAAGAAACATAATAGAATGAGGCTTACTTCGGTATGATGTGCCATGCGAGTTGCTCCTGGTACTTCTCTGACAGCAGAGTGGACTGTAGAGCAACCCCATGGTTGTTGTGGTCTGCTTCGGCAGCCTGCGGTCGGGGCTGAGTGATTGAGTACATAAGCGATCCTGCGACGCCCCAATTAAGACAGGGGAGATTCCGTTGGGTTTTAGTGGGTAGTACTGGCTTTGCCGGTGAGTCTCACATAACCACCTGTATGTATGCAGGTAGTATGTCTAAATGCAATTCCCAACATTAAAAAAAACGGGTTCGTTAAATGATTGATGCAGTACAACAACTTATAGGTGGCTCTCGAAGCAACCAAAAGTCTGAACGAGCCCGCCACTTGGACTGAGGCTCTCCAAATGTGGTTCCTTTGTCTTTATGAATATTATTCCAAGTATGTACAAATAAAGTGTCAAGAGTTATATGTCTGATTGTTTTTTTATTTTTTATGGTATTTCATTCGGATTTTTTATTCTCTATCAATTATTAAAAAAGAATAAGTTACTAATATTACAAAAAAAAAAAGATTAAAATAAAAAAAATACAGTTGAACGTAAAACAAAATATTAAAATACAATAATATACTACAATAATTTAAATACTGTAAACAGATAGTGGAAATGTGTTACCAACGCACAAAGAACTTCGACAAGCTCTCGTTCCTGTATCTCATCACCGGCAATCTGGACAAACTGCGCAAGATGATGAAGATAGCAGAGATTAGGAAGGACGTGTCCTCACAGTTCCAGGGTGCTTTGCTTCTGGGCGATGTGACCGAGAGGATCAGGCTGTTGAAGAATGCTGGACAGGTAAATTATGAGATGAGATGTGAGGGTGATTTTGTAGAAGTCAGCATTTCTTAGAAGTTTTTTTACGATTGCTATATGATGATGTAAAAATTATAATTTATTCTCTTAGTCCTGTGTTTGAGTCCTAGGTCAGGCCATGCATAGGTATTGGGTTTTATGCCAAGAAATTTTTGGTTCAGAGTTGGGAAGTTGGTAGTGTTTCACCCTCGTACCTCGGAGAGCACGTGAATTTTCGCATCCATATCATATCTGGGCAGCAGAGCTTTGTCATTTTATTGGTTAACATTTACTTTTTTATCCTTGTATATATAGCAGTTCCATTAGGATATTACATTGTTACAAAGTAGAAAACGAATGAATTCACAATTTTATATTTTTTTACAGCTCTCTCTAGCTTATCTAACAGCGATAAACCACAAACAATTAGAAGAAGCCGAACAATTAAAGGCAGCATTAGAAGCAGCTAATTTGCCCGTACCTGAAGCAAATCCGAATGCTGAGTTTTTATGTCCACCGCTGCCCGTGCAGAAGGCTCAACCTAACTGGCCATTATTGGCCGTGTCTAAGTAAGTTTGTATAAATATAAAATATTCAGAATATAATACTTTCTTAGATTTATGCGAATATTTTATATCTATACATATATATAAAACCAAGTCGGGTTTGTTATAACACTTATAACTCGACAACTGCTGGACTGATTTTTATGATATTTGTTTTGTTGGATTTGTCTTCACCCTGAATAGCAGAATAACTATTAAAACATCGGAAAAGTTCACGAAAAAATTGAAAAAAATAAAAATCTATTTCATACTAATGTAAGGGTCAAAATGTACCGTAAACGTGTGAGATAAATAAAACTACCTTTTCGGATTTTTTTTGCGGATTTATTTTGATTTTTAGTTCTAGACGTTTCGAATGCCTTACAGCAATCATGATTACGTGAGAAAAATAGATGAAATAAGTATAGTAAATAATATATATTTTTTTTAATTTCCCAGGAGTTTCTTCGAAGTGGCCGGCGGTGCTCGCTCGGATGCTGAGGCGGGAGTGGGGGTGGCGGCGGCCGGTGCTGTGGGGGATGAACCTCTGGAGGCTGGGGGTGCTTGGGGGGATGATGAAGATGTGCTGCAGGAGAACAAGGTGAGTGAAGATCTTCGGTTTCTATAGTTTCCCCATAAGTTCTTTTAAAGAAGCTGACGATGTAGTGGGTGATGAGCTGCTGGAGTGTGGTGCGTTGGGGGATGATGATGTGCGACAAGAATAAAAGTTAGCTAATGTAGTCTTTATACATCATTTTAAAATGTGAAAGTTTTATACCGTTCCAATAAAATTTTAATTGAAGTATTTTATTATCACTTTCTATGAAATGCATTTATTCTCAAAAATTGTTTTGAATATTTGACTTTTATTTAATTATTAAATTATTGTCAATTTTTATTTATTTTAGGAAGAGGGCGATGGTGAAGTTATGGAAGATGCGTGTGATGATGGAGGCTGGGATGTGGGAGATGAAGACTTGGAGCTCCCTGAGGAACTTGCTCCTGTGCCTGGTGAGTGAAATAATTAGTACCTATATAGATATTAATATCTATTGATTATATTATTTATGTGATATATGTATGTAAAATGTAGATTAATAATAGTTTTTAGATCTTTTGCATATTTAATATCTTTGTGATGGAGTTTTTTTTTATTTTTGTGGTTGAATTTAGATTCTGTCAGCTATTTACTTCAATCTTCATTAATTGACCAAAATAAAAAATATAGTAAATATTCTGTTTTTCATCATAAAAATATTGTCAGTGACTAGCAAAGTTTAGAGATTTAAATTGACTAATGGTGTTTGCACGTCCCATCGCTAGGCTCGGGCGTCATCTTAATGCGAGGGCTATAAATCAAGAATTTATACATGAAACGACTATATAGAGGAACTGCGAGAGAGAGTTTAATAAGAAGATTTATATGTATTAGGGTGGAGCGAAAAAAATAAATTGTTTCTTTTTCTTAGCTGGGGGGTAGAATTTGTAGTTTATAAAAAAACTAAATTATTGAAATGAAAAAAAAATCACTCAACATTTTGAGGTGGCCCACTCATTTTTAAAATAAATAATTAAAATTTTTGGTTTTAAGTAAATTTTTCTCGCGTGATCATCTTTGAAAACATTCAAGAATTGACGAATATAGTCTATTCAACTTAATACAAAAAAAGTAACATATTATTATTTTAACTTTTTTAAAATTTCAATAATGGCAATATTACAATGAAAGTTGGGTAGAAAATGACTGTATTTGTCAATTCTTGATGTTTTCAAAGATGATCAGTCGAAAAAAAAAAATTACATTCAAAACAAAAATTTAAATTGATTATTTTAAAAGTAAGTGGGCCGCTTCAAAATGTTAAGTAAAAAAACTTTTTTATTTTAAGATAAGCTACAAATTCTTCCCCTAAGCTAAGAAAATGAAACAAAAATATTTTTTTTTCGTTCTACCTACCTACCTAATATATATGTACTCGTATATACTTATTAAGTATATATTTATAGCGGACATAGACGGCGCAGAGGAGTCGGGCTACTTCGTGGCGCCCACGCGCGGCGTGAGCGCGGCGCTCGGCGCCAAGCTGCGCACCGCGCACGACCACGTCGCCACCGGGCAGTTCGAGATCGCTATGAGGTTGGTTTTTTAGGGATGGGGGCAGGAAGTACTTCTGGTCTAGTGGCTAACATGTGCGGCTACTGACCTGGACTTTGTTAGGTGTTAAGTTTAGTTATTGAATGTTTCTGTTGAGAAAGATTCAGTAACAGCTTGGAATTGGGTAGTTTCGGTGGTGTTTCGCCGTTTGTCTTACTGGCCATGTTCAATTATTACCTCACCGGTATGTGATAGTGACAGGAATAGAGAGTGCACTTGTATCTGCTCGTATACTTGTGCTATAATATCTCCTGTGCAGTTGGCTAGTTTCAGTTAGATTTGCCGCCGTGGCTGAAAACGGTCAAAACTCAGAAGGACATCATTTTGGTCGTCTGTTAAAAATAACATTGTAGTGCAATATAAAAATTAAACCTTACTAGCGAATCACTTTCGCTTCGCTTGGGTGAGGAGACCCTAGATATCAAAAAGTAATCTATGTGTTATTCCAAATTATAATAATTTATCTATCCTGCGACACTCCATTCCATTGCGGTGATGGTTTCGCTGTGTATTTAAGTATGTAGGGTTCTCACAGTCTCCTGCCCGTTGATGGCATGCAGGGACCTCGTGATTTTTTTTACTGGAACTGGAACCTTCTCCACTAATAAAAAAATTGTGTATAACATTTTATTTAAATCCGTCCCAACGTTTTAGCGTATATAAGAACAAAAATATTTGAACATAGAAATTTGTCGATCGTTTATGTTGTACGAACGTACGCTTACACCTTAAATAAAACAAGCACCCAAGCCCCCACTCGCCCACCCCGCAGGCTGCTGAACGAGCAAGTGGGCATAGTGGAGTTCGCGGCGTACGAGGAGACGTTCGCGCGAATGTTCGCGCGCGCTCGGCTCGCGTTCGGCGCGCTGCCGCTGGCGCCGCCGCTGCCGGCGCACCTGCACCGCAACTGGAAGGAGGCGAGCGGCCGCGACCTGCTGCCGGTGCTCAGTGAGTGGCTTTTTAATTATTTATTTGTGAAGTGAAACTTCTTTAGAATCGTTGCTATTTGAAACTCGATGAAACGAAAATGCGACACTAGAAAGAGACAAACACATACATACGTATATAGGATTAAGCCGGCGAGAGTTAGATAGAATATATTGCCATGTTGCCATGGTAGCCGTTGTGATTGTCTGACAAATATACTATTATATTCTTTCCGTATATGATATTGTATGAATATATTATTGTAATATGCCTAATATGTCTTATTAAATTATTGTTTTGTTTTAATTTAATTGCGATATTTGCCAAAGAAGTTTCACTTCTACTATGAGTGAATTGCATACACACACACACACACTTTTTTATTTTTTTTGGTTCTGATTATGTTAGTGAGACACCTACAGTACATCACTCGTGCTCGGTTAGTTTGGCTTGTTATTTTTTTTTTTCAATTTGTAATATTTAGTGATACCGCAACTGGAGGCGAGCGGGCAGGATCTGCTGCCCGTGCTGTGTTTTTTTAATTTAATTTTTTGTGTTTCTGGTATTTAGTGGTACAGCTGATGTGCTCGTGCTTTCTTTTTTTTCTGATTTTGTTGTAAACTTTAATAATACCGCAACTGGAAGCAGGCGAGTGGTCTCTGCTGCTTGTGCTGTTTTAGTGACTTTTTAAGAAAAAATAGTGACTTTTTAAGGAAAAATAGTTTTTTTTCTTAGTTCTGATTCTTAGTGGTATAGAATGTTCGGTTAATTTGGCTTCTTGTTTTTTTAATGTGGTTGTAATATTACTGAGTGTTTTTTAATTTTTTTTTTCAATTTTTGTACTTTCTTTTTTGTGATTCTGATTCTTAGGGATATACCAATGCCTATATAACTTTAAATACATACTTATTATAAATATAAAAACACCCATGACTGTGGTACCAGCGGGACTCGAATCCGCGACCCCTGGCACAGCAAGTAGGGTGGGTCACTACCAATCGAGCCAAACGTGTCGTCGAAGATCGAATATTTTATATTACCCTATAAGTTCAATACATTAATTCCGAATATTTCCTATCCAGCAATGAAACTAAACGACCTAGTGTCGAGCCTGCAGCAGTGCTACCAGCTGACCACAAGCGGCAAGTTCTCTGAAGCGATAGACCGCCTACAGTACGTGGCGCGAGCGGTGCCCTTGCTCCATGTGGACGCTAAGCAGGAGCTGGCCGAGGCGCAGCAGCTGCTGGCTATCTGCAGGGAGTACCTGGTGGGGCTGCAGATGGAGACCGCCAGAAAAGGTAGGGGATTTTTGGATGTTATAAGATTTTTCTTTTCTTTTTCCAACAGTTTAGTTTGTTTATGTATTGCTAGTATCTAAGCGATCGAACTTCGATCGCCATATTTTCCGCAAAGACAACTCTATATAGATAAAGCAAAACCTTATTTATCTAAATACAAAATTTCATACAAATCATTAGAGAAGTTACCTAGATAGACGAAATAAATTAATATACATATATACACAAGGAATGCGCATTTAATATTATAAGATATCTTTGCTAATTATAAAAAATATTTTTTGTATTTCTTAACATGTCAAAGAAAGTTGAATAGGCTGTCTAAAATCACGCTATGATGATTAGTAATAATAATAATAATTCTTTGCGCAGCATTTATACGTACACCTAGTACGCAAACAAAAAAATATATAATTGATATGTAATATATATTTTTTCAACAGCAATGCCGAAAAACACACTCGAAGAGCAAAAACGTACTTGCGAAATGGCGGCCTACTTCACCCACTGCAAGTTACAGCCAGTCCACCAGATCCTGACCCTCAGAACAGCTCTCAATATGTTCTTCAAACTGAAGAACTACAGAACAGCTGCATCATTCGCCAGGAGGCTTTTAGAACTTGGACCTAGACCAGAAGTGTCTCAACAAGCGAGGAAAATACTCCAAGCCTGCGAAAAGACGCCCACAGATGAACACCAGTTGCTATATGATGAGCATAATCCATTTAATATTTGTGGTATTAGCTATAAGCCAATATACAGAGGTAAGCCAGAAGAGAAGTGTTCTTTGTGTGGGGCAAGTTTCATGCCGGAACACAAAGGGAAGCTGTGCCCAGTTTGTGGTGTCGCAGAAATTGGTAAAGATGTTCTAGGACTAAGAATCTGTCCGTTACAATTCCAGAGATAAATTGTTTTATACTATGTTTATTTAGACTAAGATTTATATTAAATATGTATTATTATATCTAAAGTGGGGTTTTATTTGGAGACCTGGAAAGTAATGACTTTGTGGTAATACTAGTGACTGGCCACGCATCACTCGGGTGCGTTCCTAGGTACGTTTCAATTTTTTTGAGCGGAACCGTAGTTCTTTTTCTAAAATAAAAGTAGTTACTTATAACACCAGCTATCAGTCAGTGAAAGTCCTGTCAAAATCAGTCCAGCCGTTTCGGAAATTAGCCGGAATAAACAGACAGAGAGACAAAAAATTTAAAAATTGTGTTTTTCTAATAAGTACCGTATATTATTTCATATGCATTTAGTAAAACGCTGTTATTTTGACATTACATAAAGGCACTTCAATTTTATTTATCTGTATAGATATTAATATACACGTAGCGCCATCATTTAAGTATGTTTTTACTGTCTGGTTATAAAACTACATTAGGAAAATATTGTTTATTATTAATAAGGTACATTTAATACAAAAATAAAATATGCGAACTTATTATTAAGGACTATTAATAGTTAGACGTCCACTGGTTTTGGTTCGTTGCTCCTGAAATAAAATTTAGTTCAATTAAATGTCATTAGATGGCGTTATTGTATAGATTACTTATTTATGTTTATTAAAAACTAGTATAGACCAATTTAAAAAAAAACTGATATCTAAACAATAAAAGTGCAATGAAATCGTGTAATTTTAAATCAAATTTTCATATTTTTCCGAGTATAGGATCAAATCTATAAATTACTATTAGGCAAAGATTTTGCAGGTATTGTTTTATTAAATGCAAAATTAAATTTAGTATATTTCAAATAGTTTAGTACATGCATATTTTTTAACTTACTTATTATTCAACATATCCTGTATCTCGTCGAAGGTTTTCCCCTTCGTTTCTGGCAGAAGTGGACTTACAGAGAATATGAAGCCAAGTCCACAACAAACGGCCAACACCCAGAAAGCAGTGTAAATACCATACGACGCTGCTACATCACGGAAAAACCTATAACAATAATGTTTAACTTTAATACGTTTAACTTTATTTTACATGAGTTTGTCTATATACAAACCTCGTCCATATAAAGCCTGCGAGCCAGCACATGAAAGAAGCGATGCCGCTCGCGAGGCACTTAGTGCGGACTGGGAACATCTCTGCCACCAAGATCCATGGCACTGGACCCACACCTATATAAATCGAAGTATTATAAACATGAAAATTTGTATGTGTGTGTATGTTTGTTATTTCTTTAAAGGTCTAGACAGTTTTAGATAAAATTTAGTACATAGAAAAACTGGAGTAACAAACACATAGGCTTCTATTAGGCGACTACGAATGCATGCGGAAGAAGCGAAGTGATTTTTGTATATGTACCTAATAATTTACTCTCAATATATAACAATTTGACGACACGTTTGGCTCAGTTTGTAGTGATCGTACTTGGTGTACCAGTGGTCGTGGTATCGAGTCCCGCGGGGGGCATTCATTTGTGTGATAAGCACGAATGTGTGTACTCCAGTCATGGGTGTTTATATATATAATATGTATGTATTTAAAATTATACATATATGTGTAATGTATCAACTATCTGGTATCCATAACACAGGCCTCGTAGCTTACCATGGAACTAGATGATGCTGTGTGTAAATGTACCAACATATATAATTTTTAATAATAATTTCCAATCTTAATGTGTCTAGCCAATGCAGTCTTAGAAATATTTTAGTACAGCCTACACGGTACAGGTGTGTGTCGGTGTGTGCGTACACACGCTAGCACTTTTTATATATACATATATTACAAAAAAACTCACCTAAAGTGAACAGTATCATGTATATAATGAGACACAGCAGAGGCAGGAAGGCCCACGACGTCACGTCGTACTTGAAGTGAGAGTCGAGTAACGCGTAAATGCCTATTATTCCCTGGAAAATATGTATTTTACTAGAATAATACTGATTAATTTGTAATGATTTATGTATAAGGCATTTACTTATGTGACCTTTGCCGATAGGAATGTGTGTTTTAAAAAAAATAAAAAAGGGCGCGGATATACATTTGTTTTCCCGCGCTTTTGCAGAGAGATATCGGTACCACCTTGTCGCAAATTGTTTGTAATACTGAAAATTATTATTATAAATTATGTAACTCACTGACGTTTATAAAAGTGCTGAATATAAGAATATAAGCAAGGAATATCTCGAAGTTTTATTAGGGACCCTGTACTATTCATATAATAAAATAGTAACTTAGCGAAATCTGTACGTGAAATCTTTTTTAAAAACAATGACTATAACGTATTGTGTACAGAATACAGACAATAGTTATTAAAATGTAGGTCTGGTTGTGTTTGTGTGCGCGTTTCACGTAAAAAGTACTCTACTTTAACTAAATGTTGTGTAGTGATAACCTTCAACATTTAGGATACTTTTTGCTACAGGAATATTTATTACTTCCATTTCCACGGGAAAACTCAATAAGTTGTTATATCGAGTTGTTCTTAGAAAACATGGCTAACGCCGCGCTGGCTAAACCTTAAGAGAGTTAAAATGGCCTACTAGAATTTGGAAGTAGATTATATTCTAGATTATCGATGGTGTCATCTCTTAAAAATCCTTTTTGAATAATTCTCTCGTTGAAAACTTTAAATTGTATGTATTTGTGTCCTAATACACAATCATAAGTTTTTAAATAGAGATACCTACGCATATATTACAGCAATTTTAATGTGTAGCTTTTTTAATCAAATTATATTAAAATGGTCCTAAAGTTTACAATTACAACGATAAAAATGGCAAAATCAAAAATCCACTTTATTATAAGTAATAATAAAAAAATTGAATTACCAAGAATATCGTGAGTCCCAACGACGTGGTCCACATGAGCAGTTTCCGTCCGAGTCTGTCCACAACCAGCGGGGTGACGCAACTTGTTACTACCTGGAATAAATGTTATCTTAACTCGATCGTCACTCAAACTGACTGTCTGACTCACTGTGTAACTAAATAATCAAATATTGTTGTATGAAAAAAAAACAAATGTATTTCTGAACAAATTAACTGACTGATACACGAAGCAACTGACTCACTGACTAAATAATCATATTGTGGAAGCCAATTTGAACTGTTGTTATTTGAATTCATATGAAACTTTGTAAGTAGGTGAATTGTGGATGACAAAATAATTTGTTACCATAGAGTTGATCTCATGAGGGTCAAGAAGTTAGAAACAATTAATCACTATGATTAATGAAACTTATCTATAACTACATATAAGTAAAGCCTTGGAGTTTGGACTCATAAGATTGGTTTTGACGAATTTTATAAATTTTTTTAAAGTGCATTTTCCTCTTCAATAGAGGGGAGGCCCGTGCCTATAAATGGGACGTTAAAAGAAAAACAAAATATGTCATATTATCATAATTTGATTGCTGAATAATCTAGAGGTTCATATGAGAAAGGCACCTATTTTATAGCTCCAATAGTCTTCGAGTAAAATATCTGTGACAGAAAGACAGACATGATAAGGGTTCCTGCAGTCCGTTTCAGCCTTTTAGAAACGGAACCCTAAAAATTAATTAGGTATAAAAATCTTCCAAAATATGATCCCTCATTGCTCTACATTTAGATGACACATTTGACTCAGTCTGTAGTAACCCTACTTGCGGTGCGGTCGCGGGATCGAGTCCCGCTGGGGGCATTCATTTGTGTGATGAGCACGAGTGTTTGTACTTCAGTCATGGGAGTTTATATTTATAATATGTATGTATTTGAAGTTATATATGTGTAGTGTATCAACTATCTGGTATCCATAACACAAACCTCGTAGCTTACCATGGAACTAGATGGTACAGTATGTTAATGTCCCAACATTTATTTATTATTTAATTATTTATTATATAAATCTAAATAACATTAATATAATATACAAATACTGACTTGAACAACTCCCATAATAATGGTGCCATCTGATGCGGATATGCGCGTGCCCACCTTCACCAGTAGTTCCTCCATGTAGAACAGTAGCACGTCGATGCCCGACAGCTGGAGTAACATTGCTAGGAATACGCAAATACCTGAAATATATAATAAATTGTTATTTATTTCTGTCTGTTGTTACTGTTTATTCGTAGGGAATACTTGCCCAAAGGGTCAAAGGAACGTCCCTGGGAAGTTTAGGGTCGAGTTAAAAATTTAAAAATATTTGAGCGGCTTCGAATCCGCTTTGAAATAGAAGGTTTTTGAAAGTCAAATATTACGATAAAGCTTGTTTCGTAACAGAATTATCTTTGCTAGATGAGTATTATTACAATACAGAAAAAATAATAATTAGGTACGTTCTTAGACTACAATTATTTGTTTAATATACACATACAATTTTTGCTTAATACATACAATTATTTATTAAAAAAATAAATTTGAAGTTAGAAAAAGCTTAGGTATTTATTTTAACTAGCACACAAATAAACTTACCCAAGGCTTTAACATTCCCTCTAGTCGCCCAAAGATCTTTAATTCTTGGCTCCACTTTGAACTCTCTCACGACCATCGCCTGCAACGCTTCCAGTTCAGCCTGGACCACGTCTTTGGGAAGACCTCGAAGGTTTTGTAAGACTTGGGAGGCTTCTTCGATTTTACCTATCATACAGATGTAGGCATCTTAGTTTAGTATGTTGTTACCTACTAGCGTCCTTAGATGCACCTCGCATTTGTTAAGAAAGCTCTCAGAGGAGATGATTTTATCCGACTTAATTTACAAATAATCATCTTACCAGTACGAGTAGCTTATATTCACAAATTATTCATACATTATAGCCTATAGTGTAGATTATCTCTTCCTAGAATATTTCTTTTTCTATTGGTGAAAACCTTATGAAAATCCGTACAGTAATTTCTGATAAGAGCTCGAATAATAATAAACTTCGATTTACAGGTAAGAATTGATATGATTTCATTTATAATATGAAAGACAAAATAAATACTTAAGGCTATTGAGCGTAATACATTTCTTAATAGCCAGCTTATACGGGTAATGAGCATGATTTTATGCGGTCGAGTACAATCTTGAAAGACGGAAACACTTCTTATGAAAAATATTACATTTTGTTAAGAAATCATTACCAATATATTAGTTTAAGTAATAAAGTGTCAAAAACATATTTGCAATATTAAGATTCACGTTTGTTTATATGTATACTAGAGACTTACCCTCGTTGGGGAAGTCCTTAGGTATCTTGTGTACTTTTCATCCAAATCCGTAACTGACGTAAACATACAATGTTTGTATGTGTGTATACACATACATAGCGATAGCATTGTATATACACGATGATAAGACGATCTCCATAAAAATACAAAAAAATATATTCGTAACAAAAAAGAAACTACCTCACACTCACCTTTGTAAACTAAGAAAAATGGTGTTTCCGGAATAAACCATGTAAACGGGACATAGAATAATGATAGAACACCGCCCGCGCCGGTCAAACCCCAGTAGGAAGTGAACGGTCCTATAGCATATGCTAGTAAGAACCCTACATTAATGAATAGAAGGAATAGAGCACTAAGTGATCCACGAATTTTGTCCTGAAATATAAAAAATATGATAGTGCCTATAATACCTATACCATTAAAATTAGCTTAATTATATAGAACATATCTAATAAAAAAATTTCTAAGTTTCTTTAAATAAAACTACAAAAGAAATGACGTGACAAAGGTGGACTTATCTCTAAAAGAAATTTCTTCCCGTCGATCACTGTATGTGGGAAATACCTAGTATTAAATAACGGCACAGAAAGAGCAAGTGCAGAGAAACGATAGAAAAGTTAGGTAGGTTATACATTGTTAATTATTATTATACAAGAAACATAATTAAAACAAAACTAAACATAATATATAAACATGTACAATGATTATGTTATAAAAACAAACTATGAAAATGTTATTGTTTCAATGATGCACATTAAATTAAAACGTTTTCAAAGGAAGGAAGCAAGGAAAAAGGTAAAATGCAATGGATTCGATTCATCTCCTTGCGATTTTCGCATAATTCTTGGATAGCGAGATAAATTTATATATTTTCTGACTTAAAATTAATGACTATATAAAACCTAATATATATTTATATATATTATATAAAACCATAAATATCACAAATCACAATCTATCGTTTCAATTTCTACTCCATTTGAAAAAACCTTTCACAGGACCCCGCTACTTCACTATACGTAAATATTTAAAACAGTAGGTATATTCAAAATTTTCTCCCTTCTTTCATTCTTAATCATCTCTCTCTCTTAAAATAAAGAAATTAGCGTACTTCAGCAATTTCCCCAATGTACAGAGGAACAGTGGCAAACTGCATTCCAGTAGCACAACCCCACATTATCCTGGCTGCATAGAGCGTGGGCAAGTCCGTGGCGACGCCGGCCAGTAGCCAACCGAGGAGCAATGGTATGTTAGACCCCATGATTATCAACCTTCGACCGATTCGATTAGATAATGGCACTGTTATTAATGGACCTAAAAAGGAATACGTGCAGGTATAATATGTATTACAGTTGGTTTATCACTATAGGTACTAGTAAAGATATCGCCATTTCAAAAATATAGCTCTAATTCGAGCTAGTCTAGGTGTTCGGTCCAAAGTTGTTACCGAACACCTAAAGAATAATGCTTAGTAGGTGTGTTATAAATACATAGCAACACTCCTAAAAAAGGCAGTGCATATTCGGACAGCAATCAAACCGGCTGCATTCCTTAGCATCAATGATCAGTATAGCATATAATTAAATCAATAAACTTTACAACGATCTCAGACTGTATTTAATTTATTAAGCATTTAGTGGTAGGTCGAGTTCCATACACTAGGTTATTCCGTTTTGCGGGAATAGACAATAGAAAGCTAAAGCCATATTCATATCAATTTTTAGCAGCTGCCTATTTTATTATAAAATACTAGCAGTACCCGCGGCTTCGCCCGACTTCCGATATAAACTTCAGTTTTACAATAATGTATAGAAGTCTGCCCGATTTGTTGATATTTATGATTACTGCTCCGCTCCCTTGGGTAGTAGCATGATGATATACAGCCTTCCTCAATGAACGGGGTTATTTAATGCAAAAAGAATTTTTCAAATTAGATTAGTAGTTCCTAAGATTAGCGCGTACAAACAAACAAACAAACAAACAAACAAACAAACAAACAAACAAACAAACAAACAAACAAACAAACAAACAAACAAACAAACAAACAAACAAACTCTGTCTCTTAAAATATTAGTATAGATTATTGTAACATTATAAATAAACTCCTTCTATGAAAATTGTAAGCGCAGATAAAACATCAATAAAATTAGTAAATAAATAGCTAGGCACGTATTAATTACTACGCCGTCATTTGGCATTTTTTCTTTATGACGACTAAATGAATATTCCACAGGTGCTCTAAATAAAATAAGTTTTTTACAAGAAGCGGTTTTTTTACTAAGTTACTTTACGTTAAGTACGGACCTATGCGAACTGTATTTACATTCACAAATACAAGCAATTTTTAATTACTTTTAATTAAATAAAACTTTAATTGCGATACAATTCGCTGTGCATGCCGATCGAACTTTTAATTAGGGTTTTGTTGTAAAATGTTTTTTATTTTTTTTAAATTCCATTCACTGCGTCTGGTTTCTAGTGGTTTTAATCGACACTTTACGGCATAAATTTGGAAAGGTTTATATTCTTTTTTTAGTGGCTTAGAGTTGCGTTAACAATCTAGAAAGCTTACCATATTCTGAACAAAGAAAAACACATAATAACAGGCAAATATATCATTTGCAAGAATAAAAATTGTTATTAAATACGAATAGTGTAAAGCGAAGTTAAAATAAAAATAAAAAGTAAATCTTTGTGTTGCTATTATTTAATATTTTAAATAATAATTAAATTGGCTTTAAAATATAATTACAACTTAATACATATATTGAATAATTGAGGTACACAATATACGAGTATAGGTATACCTACACACTATAATTACATTCTTTGAAAAATCTCTATGTCTATTGATTAAAAAAAATCAGACAACTGCAAGTCTGGCTCACCGAGGGTTCCGTAGCATAAAACGTTAAAATAATTTATAATCGCAAAAAAATTTTTTTATGATGTTTCTACAAATTTACGGTTAACGGATTTTTCCTTTACTTCTGTTATAAGACATCTTTTAGACATATTTCATGATTGTAAGTACAAGGAAAGTACCCTAGCTTTTGATTCTCTCGCGAGTATCAAAATATGCGGCATAAAATGCCGTATCTTTTGATTGTGTTTACTTAGAAGTTTTTTTTACTGCTCTAAAGGATTGCAGACCTGAATATTTGATACTAATTTCAACTTGATACCTCTCACACATTGTTGAAAAAAAGGCCTCCGGTGATCTTGTAAGGGTTATTTTTCAAACGACTTCAAAAAGGAGGAGGTTCTCAATTCGACTGTATGTTTTTTTTTTTTTTATGTTTGTTACCTCAGAACTCCGTCATTTATTAACCGATGTGGACAATTTTTGTTTTGTTCGAAAGGGTATACTTCCAGATTGGTCCCATTTAATTTTCAAAAAAAAATACCACCCCTAAGGGTGGAAAAATAGCTAATGATGAATTTAACCTACTTCTAATTGTCATATTAACTTTAAATTTGCAAGTGTTTTTATTTCTTTTGATAGTACAGTGGTTCGGTATTGTTGACCTGATCTGATGGTAAGGCCAGAAGGTGGATAGGTGGAACTCTTCAACGGCTAATAGTAGATACTTTGAGTTTGGGCTTATTTTGTTTGATTTGACAAGCCTAACACGTTGGAATTCTTACTTTGCTACTACTGTCTACACTAAAAAGGGAAAAATAAAAACTTTTTAACAAAAAAATAAAAACCGACTTCAAACAAAAGCACTAAAAAGTGAAAAATAACTGATTGGTAGTTTTCATTTACTATACATACCTAATCAAATATTTTCGAAGTCGGTGTGCTTTGGCTAAGTAATTAAAGCCTACCTATTAAATACGTAGCTAATCAAATATTTTCGAAATCGGTGCCAGCCCATACAAAGCAAAGCACACCGACTTCGAAAATATTTGATTAGGTATGTATAGTAAATGAAAACTACCAATCAGTTATTTTTCACTTTTTAGTGCTTTTGTTTGAAGTCGGTTTTAATTTTTTTGTTAAAAAGTTTTTTTTCTTTTTGACGTACAGAAACTTAAAACCGCAAATACCAACAAAATTAATTACCTAATATTTTTATATCGGTCATAAAAATCCTTACCAAGTAATCCTCCAAGTACAAGTAGTGATCCAATCCAAGATTCCTCCTGTGATGTGGGCGCTCGCGGCAGTGGCGAGTTAGCTGATTTCAGTTGTGGAAAAACAGGGGAAGTCCATCCCATAGACATCCCCGTGCAGAGACTGCCATAGCTCGCTATGACAAGAATTTATGATTTAAATTTTAATAAAAAAAAAATATTTGTCATTTGAATTTATATTTTAAATTAGCGACTTACCGTCGCTTCACTATGTATTACTCTGGAGTAAGTCATAGTGTATCTGTGAACTTTTCATTCGTCTAGCCGTTTTAGCATAAAACAAACATACACACATATACACAAACTTTTGTATATATAATACACCTTACATTATATCTATAAAAGTTTTTCTTTTTTGGAAAAGTTCCTTTCAAAATTATAATAAGCAAGCTAGCAAAATTATATTAAGTTTTAAAACAAATGATTTGCATAGGAACAAGAGGTGTCCATAAAATACCATCATTTATAACATAGTATCTACACATTTATCACAAAATAATTACTATTGTTGATAAATGATACAATTATTATTAAAATGACTAAATATGCACGCGGATACTCGTTGCAACTTGCTATCCTTGACAAAACTTGCGCTCTGTAGATAGATAATATGAACAATAAAAATTTATTGTCTTTCCATACACACGGTTAAATTTATTATCGAGGAAATAGGAAATAACGGTATGGTGGTATTTACTTAATACGCAACAATATCTATAAAAATTTAAAAGAATGAAATCTTCAATGTGCTTATCGCCAATATTGAAAAAAGCTTCATGGATGAAGTTTTCTTTTTTAAGAACTTTTTACACAGCAGTTGAGAATTATGTATTATTAAAATATATTTTTTATTTGGCTTAAGGTATTTTAAAAATATTTAATAATTATTCATACTGTTTGAATTCTTTTTTTTTAAATACTTAATTTAAATGCTCAAAAAATAATTTAATAATATTGTGATGAAACAAATATTGATATACAAATATTAATGGATGAAACGTGACCATATTCATAAATGAATATAATTATCAATAAAAATAATAATTAATATTTAATATAATTAAATGAGAATTATTTTTATTATTCATAATTTAAATAGAAATAAATTACCTAACGATGCAAATAAATATTGACGCCATTGTAACTTGAAATCTTTAAAAAAAATCTCCAACATCACTATAATGTCTTCTTAATTTAAATCGAACACTATTTTTTTTAATTAAAACACTAGTACTAGACGTGTACACAATCAGCCATTGCCTTTGAGTCTGGACCAGTGAACCTTTACTGGGCAACTTACGTTCACATTTTTTGCAATAAATAGATAATTGTTTTAAACAAAAACGATTCTTAAGTAGTTACAATTTCATTGAGAAAAAGTAATTGCCAATTAATAGATCACAATTAAAAGTTTGAATAATAATAGTATCTATCCTTATACAATATCATGTGAAAGGATTTTTGTTATTTAGAATCTAAATTTTAGAGCTTTATATGCTTAGTATGAAACTATTTTTTTTTTATAAAGTTTAAAATATAGCTTGAGCTCTCCGTTATACGTCGGTCATAGCATGTAAATATTCGGTCCCATACATAAAAGAAGCTCTACAATTAATATTAGGTTTAAAAATGTGAAAGTTTTTGAAGATGTTAGAATGGTTGTTACTGTAATCAACTAATAAATTTTAATTTAAACTGTTAAATTTTGGCGGGAACTTGATACACAAATTACCAGCTATCACAAAGAACACTTCTTATATCGGTAATTTGTTTTTTTTTTTATATTTTACTTCTGGATTTATCAATGGATAGCCTATCCAGGATACCTATAAAAAAACAAAGAAAGCCCTGCTATCACAAGCAAAGCCGTGGGTAAATAGCAGTATTGACAAAACATCACGCCCAAGGACTCTAAACTGTTTCGGTAACACACAAAACCAATTCCCAAAAATATGTAAGCATATAACTGCATTCTGCATAAGGCAGTGGTAGCCCAGTGGTAGCGCGCTCGCTTGGGAAACCGAGTGAAGCGAGTTAAAATCCCGGGTCTCGCACCTCTGATATTTTCATGTGCGAATAATTTCCAACATGATCACCACTTGTCTTAACGAGGAAGGAAAACATCGTGAGGAAACCCGCATGTCTGAGAGAACCTTGCAAGTTTTCAAAAGACATGTGAATGAAATCAGCCCACCCGCACTTGGCCAGCGTGGTGGACTATGGCCTGATCCCTTTCGTATTGAAGGGAAGCCCATCCCCAGCAGGGGGACGTTAAAAAGGGCTGAATACAATACATGTAGGTATATGTATCTGCATCTTCATGTATGGATGGGTACAGACATTTTCGACGTGCAAGTTTCCAGTTTGTCATTGTCACCGTCAATATAAGGGTCAGTTTAGTCACCTGGAAACTGAAAAGTACGTGTACAAATATTTTTAATTATAGTTTTATCTACACTAACATTATAAAGAGGAAACTTTTGTATGCTTGTAACGAATAAACTCAAAAGCTACTGGACCGATTTAGATGAAATTTGGTAAGATGAAATTTTAATTCTGGAAATTAACCCTTATGGAGGTGAAAATGGAGATGAAAGTTTGTATGGGGAATCAACCTGGAGACGAAACCGAGCGATGCGAGGGCGAGTCTTTGATACTTTATATACGAGTACTTGTATACTAATTGATAAACTTTTTATTCAAGTATGGTTTCGTTTCGTTGATTTATCAAACAAACTATTTTCTGCTAGCGCATATAAACAAAGTTAATTTTTAGCGAATAATTACAATTCTAATTGTATCAAGTAATGCAATTGCCCTTGATCTTGAATGATAATAATCTACCTTCACATTTAAAATAATTATATTAATTTTCAACCTTAATAGGATAACAATAGGGTTGATTTTAAAATGTATCGAAAGTAAAAGTAAAATACGCTCATTACCCTGCATAAATACACTTAATCATCATTATTTAGTCAAAATAAACTTTATCCCATAATTATAAGATACGTTTTCGTATAAAAAATATTATAATTGACTCTATGTAAATTGTTTACTTAAATAATAGCTTAGATGTCACGTAAGCCTATATATAAATCCAGGTTTTAAGGTTGATTTTTACTTAAATATAATTTAGCTTTTATAAAACTTAAATTGCAGTAGCGTAAACAAAAAAATGAGAATTTATTTCTTTCTGTAATTTTGTTTCTGACTTCCGGCATACCCAAGTGTACCAGTTACTACGATTGTCTTGTCGTAGAAAGCGTTTCTAAATTTATAAATTTAGTGGCCCCTTTTATTTCTTCAGTCAGTAAGAAAACTTTTTAAAATTAAAACTCTATGTAAATTTTCTTGTTTAATGTAATAAATAAGTTAAAATGCCCAATCACTACTTTTCGTTGCACCTTGTATTATATCCCCTCCTTAACTAGGGACTCCCTCGCTCCGCTCGGGTTCGCCCCCAGTTATGTTTTAACGTTTAGTATAGATTTCTCAGAGATGAGATGTTTTCCTGCAGTAAAAAGTATCCTATATGTTGACCCGTATAACCAGGTATCATAATACGAAATTTTATCAAAATCTCACATTTTGATAAAATTTGGTTTTATCAAAATCTCATTTTTATCAAAGCTTTAATCAAGTTCTCAGACAGACAGACAGACAAAAATTCTAAAAACTGTAGATTTGGACTCTGTAAGTATCGATAATAATGACTATTTCAATAAGATTTCCCAAAAATATTTAATGTACAGATTTGACTCAGAATTTTATTATTTATACTCGTATATATATATATATATATATATATATATATATATATATATATATATATATATATATATATATATATATATATACGAGTATAAATAATGATTTATTCATGTATGTAAATGATGAGCAATAGATCAGCTTGTTAGAGCACCTTGTAAAACCGTGATAAAAGAAGTCTTAACTTGTATAGGTACAGCATAATTACAGCAAGGACTTAGGAATTAGACAATAATTGCTATTATTAAATGTGCGAATGCAATATAATGATTCAATAAGCAATATTATTGCGATATGATAATGTTTTGGATTGGATTCATATTGAAAACTAGCATTGCACGCGGCTCCGCCCGCGTTCAGATGACCAAAAACTAAATTTTTAGGTTTTACATATTACGTAGTATCCTACTCTTACATTTCAGTTTTTGATTTTTTTTCAGAAATGATACATTTTCCCGCTGTAAAAAGTATCCTATATGTTGACCCGGATAACCAGCTATCATCATATCAAATTTCATCAAACTCCCTCCAGTAGTTTTTCTGTGATGCGGTAACAGACAGACAGTTAAAAATTCTAAAAACTATAGATTCGGCCTCTGTATCGATAATAATGTTTATTTCAATAAGATTTTCCAAAAAATATTTAACGTACAGATTCGGCTTATACTCGGAATTTTAATTCGATTCCAGATTTGACAATTTCAGTGTTGCAACGTTATGACAAGTACTAAATAGTGACGTTGCGAAATTATTCGATACAGAAATGGAATATTTCCGGATCGATTCCTCTCGTTTATAGTAGTATATCTAAACAACTACTACTTTAATAGAAACTAATTATATCAGGAAATTAAATATTTCTGAACGGATAATTTAGTTATGACGATTAATTTTATTAAGGATCTGAGAGTTTTCTTTAATAATTGTGTGTGAAATAAATAAATAAATGTGATCATGAAGGAACATGAGAAATAAAACAAATAGGTGTATTATGGTAGTATTTTATTTTATAAATCGTCGTCATCATCGCTATCGCTTTCTGTAACGTTTATTATAAATGTGTCTGTGATATTGTCAATTAACATATCTAGCCTACTCATTTTTTCCTCTTCTTTGACAACATGGGATACGCATTTAGACCATTCGGTAGCCGTAATTTTTTGAATGCCTTCCTCAAATAAATTTCTCACTTCTGTCAATTTGAAGGTTTTATTATGTTATTATACTTGTAGGCGTTGCGGATCATTACTTTTTCAGTAACAGTGAAAGCTTTTCGTGGACGTTTTTTTCTTGGGGACAAGAAAACATCCACGTCTTTTTGTGATGTACTTGGCTGAGGATCCATTTTGATGGAAAACCAAAACAAATAGATTCACTCAAAGTTCACAAAAAAACTATAAACATAACAACAAACACAACATAGCAAAAACCCAACAAAATAACAAAATATCGATTCGCAATGAAACAAGATATTCGTGCAGTCAGACTGGGAGAATGAAGCCGACTGCCGAATGACAAGATAAACAAAATGGCGATAGCTGCACGAGCGCGCACGGGTTGCCAATGCAGAAAACTATCTATCTAGACTCTTTTATTATAAGTTTTGTTTTTAATATAAAAAAACAAAAATATTATCTTTTTGTAAAATAAAGCAGTGGTTACTAATTAATAAATAATTATTATGAATAATTATGTATTTATTTAAATAAAAATCAATAATTTAGTCTTTAATTGGCACACCAACATTATGATTACATAAACATAAATCGCGATTGTTTATCGATTTTTGTGTTCATCACTACACTATTATATGTGGTATCATTATTTTACAAAATGACAGTAGCTAATGTCAAATGTGGAATCGAATAATAATTCCGAGTATAGTTACAATTTTATTATATGTATAGGTAGGTGTAAAAGTATGTAAAAGTTGCAACTCATAAATAAACAGGAAAGGAGGTAAGTTGCGTTAGTTATCTAATAATAACTGTCTTATAAGAAGAAAATATGATATTAAAAAAACTATACCTATTTACTTAATATTCTTCAATGTCCTACGAACAATATAGGTCACCCAATGTTTTAGTCTAGTAACAAACATACATATATACAAACTTCCATACAAACATACATATGTAATAGTAATTATAATATTTATTTATTATTACATTCATTATTATCGTGCGGAGTCCTTTTTGTACGTTATTTGAATTTTCGTTTTTAAATAAAATTTTAAAAACAAAAAAATGCATGCTAAGCCTATATATACATAACTGGCACAATCACATTTTTGTTTGTCTTTTTTTGTCATATACCTAATGGATCTCCCTCTCGAGAGAGTTTTATTTAATGGATTTTTTTATTCAATTCAATTCAATTCTTTAGTTTCGTGGCTTCTAGAAGTGCCAAAAGTAAAACAGGGGTTTCTGATTATCGAAATTTTAAAATATTTTTTCTTTGACGTTTTACTCAGAATATCTTTATCGATAAAATTGATTGCATGTTGTCACTTCCCAATTCATATGGTACCGAAAAGTGTTACTTGCAACATGCTACCTAATGAAAACACCATAGTAAGATTACTAAATTAGGAATGTCGAAGTTTTTATTATATTGTCTTTTTTATTATATTTTATATTATTTTTATTATATTATCATCATATGTGATTCAAAATGTATATCTGTAAACACATATTTATACACACCTTAATATGTTATTATGAATCGTTATTATTTTAATTATTTATAATAAATATATTAAAAACATTTCCATGTAAATAAGACAACATACACATGTTTATCGTACTTTTAACTTTCGTGCTACTTTCAGCCCATTTACGATATAATATCTATACTAATATTATAAATGTAAAAGTGTGTTTGTTTGTTTGTCCTTCATTCGCGTCGAAACAGAGTGACGGATTGGCGTGATTTTTTGTATGGTAGTTAGAGGGCTGGAGAGTAACATAGGAGGTTACTTTTTACCGCGGGAGATCTCTTTTCCACGAGAAAACACGTTATAATACAATCCAAAAAAATATTTATGATCAAAATTACTTGAAACTTGGTACAAATTACAATAAAATAAATACGTGTTTTATCATTTTTCGAAATTCATCCCATAAGGGGGTAAAATAGGAGATGAAGTTTATATTTAACCTACTTTTTTAGTTTTTTTGTAGTTTTAACGCGAGCGAATCCGCGGGTTCTGCTAGTATTACATACATGCTTTTTAAAGTAGAGTAATAAAGTATATATTTAGTAAGCGAATTACAAAACTCAAACAATCCTAAAAAAGAATTACCAAAGGGAATCGTAAAAACTTCAGTTTAACGTCATAGCCTGTAATCAACTCGAGAATAAAAACAAAATGGCGTATGAATATCGAACCGTTGACTTTGTTTTTATTTCGACTTTATCTCCAAAGTTTAAAAGAGGGTGGTTTGTAGGGGATGATGCGTTTATTGTAACAGGAATCCAATTAGTTGCCGCAACTCTGGCTGAAAATATTATGCCGGGAAATTTTCCCGCCGACGCGTTTTTGTCCTCTTTTACTTTTTGTTCATTGTTTTTTGATATGTGTGTTATAGGATGTGTTACATTCAGCCAGACAGATTAATTATATCTATTGTTAAGGCGATGTATATGGAGCTCAAAAAATAAATGTATAAGCCATTGTGATATTTTCAAACACGTAATCATTTTTAGAAGATTTATAATTTTTTATTGGTTTTTAAAAAAAAAATCAGTAAAATTAGATTTAAAACATAGACATTTTAATGATTAGCAATTACATATTTATTACTTGAGGTAACAATCTTGTAACTATACAAATTAATTATTAGTAGTAGTAACTAGCTTTACGAAATAAGATGTCCTGTTGAAGTTGGTTATATCCTGCTATTTCTGAAGAGAATAAATACGTCTTAAAATGTAGAGACAGTAGTAGTCCAGTGGCTCCGCGTTTGCTTGAGACACCAAGTGAAGTGGATTCAACTCCCTGTCGCACCTCTGATATTTTAATGTACTAATTTTCAACATGATTAGGTACCACTTGCCCAACGGTGATAGAATAGAAAACATCGTGAAGAAATCTGCATGTCTGAGAGAACCTATCAAGTTTTCGAAAGATATGTGAAGTTTGCCAACACGCACTTGACTAGCGTGGTGGAATATGGCCTGTTATACCTAGCAAATATGAAGAGAGGCTCGTGCCCAACAGTGGGACTTTTAAGAGACTGATAAAGTAAATCAAGAAATTGATGAAAGTTATGTAGTTCAGTTCTAGAAATAAATAACTGCAAGCTATTTAAATGTTTGTAAAATAGTTTCATTATGATGTCATTCATTTTGAATGCAGTTAAAAAAAGATCTCTCAGAAGGCGTTGCGGTAGGTAAGTCAGTTTAGTTGAAAGTCCACAAAAAATTCAGTGAGGCAGAATTAAATGATTATAAAAGTAAATAAAAACGTAGCTAAATGTTTTCCGTGCAAATCTATTAAACCTCTTAGGAATCATAAAAAAGGCATATGTATTACATAATAATTAATAATAAAATATGATTATATCATTTTGAAAATCTTATGAAGACCTATTTACTTATACATTTAGAGAACTCCTGATGAGCGTCTGTAAAGAATAATGTTACTGGAAGAAGCGAAAGTAATAAATATGCAGAGATCGTACCGCTTTGAAGATAACCACTCTATTCGTTATGGCTCTGCAAGGGACAAGGGATGTACTTTGTAAAGTTACATATATCTGTTTGCTTATATGAATTATATAGTACAATTCATATAAGAAAAGAGACATACGTAATACTTAGTAGTACAAAATGTATCAAAGAAAATTAAAGAAATATGATCTCGTAAAATAACAAATGTTGTGACATTCCCAGATGGTCGGTATATAAATGAACAAATAAAATTGGATTAAATCCATTTGAATCATATTTTTTTGAGGAAAATGTCTATAAAAAAGTGGATTGTCACCATTTTGTCCCTAACCATTACGCTATTTTTATACAAATCAACATTTTTTCCCTCCTAATTAAACAAATAATAGGTTTAATTTATATCACAGCCACATGTTTACAAACAGAATTAATTACTTCGTGCGATGCTGACTACACACTAAATATATGAAGCTATAATCTTTTTAAAGTTTGTCAACATTTTAAATATACGCAATTTAAGTTTAAAAGTTTTTTTTCATAAGCAAAAATATAATACCTTCATTTTAATAGTTATATTAAATTTTATAACATAAAATAATAAAATATTATATGATCTCATTGGTAAGTACCTTTTTAAATATTAGTTAATTATCATTTTTGTGTAGAGAATTTTTTGAAGTTCTTATTTTTTATGAGTAGGTACTAGGTACTTATTGTTGATATCTACCGAGATCGTTATGGTACATATAAGTATAATCTAACCAAATTTAATGCAATAATAAAATTCAATTATTAAATAATGAATACATCAATACATTTATTTATTTATATACATACTATATAATAAAAGTGTAACTGATCGCTGTCTGTACACGGAAGATATTTGAGAAAAACTATTATTGAGGTCTTTATTAACGCAATAGAACCCAAAAAAATGATTTTTAGAATTGTCTGTTTGTCGGTTTTTCTGTTTATCTTCTCTGTGCGTTTGTGCGCGCTAATCTTAGAAACGGCTTAACTGATTTGTGTGCGGTTTTCACTAATGTTTTATTTCAATTGGTTCATAAATAAAAAAGTTATGTCATTTTAAAGAATCACCAGGGATGAACCCGAGCGAAGAGAGGGTGAGTCGCTAGTTATAATATATATTGATAATTATGATAGATACATATTATATCAATCTCATACCCTTTCTATCTACACTATACAAATGTTCCATATATTTCTACCTGATAAACTAAATCTAATATTTTATTCAAATAAATCACTAGTAGGTATCAACTACAATTGCCAGATACGAGTATATTTATAATATCTTTTTTTCTGAATCAATATTCAAATATAAATATTATTCAAATATAATTTCATATATTTTAATAAAATATTTAGTTTAAACAAATATATATTATGTTTATAGTATATCTTATTCAATGTAACTCGACCTTGAATCTCGTTTCCCAGCAGTGCCATCTGGGGAGCCAAACAGATCGCTTGTCGACAGCTGTATCAATCGATTCGATACATTGACTTTTTTTCAGTCGATTCTCGTTCTGGAACGCACCGTATCGAATTGGATACCGAAACGTCTATTAGTGAGTGCTCTCACAATCAAGTCCCGATTTACGAAAACATACGATCAAAAAAGAAGTAAAAAACCTGGTCTAGGTGGCGGTAGAAAAAGTAGATGTCCGGAAATCGTTACAGACTACCTATTATGGCGTTCGTAATTTGTTATTCCTTTTTATTCGAGAAATGCATCCATCTAGTTAGTTTCGTATCTGTTTCATTCATTGAATCAGCAGGTACAATAATGTAATTTTGTGTGTGTAAGTATTTATGTACAGACGTAAGAAGTTATACTTCTTTGGCGTAACAGAACAAAAATAGCTAAAGATTTCATCCCGTATGTCACAACTCTCTGTTTGTAAAAGGAATGCAGCTAACTTCATCATGTCGCTTTTTGGCTGTCGGTGTGCGCGCGCATTGTAAAATTTTACTCTCGTAATTTTTTCCAAACGTGCCAAAAGAAGTATTACTTCGAAAACAATTAAATACTTAGATAGGTAGGTACATGTACATTATATATATCAATCTACTAATAAATAAAGCAAATTTACTCTTCTAAAAATATACTTTCAAACGAAAATAAAATGTAAATTATATGACTATTATCTTATTAGAATAAATAGGTACATATGATTGAGACCTTGGTTGTTTAAATAATTAATTGCAATACACCGTCACATGTGGCTTGCCAATTGAAATAAAATCACAAAGCTTTTAATAAATTAGTTCTATTAACAAAGATCTGTTGGATCACAAAATAGATCGCTTTTTGATAAGCAGAAAACGAAGCTGTCTTCGCTCTAATAAAATAATTATTCACCGTCACCCCAAAAGAGTATTGGTAGAATCTTAGCGATCAGTTAGGTATGACATCCAATTTGTGTCCAATTTGAAAACTTAATAAGCCGTCAAACCGTTCCAGAAATAGTTGACTAACTAATTACGTTCCGTTACAAGGGAGGCTGGCGACAATTGACAAATGTGCTTGCGTCGGCCGATACATACAATTAGCCGCGGAATGTTTCCGAACGGAGCGGGCTTGTCACCGCGCTGTCAATGTCAAACTTTGGCGGGAATGTCGACCCTGCGCAAACAGTATAAAGGCTACTTTCCCTCCATAATTACTTCCAAATTGAGTGTTTGCTTTGCGAGGGGGTCTATTTGAGCCTTTGTCTGTGTGACGGAGATAAATCATGTGCTTGTCAGGTTTGGTTCGGTGACAAATTGCCTGAGCGCCACCTAGTGGAGATCAGAGTGGAGAGGTTTGCAATCGACTTATTATTTCACGTGATAGGTCGTTAATTGTCCAATCCAATATAATGAAGGGGATCAATTTGACAATTTTCTATTTGTCTTATATTTTCAATTACTTAGATCATATTTATTACCTACTAGCGGCTCACGCTCGCTTCGCTCGGGTTCACCTCTAGAAAAACACTAATAGAGATCTATTAGTTCCCACGGGAACCGTTCATTTTTTCCGGATGAAAAGTAACCTGTTGTTTGACCGGCAATATAAGGTATCAGAATGTTAAATTTTACTAAATTAGATGCATAAGTTGTATAAGTTATTATAGTTTTTTAACTATCCCACGGGAACTATTTGATTTTCTGGGATAAAAAGTATCTAAGATGTTGCTCGGGGATATAAGGTACCACCATGCAAAATTTCATTTAAATCGGTCCAATAGATAAGGAGATTAGCCCGTACAAACAGACAAACAGACAGAGAAACAAAAAATTTGAAACAAATCTGGATTTGTTGTATTTGTCTTCTTACATCCCCCTGACTCGGTTTTTAGCATTTTTTTGCTATGTACAGACATTCGACCTCTACTGTTTTATTATAGTATAGATGAAACGTAAGTACTTACTTATTATATAACACTATATATATATATATATATATATATATATATATATATATATATATATATATATATATATATATATATATATATATATATATATATATATATATAGTAATAAGAGGTCTTAAAGTTCATTAAAGTTGGAGTACCTATCCATCTTACTACCTAAGGCCACAAGGCCACAAGTTTAAATCTTTAACATAAAATAAATAAATTAAACATTTAAGTATCTAATATAATACAAAAATAGTACATACAAAAAGTAATATTCATAACACTTCTTAGTGGTTAATAAAGGTATACCCTCATATATTTTTACGAGCGACTTCAAAGACGACATTACCGCAATACAAATTTCCCAAATTAATTATTTCATATTCATCCACAAACGTCCAATTAACGTTGAACAAGCTTCTTATAAAGTGCAAAAAGAAAACTTTCAATTCCAAAAGACATTTGTTAAATACAAATTGGTTATTAAGATTCTTGGCGCGAGTTTCACAATCTGGTGCTAGATACTCGATTATATTTCATTTAAGTCACCAATGTTTGATCAAATATTCTGAGATGTTGGTATCAATTCTTACTAGTAATACGAATGCTAAAGTTTGTTTGTTTGTAGTTCGCTGCACGATTTAAGATATTTTTTTTGTAAAAAGATAGGTCTTAGTGACGGTTAATTTTTATTTAATTAAATTAATTTCTACCTACTCGTGGAGTTGAGGCAGTGGTGGCCCAATGGTAACACGCTTGCATGGGAAACCGAGTGAAACGGGTTCAAATCCCGGTTCTGGCACCTTTGATATTTTCATGTGCGAATCATTTCTAACATGATTACCACTTGCCTTACGTTGAAGGAAAAACATCGTGAAGAAACCTGCATGTCTGAGAGAACCTAGCAAGTTTTTGAAAGACATGTGAAGTCAGCCAACCGGCACTTGGCCAGCGAGGTGGACTATAGCCTGATCCCCATCGTATTGAAGGGAGGCTCGTGCCCAGCAGTGGGATGTTAAAAAGGGCTGAATACATACATACATACATACGGATACCTAACGTATTTTTGAAAGTGGGTTGTAGTCTAAGCGGTATTTGCCACACCTACAACTTTTGCACGTGGCTCTGTCCATCTTGCTAATCTGTGTACAATTACGCAACTCTTACAGAAGTGATATTAAATGGGATATTATAACCTTTTTATAAAATAATAAAATGTAACAAGAACTTTTCTAATCTAACTGGTATTATAAAGTGAGTGCATTTACAATAATCATGGTCATGCGAGAGACCGGAAGAGACCAGAAATAAATCTGCGGTCCTTAAGGTTGTCTGGAAGAGATCGCTTCTAGCGATTTGGCCGCCTGCTGTGCATCTTTTTTTGGCATATATTTCACTTGTTTATTTATTTCTTGTGTGGTGTGCAATAAAGTGTTCATTATTATTATTATTATCTGCGGAAAAATCCAAAATGATACTTTTATTTGTAATGTCAAATATTCTCGAAAATGTAAAAAAGTATTAATATTATTGTTTTGTGTACGTACAACGTACCTATATTGGTTCGAGAGGCCAATGTTGGTACCAATATTATTATTGTAAATTAGGTTGACTCAACTTGTAAATGTAGTTCGAGAATGTTAATTCGAGCTTTTATGTATCAATTTAAACGATATTTTAAACTGAAAGACGCAAGAAAATAGCTCGATTACTTTTTTATACTTAGGTAGCTTTTTGTATGAAAATTGAAAATGGATTTTTTGTAACAATTCATTTTTTATCAGTTTATGTACAAGAATTGTAATAATATTAGATAGCACAATATGAATGCTATTGTGATTTATATTACACTAACAGCTCACTCTCGCTTCGCTCGAGTTCGCCTCTAGACAAACAAATACAAATCTATCCCACGGGAACCGTATATTTTTCCGAGATAAAAAGTAGCCTATTTGTTATTGTGATGTATGAACTATATTATTGTAAAGTTTTAATCCACATCCAATCAGTAGTTTTTGTGTACTAAGCTGTATAATTTACTATAGTTTTTTAACTATCCCACGGGAACTCTTAAATTTTCCGGGATAAAAAGTATCTAAAATGTTGACCGGGGATATAAGGTCCAATACTTTCGGAGATTAGCCCGTACAAACAGACAGAGAAACAAAAAAAATTGAAAAACTACTGGATTTGTTCTATTACTCTTTTTTCATCTCCCTGACTCGGTTTTTAGCAATTTTTTTTCTATGTACCTCTACAATTTCATTATATGTATAGATTTTTTTGTTGTTTTTCTAATATTTATTTTAGTAAATATGTTACGTAGTCTTTGCTTTCAATTTATTTTTAAACCCAAATATAATATTAAAACAGGTATCACTATAATTAATTTTAGTTGTTACATATTTTGGTAATAGGTACTAAATTATCTTATACATACATATACATGTATATAGGTAACATCTGAAATCTACTCTTTGGAAACGACCGCAAATTAATTTCCCAGATTTAGAATGTTTTAAAATCCTTTCTTATGGAATTAAAAAAGGAACGTTTTAGTTTTTTTTTTTCAATAAAAAAACTATTTTTACTAATAAATCCCATTAATATCAATAGGTATAAATGCGTACATAATATATAAATGCGAAAGTTTGGATGGATGCATGTTTGTTACTCAATCAAGAACGGCTCAACGGATCTGGGTGAAATTTGGCACAGAGATAGATTATAGTCTGGAATAGCACATAAGTTCCTTTTTATCTCGGAAAAATATACGGTTCCCGTGGGATAGATTTATTTTTGTTTTTCAAGCGAAGCGAAGGTGAGTCGCTAGTAAATAAATAAAAATTAAAATAAAACTCAAATTCAAAAAGTTTATTTTAATTTATTACTTTACGTATGTATTTACGTCGATGTGAAATAGAAATAGTTGTATTTATATAATATATCTATCTAACTATCCGTGACTAATGACAGCGCGAGGAATCTCATAACAGGCACTTAAAAATAAAGTGCCGTAATGAATCCTGGTAGAATTTTAATTGGTACCGCTTCAGTCGGCCCCATTTTTTCGCATCAAAACTTTTTAATTAATCCGTCCACTGAAACGGACTTCAGTTTTACGCCAGACGTGTTTATTAATGATTTAAATTTTGTTTGGAGATTACTTTTTTAATCGTTTTATCTGATCGGTGTCTTAATTTAGATGAGGAATTTTTTTCTTTAAATTTGGTAGTTAGCAATTTTTATTTATTTTTTCTGTATGTACACTAACATGTTCTATAGGAACTTCTGATTTTGAACGGAAATGAAGACTTTTGTTTCTTTGAATTAGAATTTATTTTCTATTTTTTGCTCTTTTTTCACACAGATTGAACTTAATATTTTTATTAGAAGTAGTTGCACCGACCTTAAAATCACTTAAAAATATTTTATTGCTGGCCGTGTTTTTTAAATTTGTATAGAATACTTATATTTTTTAATTCCATTAATGTGGCACTTATTCATTAAATTAAGAATTATATTATATAAACGCAAAAAACATAGACACAAAGAGAACTGCTCCTTTTACAGTCGGTCTAAAATGTATGTACAATATCTTATTCTTCAGTATAGATATAGTACCTACCTGTTTTGAAAAGTTTTTGAATCGAATATAAATAATTGAACCTATAGCATATTGTAACGATAAATCTCATGGTATTGTAACTGCTTGTACGTATTTTGCAGTATTTAACAATTTTACTATTTTTTTGATTTTAATTGTATACAGTAGTAACAGCACGTCACCACTCATCAATCTCCAGCGGCGACTCTAATCACAAGTAAATGCTACGCAGTGGCTTTTGATATTTTTTACACCTCTTTATATTTTATATATGGTGCTCTAATTTACATATAATTATTATTTACTAGTAGAACACGCGGCTTCGCTCGCGCTAAAACTACAAAAACACCTCTAAATATGTAGTTCATACAAACTTTCATTGGCTTTTTTACCCCCTTACAGGATGAATTTTGTAAAATGCTAATAAACGTATTTATTTAATTTTATTGAAGAGTATATAGTATACCAAGTTTCAATTATTTAATTCTGATAATATATTTTTTTTTTGGATTGTATTATAACGTGTTTTCCCATGGGAATTCAGTAATCAGAGTAATCTCTCGCGATAAAAAGTAGTCTTATGTCACTCTCTAGCCCTCCAATTATCTCCACACAAAAAAAATCATGCCAATTTGTTACTCCGTTTCCTCGTGAAAAACAAACAAACACACTATCACATTTATTATATTATAATTAGTATTACAGAAACATCGATAAAAAGTAGCCAATGTTGATATAGGATATGGGATATTTCCAGTCCAAGTCGTTCCCACGAGAAGATACTCATTCACTTATGTACCACTCTCGCATTTACAATATAATAGTGTGATCACTGAATTCAGTAGGTAGTAGGTACTTTTCTATACTAATATTATAAAGAGGTAAAGTTTGTGAGTTTGTGACGTTGTAGGGGGTTATCTATGGATTTACTAAACCGACTTAGATGAAATTCAGTAAGATGATAGTTGGAGACCCTGGGAACGACATAGGATACTTTTTATCTCGGAAATCATGCCCTAAGGGAGTGAAAATAGGGATGAAAATTTGTATGGCAAATGAATACGCTATATGGCTAGGGACGAACCCGAGCGAAGCGAGGGTGAGTCAGTAGTTATTCATAAATGTTTCACTTTTTGATGAAAAAAATCAAATTTGCAAACTTATTTATTATAGGCATTATTTAAAATAGATATTTCAAAAAAAAAAAAACTACTTAATACATATATTTACAAAACCGACTTAATACCTACTTATAACTCAGTATTATTTTAATAAAATTTAAACTTAAAGCGCCGCGCTGTATTAGATTGCTTTGAAAACCGTATCAAAAAGGCAGAAATCGTGCATGTCATTGGTGTCACTTAATGGAAGATCTTTAACAGCGATTAGATGATCGATCAAAAAATAAATAGCCGTGTTGATTGACAGTCGTCCGCTAGTTGACAAGACGTCCTTGTCACTGTGACAGCCGTAGTCTGTAGATACATTCCAGTGGCTTGGTCCGTTTTTTGAGTAATTATTTGTAATAAGTACCTACTCCAACATACTAACAACGTATAAAATAGATTTTTTTAATGTTTTAAAAAATTATACATGTCAATTATATATGTCAGGAAATTGTGCCATTGGCGCGAGTTATGATGGATGACTTAAATCTAAAATTTTAAGAGTTTTTATGATTTGAAATAATCGTACAATCCTGGTTTATTCAATTAGTAATACGATTTGCTTAAGCAAAATAGACATATAGTATAGTAATGTATATATAAAGAATATCTAAGTCTTGTTACCTATTAGAAATTTACATTATCTTTAAGTAGGTAGGTACTTTACAGGAAAATAGGTAGACACGTGAATGTGAAATGATATAATAAAATGACAGCTCAATTACCTACAAAGCTTGGCTTTAGTCATCGTGATTTTATAGTTTAATGAAATGATATCTATTATTATTTATTACTAGCACAAATATTCATTACTAGCGACTCACCGTCGCTTCGCTCGGGTTAGTCCCTAGCTTGTTTCCCAATACAAACTCTCATCCCCTTTTTCAGCCTCTTAAAGGATGATTTTCGGGATAAAAAGTATACTTTGTCCTTTCCAGGGTCTTAAACTATCTTCTTACTAAATTTCATCTAAATCGGTTCTGTAGATCCAGAGATAACCCCCTACAACGTCACAAACTCACAAACTTTATCTCTTTATAATATTAGTAGGTATAGATAAATAACTTGTAGGTAACCTTTAAACGTCTGGTTGTAATTCATATACCTATATAGGTACTAATGATACAATAGTTTTTTTTTGGTTTTTAATTTTCATTTTTCCTTGTTTTTTTTTAACTAAATAAACTAATATTAGCCTAAAAAATTTAAATAACATTTTTTAGATGATATTTTTACCAATTTACCAAATTGCAGCTGGTGAGATTACTTCAACATCTTTTTAAGAGTAATTAATATGAACATATATTTACCGTTCAAATTCACTAGAAAAATATATAGCTATATGCGATTCCATCGATTTTGTTAATAATAATAAATTAAAATGAATGAAATAAAACAATTTTATTTAAAAAATAATGCACTCTGCTTTCAAAGTCTGCGATTTATTAGTGGGCTAGCCTTCGTTTCGTTCGCAAGTCCTCAGTACAGCGGACCTTTCAGACACTTAAATAAGTAGGAAACCAAAAGGAGAATAAACAAACAATATCAGTCTATTTGTACATTTAGGAGCTAGGAATGGGTAAAGGTAGGTACAGATTAAACGTCATAATATAGTCATATTAGAGTCCTAGATTAGTACCTATCTAAACAAATACCGTAATTAAATTACCTAATAAGTGTATCGGATTAAAACTAAAATAAAGTACGTACATTAATAATAGTTTAATTATATAATTATATACGAATATTTATAATTAATTAATAATAGTTTAAAATTGAATAATAATAAAAAATAATATTAGAAATAAATAAACGATTTAGAACAAAAAAACTCAAAACGAATTACCTTAATGAATTATTTTATACAAAAATATTTCAAATAATTATATTATTAATTTTAGGTATTAAAAAAATAATCATAATGTTACTTATTTTTTTAGGTAGAGTTTGAAAAATCGGTCACCAAATAACTTTAGAAATAACCTGATTGAGGTCCGCCGTAAGCGTGCGTGCAATGCGTGCACCGCACGCGGGCGGCACGTCTAAGGGAGCGACAAATCGAGCGATAACGTAATGATGACAGTTATTTCATAATATAACCACAGAAATATATTAAGATTTAAGAGTCTTCTATACGTATAATAAAATTCTGAGTCGATTCTCTACATTAAATATTTTTTTGAAAAATCTTATTGAAATAGTCATTATTATCGACATCATCATTATCGATACAGAGGCCGAATTTATAGTTTTTGTCAGTCTGTCTGTCTTTCTGTGACCACATATGACGGATAAGCCACATGAGGGAATTTGATGAAATTTGGTAAGATGATAGCTGGTTATCAGGATTAACACAAGCTACTTTTTATTGCGGGAAAATATCTCTGAGAAATCTATACTAAACGTTATAAGTATAATACGTTTAGAAAACTTATTCTGAAATTTTGATCTTATAATCACATCACACTTACGTTTATTTTGATTCATTATAATATACATAATTATTTATTATAATTAATTGAACAGCTTTTCAAATTCGTTATTGCACGAATTATTATTATTTATTAGGGTATTTCTCCGAGATTGCGTCCTTCATCTGATTAGACATAGACATGCCAAATAATATTTGGCATGTTTTTAATCATAAGAGTACTCGTATGTTGAATAGAGCCAAAAATGTAAATTTATTTTTGGCCAGATTAATCAGATGAAGGACGCAATCTCGGAGAAATACCCATTGTCTAGATTTGTGTTCAATCGTCTTTTATTGATAAATTAATTATTTATAATCAGTTTAAGACCATTCTGCATTCACTCCTTCCTAAGTTATTGAAAAGTTCAATCGCAAATTTGCGAACGTATGTACCTACATACAGTCTGTCCTGATTGTGAGATATTTTTTTAAACTTTTTTATACAACAAGCTATGCAGGTAAAATCTCAATTATTATTCAACAAAGTAAGAGCTTGGAAGCAATCATTAGCATTTAGAAGAGACTCTATCTTTAGAAAACCTATTTATTGCAAAATAACAGTTTTTTACTGAATGCGTATGAAAGTATATACGGTTCTTATAAGAAAACAACAATTTTAAGATTTTTGTCTGTCTGACTAATCTCCGAAAAGGGTGGACCGATTTTGACGGGATTTTCACTGACACATAGCCGATGTTATAAGGAGTAACCTAGGCTACTTTTATTTTAGAAAAACAATCATGGTACCGCGCCCAAAAATAAAAACCCATAAAATTGTGACTATAATCTACTTAGGTACCTAGACAACGACGAGCAAAGAAACGGTAAGTCGCTAGTAAATATTATAAATGCGAAAGTATGGATAGATGTATGTTACTCAATCACGGCTGAACGGATCTGGATGTGGCATAGAGATAGACTTAATCTGGAATAGCACATAGTTAAGTTACTTTTTATTCCGGAAAAATGTACGGTTCTCGTGGGATAGATTTGTTTTTGTGATTTATTAGAGACAAACCCGAGCGAAGCGAGGGTAGGTAGCTAGTATCTAATAAATATGACATTTATTGACATTGCAGGTAAAGAGCCCTATTCTTGGCTCTATGTAATCAACTCGTTTATTTATCTTCTATGTAACAAATAAATGGATGTCAATACTTTGAGACAATGAAAACTATAAATCGGAAATCACGTAACGTTATATTCAAATACTGAACAAAGTTTTTCTTTGAAAAAGTTTACATGTTATGTAGTAAAAAATAATGAACCTTAAAAACATTTCGTAAGTACTACTTAAAGATTTTTTATGAAAACTAGCAGAACCCGCGGCTTCGCTCGCGCTAAAACTACAAAAAAACTCTAAAAAGTGAGTTTCATAAAAACTTTCATCCTCTATTTTACCCTCTTAGAGGTTGAATTTTAGAAAACGCTTAAATACGTAACTCATTATTTTTGCCGTACTCAATTCATATGAAATTTCATGCAAACATGTCTAAGGAATAAAAAGTTTCATAGAAACTTTTATCCCCCATTTCACCCCCTTGGGTGGTTAACTTTTGAAAAATCCTTCCTTAGTCGATGGCCTTCATCATATGAGGAATCATATGTAATAAAATCATATGTAAAAATAATATATAATCTAATTTCAATTAAAATGAAATTTCAATTTCAATTAAAATGAAATTTCAATTTTCTAGCCTTAATGGTTTGGTCTGTGCGTTGATACATCAGTCAATCTCAATCTCAAATCTCAACTTTTGACTTTTATAAATACTATAGATTAGATAAACAAAAGCAAGTAAAATATAAGAGTCCAATCTAAAAGTGCTTTTATCCTTTGAAATAAACATTTAATGTATTATGTACAGGTACCTACACATAACTTATTTTTATTTATTTACAAACTCATCAACTAAACCGTAGCTATCGTAATCACAACTAAAGCCGTTTAAAACTTCGTCAATTCATATGAAATGTAATTCGAAATTACAAAGCGGTTACAATTAACAGGTTGAATACATCCACAGGTATTTAAAGACCTATCCAAACACTTTAATGACGCAAATCGCTCGCAGCCGCAGCCCAAAAGCCATTAAGTTCAAAACTCAATAAACATCATTGTTTCAGCGCTTAACTACGAAAATAACCCGGCAGAGCCGCACGGGGCCGCTTTGGCCCGATCTTCAGCTCGCCGCGACCTCTAATATTCATAAGTCAATTTCCTGCCCCATTAATACGTAACGAAGTAGCGCAAATGGCCTTATCGCTTGTGCGCGATTACTTGCCCGCCGTTCTCTTACATAATTCAACGTATTAAACGAAATTGTTTAAACCTTATTGCTCCATTACGTTTCTCCACCCCTGGCACGCCTCGCTCGCCTCGCCCAATCATCGCGCGAGCACCCGGCCCCCCCACTGCGGTCGGGCCCCCCCTCGAAGAGTCCCCGCCTGCTTCGTTCCCGGTTTAGAGTTTATAGTGTTCCGATGTTAGGTGCAGACGGTTGTTGTCACGCTATTAGCGCTCGCGTCGACGGATTTCAGTGCGATCGTTTACGGGTTAATTATCTGTCTGATTTTTGCATTTATGCATACATTTCTTACTTAATTGAGGAATTATTTTGCCAATATTTAACTTTTATGTCAAGCTTTTGACTTTAAAAAACAGTAGTGCAGTGTTGTGTTTAAAGACAGTTGTAAGACAATTATTAAATACCTAATAAGTAAAAATGAGAACAAAATAGACAATCTAAATGTGACAAATTTAAGGCGTTGCTATGACGATGCTTGCAATGGCGCGAGGTACGGAGAGACGAGAGGACGAGGCGGAAGCAGAAACAGAGGCGGAAGCTGAAGCCCATGACGTGGACGTGGTTGGGGTCGAAGAGGCCGCGCCAGTGGACCTCACGAGGCGGCTCGGGTTAACCCGACCACCTGATAGACCAGCTATTGCTTTTTCAGTAGAAAATATATTAGACCCCACCAAGTTCACCGGACGGTCAGAGGTTCCTTTGAGATACGATGAGACGTATTGGCGACCACATTATGACAGAGATGATAGTGATTCTGGTAAGTAATATTAAATTAATTTAATATTTAAATAAATATTTTAATTAAAGGTTTAATTTTTTTATTATTTTAATTTAAATTAAGATTTTTTAATTTAAATTAAATTTAAAGATATCATTCTTTCTATAATTTATTATTTACAATTTATTATATAACTTCTTAGTCAAATTTCTTAACAGTTCTCTGTTAGACAACAGTTATACCTACGTGGGATACAATAAGTAGGTATACTTAGTAGTAGTGCAATGTAGTAGTATACCTAAAGTTTTGTTATAATTTTCCCTGTAACAATAATATACCTATATAAACCAATATAACTGATATAAAGTTCTTTCTTTAACTTTATAAAAATGTTTAAAGTTAAAAAATATTGTAAAGTAATTGGTGCAATTTTCATTTTGTTAATTGTGGGTAGGCTGTCTGTAACAACTATACCTTCAAGACATGTAACACCTCAGTCTCTCCCGTGACCATGGATGCTGTAAAGCATTCGAAACGTCGGGAACCAAAAATCAAAATAAATCCGCGAAATAATCCGAAAAGATAGTTTTATTTAAAAATGATATAAAGTTCTTTTATTATTCAAATAATTCTACATATTTATTGAGCTTATGTAAATTGTTATTACAACTCGACAAAAGTAGAGTTTTTAAGCGCGACAGTTACACACAGCTTTTGTACCTACCTATTTTGTTTTTATTTACTATCATACATTTTCTATTTATCAGTCTGTTTGTTTTATTTTTTTATTTTTAAAGGGGTTTATCAAAAAAATAACATTTAAAATACATCTCCACCCATATAAGAACCACGAGATAATATAAACTACATTTACCTTAATACTAATTGTACAATTTTGTATAGAAGCTGTTGCATGACTCGATAGGACTAAAGCAGAAATGCTATTGCCAGCACCATTAGATGAAACCTTTCTAAAACACATATTTTTCCTTTCTTCTTTCAAAGACCTACTCTCTTTCATTAAACTATATTAGGTGTAAAGAATTCGAAGCGTCGGAAACAAAAAGTAAAATAAAACATAGTTTTATTTAATCATAGGCTAAGAAAGTATTATTTTGATGATATTGAATTTTAATCATGGTATAAAATGGATTTTGGTAAAGAATAAGATAGGTTTTCCTTAATTTATCAATAATTTTTGTGCCAACTCTATTAGCTCTATTAATGTAAAGCTATTTACTTTTTATATGCAAACTGTTTAAACTAACTTAACTGACGTTTATGCAGGTACTAAACTTGTAAATAGATAAGTACATTGAAATATCTGCTATTTCCTGTCTTCTAGATTCTTCGATATTAAAGTCAAAATTATCATCCGGCTACCCAATCGTTACATTCTTATACCTTTTTAACAGAAGGAAAATATAAAGAACTAGTGGCTCACCCTCACGTCGCTCGGATTCTTCTATAGGAAAACAAAACAAATCTATCCCACGGGAACCGTACATGCTTTCCGGGATAAAAAGTAGCCTATGTACTATTCCAGACTATAATCTATCTCTACGCCAAATTTCATCTAGTCCGTTCAGCCGTTCTGGCGGATTAAGTAACAAACATCCGAACTTCTAAGCTTTTACATTTATAATATTACTAAGATATAATTTATATTATACGCAGTAAAGTAATTATTCTTACAATAAAAATTCAAGGTTGTCATTTAATAAGTTTTTAGACACGAAGCATTAACAAGCAATTATTTCGATAATGCCGGTAGTCTGGAGGGCAATTTGAACAAATTATTTCTCCATTGTGCCCCCAATAGATAACGTGACAGCTTTCATACTTAGCCAATACATTTTGCATTAATAAATATATTTTAAGCTCTATGTAATGTATAATAGAGACGAAAATTACTTATTTATTTCGTTCTCCGTCTGTTGTATTTGAAGACTCTATTAACTATTAAGTACGTGACGAAAGGTAAACGATGTAGTGTGTACCGGAACATAGTTTTATTTATAGTTTATTAGAAACCAATAAGTGCTTTGTGAATTGAAACGTCTGTTCTTAATGTTTGTTTTTCAGTTTAAAGAAATTTTTAATTTATATTTTTATCACTTCAAAGCAATATGTGACTGTGCATATTTGATTAATGTTTTGCCTATTTTAAAATCTTCGGTCCAAATAACAATTAAATAAAAACTTGTAAAATTGTAGGAAATACCTACTAATCTGTATAGCGCGTAGTTTGAGATAGACCCGCTTTGCTCTTTAATATCTCGATCTGATAATGATATCTAGTGGCAGATGTGGGATTGTAGTAACCACTCTCGTACTTAAGTGTTTAGGCGCGGTCTGTATATAAAGTCCCAAAAGAAATTCATTCCCAAATCAGAATTTGTTCAAAAGCAGGTACCTAGCTTATAATTTTGCTTTAATACGTGTTTAATATCGTAGTCTGTAAAGACTGACTGGCTCAATGGTCTAGTGAGTTTATTTATCAAAAAATTCTCATTAACAGCCCGCAGTTGAAAAGTTGGGGTTGTTACACCTTTGTACCTCGGTAGGCGCGTAAAGCCGTCGGTCCTGCGTCGAATAGCATTCCTAGAGTTTGAGAGGGAAAAAGGTAGCGAGTATATAAAGTACTTGTGTTTGCGAACATACTTGTTCGCATAATATCTGAGTTAATGTTTAGTCTCAGTGACAGAGAGGGCCGAGGCCGAAATCGGTAAGGAGGATATTATTAGTAGGTTCATGTGTGTATTCAGTCCTTTTTGAAGTTCCATTGCTGGGCTCGAGCCTCCCTTCAAGTCGAGGGGGATAAGGCCGCAGTCCACCACGCTGGCCAAGTGCGGATTGGCGGACTTCACATGTCTTTCGAAAACCTGCTAGGTTCTCTCAAGCATGCAGGTTTCCTCACGATGTTTTCCTTTACCGTAAGGCAAGTGATAATTATGTTAGAAATGATTCGCACATGAAAATATCTGAGGTGCGAGATTCGGGATTTGAGCTCGCTTTACTTGGTTTCCCATGCGAGCGCGTTACCACTGGGTTACCAGTACCTATTAATAAGTACCTAGAGGAAAATATACCTAAAGTGCATTATTCTGCTATTGTTCACTTGATCGCTCTTATAGTGACCCTTATACATCTTTAGCAAGCGGTTAGATGAAGATATGTTCGTGTATTGCGTGATGGAAAATCTAAATGACCAATGCGCTTTCGCGGGGTCCAATCTTGCTATTGACAGTTAAAAACACAGGAAAGACCTAAAGCCAAGTAATGTGCAATCTAGATAATATCACGTTTATCGATATAATTATGACGTCTAATTATTAATATAAATATTTAATATATTATTATTAAACAAAAACAAAATCTCGTTATTATAATGAGTGCCATGAGTAACGCGAACGCACTACTACTATGTCGCCATGACGCGGAGCGACTGTCTGCCTTAGAGTGCTCCGGGTCACGATATCACGCTATAATATTTCGCCTGCAAAAAACAATATTATAAATTAGTAACAAGGTCAACAAAAAATGGAAATTAATCTATACATATAATAAAACTAGCGACTCGCCGTCGCTTCGCTAGGGTACGTCCCTAGGTATCTACGTGTAATTTTTTTTAGCCTAACACTAATTCTTTTTCTAAAATAAAAGTAGCCTATGCTACTCCCTATATTACATCCACTATCTTCCAGTGAAAGTCCCGTCAAAATCAGTCCAGCCGTTTCAAATATATATCCGGAACAAAGAGACAGACAGACAGTCAGAGAGACAAAAATTTAAAAAAATGTGTTTTTCTTATAAGTATCGTATATAATTTCTTATGCAGTTAGTAAAACGCTGTTATTTTGACATTACAAACAAACGCTTCAATTTTATTTATCTGTATAGATTGTAACTGATCGCTGTCTGTAGATGGAAGATATTTAAGAAAAACTATTATTGGGGGTCTTTATTAACGCTATTGCGTTACAAAAACCAAAAACAATGATTTTTAGATTTTTTGTCTGTTTGTCTGTGCGTTTGTGCGCGCTAATCTCGAAACGGCTTAACCGATTTGGGTGTGGTTTTCACTAATGTATTGTGTTAAGCTTCACTTAAAATTTAGTATTTGTTTTATTTCCATCAGTTTATAAATAAAAAAGTTATGTCAATCTAAAGAACCACCTAAGGACGAAGCCGAGCGAAGCAAGGGTGAGTCGTTAGTTCCTCATAGGTATATTTAAAAGTCTAACTTAAAAATTGCTGCGACATTGAGTTATAATGTTATTCCTTGCAGGTGAAACTTTAAGGACAGAAAGAGGTTTGTAAATTATCTTCGAATAATTAATAGTTAATTAATTATTATCGTTCTGAGAAGCTTAAATTAATTTTACACACGATTTCTATAAAACAAACATAGTTGTATAAATTTCTATACGATAAGTTAAGACTGGCATAGTATAAAAGCGCGTTCCATTGTATTCAAAATTTAAATGTTTAAATGTTTGTACATATATTTTAATAGATGGCATTGGGGGTAACCTAAAACGCGCTATCGTTTGGTTAAGATGATATGTATATAAGGTATGGAACAAAATAAATTTTTAACCACAATCCAATCACTGGAGTTTTATTATAAACCCAGAGGGAACCCTACTCCCAAGGACAACATTGGATTGTACATTTGGTCCTTCGAGAGTCGGATCAGGGAAGACTCTACGCCATCACATCACTTTGGCCGAATCGCTTGTGCGAACTGGTCGAACTTCAGCAGCAGCCAAGTTGCAAGGGTGCAACTCGCCACTGCAGACGGTGCCTGGAGAAGGCGCCTGTCAGGAGAGGACAATTGTTGGCGCAAGGGAAGGAGCGGAGCACGAGACTTGTCACGTGGGACAGTCAGTGCAGTATACAGTCCATTGAGGTGATCAACAAGAAACTGTAAGTGTTTCAAAGTTATAAGTAGTGGAAAAATAATCTAACAAAATTGAACTTTAAATCAATTGGTGATTTAACTCTAACGAATTCTCTATGAAGAAACTATATTAGTGAAATTGAACTTTATTGCTAGGAGTGTATTAACTTAGTAAATATTACTAGTGAAGAAATTTGGACTTAGAACATTTTCATAGTTTTAACATTTAGTGTAATTTAGAATAAGAGCTAAACTTTGTACTTGAGGTGAAATATTAGAAATTCAATTATAATGGATAGTTTAATTAAAGTCCAAATAAATTTATATGATCGTATGCATAAAGCGCGGATAAATTACAAAAAGTCTCCTAAGGATCGCATAACTGTTCAGTATGTAGAGATCCGAATGGAAACTCTAAACCAATTATGGTCTCAGTTTAATGATAACCATAATAATATAATTAAGTTATCTCAAGGTTTTGACAATAACTATTTTAAAGAGGATATAGCGGGAAGTGTGGAAGAATTGTATATCGATTATATGACTGAATTAAAACAAACACTTGCCTCATTTGATCGTTCAAGTAATGATGTTTCAGTTACAAATGTAAATAATGCTAATTCATCTAACATTAAATTACCCCGTATAGTTATTCCAACATTCAATGGTCAATATGCCGAATGGACCACTTTTAGGGATTTATTTGTATCACTTGTGCACACTAATAAACAACTAGACAATGTCCAAAAGATGCATTATCTAAAAGGTTATTTATCTGGTGAGGCCGAACAGCTGCTCAGACAGATACCTATAGCAGATTCAAATTATGAAAGGTGTTGGTCATTACTTAATTCTAGATATAATAATAAAAGATATTTGTCACATTTTATTTTAAAACGTTTATTAAGTCAAAGAAACATTACTTCTGAGTCAGCTAATTGTTTAAAAAATCTTATTGATACAACTAATGATTGTTTAAGTTCATTAACCAATTTAGGTATAAATGTAAGCACTTGGGATATTATTATTATTCATATACTTACCTTAAAGCTCGATTCGGAGTCCAGGAAACAGTGGGAATTTTCTGTAACAAATAATAATTCATCTGAAGAACTACCAACCTTTAACCAATTTTCTGAATTCCTTACAAATCGTTATCGAGCCTTAGAGTTCTTGGACACCAAATCAGCTACTGTAACCAAAAATTCTCAATATAATAATAATGTAAATAAATTTAGAACTTTTGTAGCTTCAGCTAATAAGATTCAATGTGCATTTTGTTCTGAGGATCATAGGATTATACATTGTAAGCGTTTTTCTAATGAAACTGTAGACGCTCGACGCAATTTTGTCCAAACCCATAACATATGTTTCAACTGCTTAGGTAATAATCACTCTGCCAAATCCTGCCAAAGTTCAAACAAATGCCGTATTTGCAAACGTCATCATCACTCGCTATTACATCCACCAAGTTCAGGTATTTCTGGAGCCAACGCTGAAACAACTAAAAATAATAATGGTAACATTGGTTCATCAAGTTCAGAATCAAACAACGAGATGGAGACAACTCCTTTAGCAACGTTCTTTTCGACAGGACTAGTTCGTAATCAGGTGTTGCTAGCCACTGCGTTAGTCAAAGCCGCGTCGAAAACGGGAGAACATTATATAATTCGAGCGTTGTTAGATCAGGGGTCACAGACGTCATTCGTAACTGAAGCGACAGTCCAATATCTGGGACTAAAGAAAATTCCTATAAGGGAACAAGTTTCAGTTTTAGGGGGTAATAGTAATGTGTCACCAAAAGCAATGGTCTTTATTCAACTTAAGTCAATGATTGATCCAAATTATAATATCACTGTAAAGGCTTATGTTTTGAAAACAATCACTAGTTTTCTTCCAGCCAAGAGAATAACTGCATTGGAATGGCTTGAAGCTCTTAAAATAGAGTTAGCAGATCCGAATTATCACACTCCAAACAAAATAGACGTTTTGTTAGGTGCTGAAGTTTATGACAAGATAATTCAGGAGGGTATTAAAAAGGGACCTCAAGGTTCACCGGTAGTCCAGAACACATCGTTTGGATGGATTGTCTCGGGTGAAGTAACTACATCAACCAGGGAGGAAAATCATACGGAGTTTAATACTTTTCATTGTCGAACTGACGACAACGACATGCTAAAACAATTTTGGGAACTCGAATCTGACCTGGAACTAACAAAGCAACAAAGAATGACACATGAAGAACAAGTTTGCGAAGAACTATTTGCTCGTACTACTGAAAGAGATGAAGACGGTAGATATATAGTTCGCTTACCTTTCAGGACGGAAAACCCAGATTGCATGTTCAGTTCTTCTAAGGAAGTAGCTGAAAAAAGATGGAATACATTAAAATTAAAGCTAAAAAGAAATCTAGAATTCAGTAATAAATATGAAGCAGTAATGGAAGAATATCTACAGTTAGGTCATATGGAAAAGGTACCAGAATCAGAAGTAAATAAGCCAAATACAGTATACTTACCTCATCATGCTGTGATACGAGAAGACAAGGACACTACAAAGTTAAGGGTAGTTTTCGATGCTTCTGCAAAAGGAAAGAATGGAGTTTCACTAAATGATTGTTTGTTAGTTGGTCCGCGTCTGCAATCAGATCTGCGTCATATTATGATTCGTTGGAGGCAGCATCCTATTTGCTTAGTAGCAGATATCGAGAAAATGTACCGGCAAATAAAAGTCGCTAATCAAGATACTGACTTCCAGCGTATTCTGTGGAAAGATAGTGCTGGTAATGATAAACACTTCAGACTGCTCACTGTTACTTTTGGGACTGCTTCAGCTCCATATCTTGCGGTTAAGGCTCTTCAGCAAGTTGTAATCGATGAAGGCGATTGTTATCCGTTAGCAGCTCAAGTAACAATGAATGATTTCTATGTAGATGATTTAATAACTGGAGGTGAATCTGTGGAAAAGGGGGTTAAAATATACAGTGGAATGAATTCTATGTTAAGCAAAGGTGGTTTCAAATTACGAAAATGGTCAAGCAATAGTAATGCTCTATTAGAAAAGATAAAAAAGGAAAATGAAGATGAAAAAATAGCAGAAGAATTGCAGCTAAAATTAGACAATATCATGAAAATACTAGGACTTACCTGGGACCGCACCAGTGACTCCTTCGGGTACTCGGTAAATCTTCCAGCGTTGCAGCAACCTGTGACAAAAAGAAAAATATTAGCGGATGTTTCTCGTTTATATGATCCATTGGGTTGGTTAGCACCAAGCATCATAATAGCAAAAATAATGATACAAAAGCTATGGCTAGCTGGTTTAGCTTGGGATGAGGAAGTACCTACAAATTTATTAAATGAATGGATTACTTACCGTGAAGAACTTCAAAATTTATCCAAATTTCAAATACCCAGATGGCTAGGCATGACTCCATATAAGGCATCTATTGAGTTGCACGGATTCTGCGATGCTTCTAAGATGGCCTACTCGGCAGTTGTTTATGTGCACGTGGTGAATCATGACGGAACCATTCACAGCTCCTTGGTAACTGCTGGCACGAAGGTAGCTCCAGTAAAGCAGGTATCAATACCAAGACTTGAATTATGTGGTGCAGTTCTATTAACCAGATTACTTCTAGAAATAGCTAAGGTCATGGGTATTGATAAAATGAATTTGCATGCGTGGACTGACTCAACAATTGTTCTTGCATGGCTCAACAGTCATCCTAGCAGGTGGAAGGTATTTGTAGCAAATCGTGTGTCAGAGATTTTGTGTTCTGTGGATTCGCATCAATGGGCACACATAACATCAAAGCAGAACCCAGCAAACTGTCCTTCCAGAGGTCTGCATCCTGCGGAATTGACCAATCTTCAATTGATTGGTCACACCTACATCCAACGAAAGCTGCAGGAGTTATGGCGAAATTGGTCTCAGGAATACCTGACTAAATTCCTTCAAAGATATAAGTGGACCACACAATCGTCACAGCCTTCCATTGGTGACATTGTAGTTGTGAAGGAAGATGGTTTACCACCTTGCAAATGGGTATACGGAAAGATTATTGATACTCATCCGGGTTTGGATAGAATTGTTAGAGTAGTCACAATTAAAACAAACAAAAATGTTATGTTAAAACGACCAACATCTAAACTATGTATTCTTCCAATTACAAAATAAATGTAGTTTTTTCTCTCAAAGCATTCATGGTGAGCAATGCTTTATAAGGACAAAATGTCCTTATGGTGGGCGGTATGTATAAATTTCTATACGATAAGTTAAGACTGGCATAGTATAAAAGTATCTTATAATTTAAGATTATTATGATAAAGAGAGAGTGCACTGAATAAATTAATGTTTTCGATTTTAAACCAATATTGGAAAAGTTTTGAAAATAATTGAATAAGTATTAATTAAATATTATATAATCGGTTTAAAATATAAGCTTTTTATTATAAGTGCAAACTTATAAGTGAAAATACAATGATTGCTAGGTATTTTTCAGTCAATTATTTTGTAATGAGTATCTAAGCGTCATTTAACGCTAACGTTAACGTCACTTATCATTAGAACTTAACTATTTCGTCTTAAAAACATTAATAGGTATATTTATGACGGTTTTTCAATTTGACATACTACGAATACAGTAGATACCTATATATATACCTATATTGTGCGAAAATTGACGAATGATCTAAAATGTTACTTTTTTTCAATTAATAATTAATTTAAATACTGAATTTATTGAACAGCACGAGTATCTAAAGGCGCTACAGCTACCTGCCGAGTAAAAAAAAGATATACCTAAGTGAAACAAACCTATACTTAAAATTCGGATATTTTCTTCTATGGATTGTCTTATACCATAAATTGGTCAATTTTGTTAGGGTTTTATTAAATTTAATTTAAATTCAGTAATTATTAAATGTACCTACTTGCATATTTTTTAATACCTCGTTTTTTTTTTATGGCATGACTCGGCATTTTTACTGCTTTATTGGAGGTAGGTGCTTGTGTATTTTTAATAAAATAAATAATTAGGTATTAAGTTTTTTTTGTACATTTTAATAATTTGCTTAGGTATATGTTTTTATTTTTTTCTTAATTAAATATTAACACAATGATTTCAGGAAATAATCAAAACACACATTAATCCTTTTGTTAATTTATATACAAAAAACTTTAAGCTTCTTATTATTTCGTAGGCCTCGAACCAAGACTACATAACATTTGATGGGGAGAAATTGTTCTTTCTCGTTCTCCTCGAAGAAAAGAGCCTGAAAAGCTTAAGAAGAATCTAAGGGCTTTTAAAAATAATCTAAATCATTATATAAGCTTTCCAAACATTATATAAACTTAAGTACCTACTGAATAAATATCGGCAAACTATCCGACGGTAAATAGCAGAAAATATAAAAATAATAATATTTCGGACTACTATTATATGTGTAGGTATGCCGTATGTATGTTTGTTACACCTAAGATGTCTGGAGAGATTTGTAGGATATATTTTGTGCGAAAGTTTGTACGTCTGTGTGTAATGTGTAGGTATGTATGTTTGTTATACCTGTAGGCTGTAACGTCTGGAAAACTGTGGAGGTCATTTAGCTCGCAGTTAGACTATAACCTGGAGTAACGCATAAGCTACTGTTATACACTAGGCACGTTCTCGAGCGAAGCGAGGGCAAGTCGCTAGTTGTATTACTATATTTATTGAAAATAATGACGAATACGAAATTATCGAGCTGTCTTGTATATGTAAATAAAACCAGTTAAAATTTATAATTTCCATTTCACACGAATTATATCGATTTAATACGAATAACTTCAATTTATATAAAACGTCATAATTGAGATAATTAGCGAAATATTTTTCTAGATGAATATCTAAAGTTACGGTCTGGGTTTTTAGAAATGTTTTCCGTAAATTTACATTTTAATTTTTATTTAAATATTTAAAAAAATGTTAATTTTAGTGAAGGAAATATAATTTATAATAAATAACTCAACTAAATTGTTGGCTCACTAAATAAAGTACGCATAATATATTATAGTGTATATTGTCAGACCGGTGTCCGTCCGGAAGCTGCAAATCTGTCGGTAAACGACAGATGTTGTAGTTTTTATTTGATATTAATTTTTTTGACTGTATTGTTTATTATAAACGATTCAGTAAATTGTAAAAATAAATGTATAAAAAATATTTTTCGGCGGAACCAAGAGCAAAATAATACCTACCGCGGAAAAACCCCTAAAAAACAGTAATATTCGTGTAAATCTAAGAAAGTTAAGTATGTACATATATTTTGATTATTTTTAAGTCATTTAGAAGCTATTAAGCTCTTCTCGATAATGTTCTAACCATATTTTTTTATCCTTCGTCGAAATTTTCGTTTAAATTGCCAAAGCGAGGACAAATACTAAGATAACGGATAAAAATGTATCTTATTTAAACTAAAATTATTAAAAAGTGTAAATATAATTTCTTTGGTTGAATAAAAGCGAAAGCTATGAGGCATGTTCTACCCGGAAACGGAAACCACAATTTATCGATAACTGTACTCTGGAATTATTATTAAATAATTGGCTTATTTTTTGCACATATTTTTAATTTACGCTATTTTAAAAAACTTCGGTAAACTTTTATATTGTTATTTGATATAGTTAGTTATATTTTGACAAGTGATATAATAGAATAAACAATGTCCATCTGAACGGAAACTGCAAATCTTTTAACAGTTCTACTAAATCTTTATGTTGATAATAATGTTAGCAGTTTATGATATTTTAGTTGTTTTTGTGACATTAACAAATGTAGCTATTTACAGAGTGATATTTTGTTATTTATCTTTAAAAAAAATGTTTGATGAACTTATAATTTTTTTCAATATTTTATTTCTAGAACAAACTTTTTCACTTGGCAAAGTAGTTTTGAGTGAAATTAGGAAAAAAGGTAGTAAAGTGCATAGCTATAACGAGAATTAATAGGTATATTGGGTTACTACAATGCGAGCAGAGCCGTGGCCAAAAACTAGTAATTAATTAATTATTATAAACGTTTCATGTATGTGAAAATAGCTTTAGATCGAAGTCTAGACGATTGGTCAGCAAAATATCTACGCTATTAAGTTTGAAATGACGCTCATATTAAGATTCAAGATAAGTTTCCGATAGTGGTGCATTATGGATACCTTCTATGCAATTTATTTATACAATGAGTATTATTGTTTATAAAGTGTTGTTTGTGCTAAAAATACAGGTCAATTTTTATTGTCATAATAGAGAATATGCGGGTTTTTTTCATTATTTTGTATACCTACAAAAGCTAACATGGTTATATAAAAGTTGATATTTAAAAAAATCGCGCGCTCGGCATGATGTCAAAGTATCATACATAAAAAAATGATGACTTTGTTTGTAGCGACAAAATCGCTAATCGCTGTTAAGATAATACTTTGACGTCATATTCGAGTCGTCCAACCAATGGCGTGTGTTTGAACTACTTTGAATTTCCCACCTATATTTGAACTATTTAATAATTATTTTCTTAGTCAAAAAGAAATTACATAAAAAATATTGATATAGGCTCAATTCAAAACCAATGAAGATTATAAAAAGAAAACACCCTTATTTAAATCACATACATATTTCCTGGGAAGTGGCTGATAGCTTTTTCTACGTAGAATAATCCATAAAAAATATAAAAATCGATATAAAATAGATGAATTAATCATAGATTTATAAATTTTGTGGATTTGCTAATTTTATATTGGAGATATATTATATATTGATATGTTAATGGATCATCCATTTATATCTCCATAAAATTTGTTTACCTTTTAATGAAATGTTTTAAATGTTAAATAAATAAAAATCACTTATATGACTTTAGTTTACCTAAGTAGCCTCAAAGAATCCTATTAAAAAACCAGCCAGTAAAAAATAGACACGAGCTTAAGTCTATACATCCAACTTCCCTGCACAATATGAGCGAGATAGCATCTCTTTTATTTTGTATGTTAGAGCGAGACAGATTCAACCCTTAACGTCCCTTTGCGCACCAATCCGTGAAATTAGAGTCGTCTAAACGAATCTAACGATTATTTTATTATCCCTTTTGCGCTAAGATTTGTTCCTTGCTCACTCAAATAAAAATAAAAGGTGAATAAGGCGTTTGGAGGGTCAAGCGGACATAAATTTTGCGTTCACGGCCGATGGTGGGATATTTTTCGGCCCTTTAGGCAAAGACGATTTTGCTGGACACGGCCTTTAGTGGAAGTTTGATTTATTTTATGGCCTTTATCCTACCCCGTTTATGCAGGGGTTAATTTAAATTTCATGTTATAGATATACTTACGTATAGATTTATTTCATACAGTGGGTAGGTAGCTTTAAAAGTAAAACTAAGTAAATTCAATCATGATCATCATATGATAGATGTATAAAAGCAATGAAATTTAGAAACAGATGGGGTACCTACCTGTATTTAATTTAAAGTTATTAAAATGTGAATAAATAAAAGAAACGCTACTGTAAACGTAAAGCTTTATAAGCTTTTTATTTATTAGTTAGGTACTTTTTGGTTATTATGAGTATATGGTAGTTTTGTCAGGTTATGATTATTGAATTATTTACTAGTAACACTGTAATATAAACATAACAATAATTTCGTTTATATGAACTTGGTAACCCACTTAAGCTCATCGTCATTCACAGCGTCACAGCACGTTGTCATGTCATTTTGGCGGTAATTAAAGAGTAAAGTGCTGCCAACGTTAAGCTCTCTCGCTTACGCAACAAAATTCTAAACACCCTTTTAACAATATTTTTCATTTAACTAAATTACTATGTTGTACGGTTATGTTCTTTTATCATATACTTATAATAAAAGAGGAACCTAATGTAATGACCTATCACTCGTCAGAGTGCAGTCCAAGTAAAGATCCGGGAATTCAATTTATTATGCACTATACCTATTCTTTTCTCACAGTAGTTACCTATGCACTAAGAAAATATTTTTAGAAATTGAATGCTAAAAGCTTTGTAATTTTTTTTTTATTATTTTTAATTTCATGGAAATTACCATAATTAATTTTGAAATTTTGCCATAAAAGGATTTTAATAGAAGATTTATTTGTGTAATGTTCATTTACGATCATATAATTAAAGTTGAATTACCTCATTCTAAAACTTTTAACTAAAACCATATTTTTTATTTATATATTTAAAATATTGGTTATAATCATTAAGAAAATTAAGCTATGTTATGTTTTTAACGAGATAAATTCATTTGGTAAAGTTTTTACTAAACTTATTTTAAAATATAAACAAATATAATCATTCTGACGGGTTACGCCGTTGTCACGTTATTTAGGCGCTAATTAAAAAGTCACAGCAGTGTTACCAACATTAAGTCCTCGTTTACCCGCGGCTTTGTGTTATAAACACCATTCCATTTTAAGTTAGCCAATTTAAGTACTTTTGTGTTTTACAATATAAGGGAAATTTATGACATTATGTTTGTTGAATGTTTTAATTAGTAAATAAATAGGCTAGAATTATTTACAGCTTGTGAATGCTAATAAATAAATTGTTGACATTGATTTTTTTATCAAGATTCCAGCTGTATTGCCTAGTGATGGGAACGTCTCTATATTATCTTCTACAATGGCATTCGCTGTCATAAATTGAACTTAATCCGCAAAGGACATTTTTTCATTTTAAAGGTAGGTATTACTTAGAATCTCTTACCTACTTAACATGTTGATCAACTGATACCTACATATATTATTGGTTAGTTATACAAGTATTGTCGTGATGTTTAATTGTGTTATTTAATTCATTTTGGTTCACTTGAGAGGTATAAAAAAATTCGGAGATACCTATTATACATAAGTAATAATCTCAGATATCTCATCTAACTTCAAAAAAATAATAAGGTATGGTTCTAAAAATTACAATCACTATTCCTGCTCTACATAAAGCCATAAGTAAAGCAGTCTGCAGTTACCGTTAAAATATTCACATATCAAATAAATTAACCCTAAAACTGCAATATCGTTTAACATAACTGCGAACAAGCCCTTCGAAATCACCCGACCAAGAATCCAGCCCAAATTACACGTCTCCATTTTCTTCATTTAACAAATTGATGGCCCTTATTTATCTACATGATAAACGAAGATTACTTTTAACGCACATAGTTTAAAGTCGAAATTCAACTGTTTTGTTAACAAAGGCGTACAGTTCCTACGCCCAAAAGATAAGGTTGAAATTTTGGCTAATATGACCGCGGTAGAGGATTTCTAACCTTAGTAAATAGAGCTTAAAGTATAAAACTGTTTGTCAACATTTATAGGGAGGTTTGCGGTTCAAGTTTGTAATTAATAAAGCCCTCTCGATTACAAGTGCCTTTCCTCGCTGGGATTTGTGTATAGCAGAAAATTGTGTTCTGCGTATTATCTGACTGATGTAGGATCCATTTACGTTGTATAGATGCGAATTAAACGATACATTCCGTTCACGCTTAAAGACCGAACGTAGCTTGTAGTAATTGTATGTAGACTAGGTATGTACGTTGTATAAATTTTATTGAAGACTAGCGACTCACTCTCGCTCCGCTCGGTTATTCCCTACTTCCTACGTTTTAACGTTTGTATAGATTTCTCAGAGATGAGATGTTTTCCGGCAGTAAAAAGTATCCTATATGTGGACCCGGATAACCAGCTATCATCATACCAAATTTCATCAAAATCCCTCCAGTGGAGTTTCCGTGATACGGTAACAGACAGACAGACAAAATTTCTAAAAACTATATTTTCAGCCTCTGAATCCATAATAATGACTATTTTAATAAGATTTTCCAAAAATATTTAATGTACAGATTCGCTCAGTTAGAATTTTATTAGGTATAGGTACGTATAGATAATCGAATATCGATGCTATTACATTATACATATATGTACTTATATTTATACTTATCTATAGATAATATTCTAGTATCGTACACGATACCAAGCACAAGAAACTATTTAATATTTTGTCTGTCTGTCTCTTTGTCATACCTACCTGCTGTCAGGAACGAGTAAATGGATTTTAAAGAGGCTCAAGAATTCTTATCTCGCACTCTATAGGACAACCATTTATAAATTATAATTATTTATATATTAATATTTGAAGAGTAAATTAGTTTTATTTTCAGTTATTAATCTACACGTAAGTACATAAGTAATTTTTATTTAGTTACTGGCGACATACCCACGCTTCGCTCGGATTCGTTAGAGGGAGTTCGTTTAGGTACGTTTTAATTTTAATTTAAATGTAGCCTAAGTTACCTACTACTATAATATCAGCTATCTGCTTGTGAAAGTCCCGTCAAAATCAGTCCAGCCGTTTCGGAGATTAGTCGGAATAAACAGACAAAGACAGACAGACAAAATTTTAAAAGCTGTGTTTTTCTCATAGGTACCGTATATAATTTCACATGCATTTTAGTATTCACATGAATTAGGTAAAAAGCTGTTATTTTGACATTACAAACAGACACTTCAATTTTATTTATCTGTATAGATATAGTAACAAAGCTTAAAAGACTTAATCTGAACGCCTAAGAATGTTTTTGATAAAACATACCTAATATGTATTATGATTTTTAAAATTGTTTTAAAACTACATATAGTATAAACGGCAAATATTTTTACTAATCATTTTCTCAAAAATCTATATGATTGAAATTACAAAAGCATTGATTCTATCTGAACTTAGGTAATATGTTATTCGTTATTTATATAGTGGCTTTACCGCCCCTGCAAATCCGACCAGTGTTTACACGGCCTACAAGCTGAAAGCTACCTATTTAGGGGAGTTGATAGGTACTTTCAGTAAAAAAATATAAAACTTTCTTATTTTGAATTTATTCTTCGGTTAAACAGAATTTAATATGAAAACCTTTGTTAACATCTATTGTGCTATTATAATTTCCCAAAATAGCGTAATGAAAACACGGATAAAATTGTAGATTTATACACCACTTAGGTACTCTTAGGTACTGACTAAGCATTGTCAAATGTCAATTTAACCTATGAAAATGTGTGGTAGGTAGTTTATTATTGCAGTCGACAGCTAAGAAAGACTCAGCTTGTAGCAACCTTACTTGCTGTGACAGCGGTCGCGAGTTCGAGTCCCGCTGGCACCTGGCTGCTGGCTGGGCATTCATTTGTGTGATGAGCACGAATTTTTGTACTCCAGTCATGGATGTTTATATTTATAATATGTATGTATTTAAAGTTATATATTATATGTCTGTAGTGTTTCAACTATCTGGTAACCATAACACAGACCTCGTAGCTTACCATGGAACAAGGTGGTGCTGTGTGTTAATGTCCCAACATATTTATTATTTATTTATATGAAAGTCCTATGTTTTACTGCTAGAAACATTAAGATTACTTAATCTGGTACACACATGTACACACATCTGGTGCACATACATACATATAAATTGTTTTCTCCGCCTTCATGCAGCAACTGGTGATATGGTTTTCGAAATGTAAAAGAACATAAACAGAACGAAGAGCACGAAAGAGTACTTCATCTTGACATAATATGAAGTGGTTACGTGGAATATTATCTTACACCAACTTTACCTGCGACTTCATTCGAAAGAACGACGATGCTAAACTATAAAGGATTTTTTTTAAATAATTTTTAATAAAATTCTACCCCCGCATTTTCATTTTGCATTGCATTTTCTCCTAAAAAATTTGATTGCATTTTCTCCTAAAAAATCTAGACTTAAATCAAAACAGAGATCCGTTTAAATTACACAAATTATCTCATCGAATTTCATGTTAGCTTTAGTAGTTTTTGAGAATTTGTAATGAGTCAATGAGTGTGAGTTTTATATATGTTTGTATGTACTTAGATATTGCAAAAATGGTGTGTCGATATAACAATATACAATATTTTTTGGGCATTGCTATAACTTAGTTTTAACTTTCATAAGATACCTACATCTTACTCTTATTTCATTTATTTTGTAACATAAATAGCACACCTATATGCAGTAGGTACTAAGTTGGTAATAGCATTCGTTTATAGATCTAGACTCGAGGTAGGTAACCTATTTTTCTTTTTACATTCTTATAAGTTGTGTAGAGTCGTTAGCTAATTGTTTCAGGCGTGGCTGAAATTCTATTGTCGCGCCGAGTGATTCACCTGCGTGGTGGATAGATATAACATGTTTAAAATAAAGTAATTTATAAATCACTAGCGACTCACCCTCGCTTCGCTCGGGTTCGTCCCTAGATGCATTTTAACGGTTAATAAGAAACACAAATCTTTGAATTTCTCGGTGTTTCTGTACTATAATATGCATGTATTATACATATAAACCTTCCTCTTGAATCATTCTACCTATTGAAAAAAAAAGCATCAACATCCGTTGCGTAGTTTTAAAGATTTAAGCATACATAGGGATATAGGGACAGAAAAAGCGACTTTGTTTTATACTATGTAGTGATAAAGTTATTGTCAGATTTTAATTTTAACTTATTTTATTACAACTTTGTTTTTTTTTAATTCAAGGAATAAGTATAATTTAATTATTAACTTAATAACCTTTTTTTGACTTTGTTTAAGTTAAAGGAAAAGATAAGGTATAGGTACATATGTATATTCAGGGATGTTACGCAGCTTCGATTCCGATTGTGAAAGATCGAAACTTTACTTACCGATTGATTTTGCACTTACGATTCCGATTTCTGTTCCGATAAATTTCTATTGGAGGTAATTTACTACTATTACCTACTGTTTAAGATTTAAGATGATTCGGTTATTTTTATTTTCAACACCAGTTTTGTACCTATTATTTATTGAACTCATAAGGAGAAATGCTTGTAATTTTATTTTATTAACACACCTCTCTTATCCTCCACCACCGATTCCGATTCCGGTTCTGACAGACCAAATTTAAAAACTCCGATTCTGAACTCGGTTCCTATAAAACCACCTCCGTAACAAATCCCTAGTACATATGTCTTGGCTATGGATAGATCTAAATTTACGAAAGAAGTGGGTCACGCTATATTAAATACATCGAAATTAAATATATAATTTCATAACGATACATAAGTTATATTCTACATTTAAAAACGTTATTTTCCTTGCGAGATAGTTAGGACAGAGTGCCAAATGTTACGAATTACGATCTTTACATACAAACTTTTTTTGTTTCTTCCAATACATATAATAATATTCTGTCAGTCAGCAGTCAACAGCCGATCTTGAAAAGTCCACTGAGTTCTCTACTTACTCTACCAGACTAAAACCTCAAGCGAGTTCATCACTTGCTTGCTTATATATTGTACTTATCATAATTAACAAAATAAAAACAAATCTATACCTACTACGGGAATCGTATATATTTCCGGGATAAAAGTAGCCTAAGTGTTGTTCTGATGTATGAGCTATATTATTGTAAGGTTTCATCAAAATCCATTCATTAGTTTTTGCTTGAAATAGTAACAAACATACATCCATACATCCATACATACATTCTTACAAACTTTCGCGTTTATAATATTAGTAGGACTAGTAGGATTATTATCCTAGTTAAACATACCTAAATGATACTTTCTAAGACTACGATAAAGAAAACATCGTGAGGCAACCTGCATGTCTGAGAAAGCCTAGCAAGTTTTCGAACGACATGTGAAGTCCGCCAACCCGCAATTGGCGAGCGTGGTGGACTATGGTACTCCTCCTCGTACTGAAGGGAGGCTCGTGCCCAGCAATGGGACGTTAAAAAGGGCAAAAAAAATTCGAACAAACGACTTTCTTAGATTTACGCGAATATTTTACATTTTAAATAAAACCATGTTTTCGGATTTTTTCGCGGATTTTTTTTTGATTTTTGGTTCCAGGCGTTTGCTTTACAGCAATCATGGTAATACGAGAGACACTCCCGATAATAATTTTATTTAAAATACTTAAATAACAGAACGATAATGAATATATACCTAAATGTCTCCTTCAAGCTTATTATTATCGTTGTTTAAATATATTTTTTTCACAATTATCAGTAACTAAATTCTAAACTTTTAAAATTATAATTGATGCTTAGTGATATTTTTGACTATATTAAATAATACTTTCTTAAATTGATTGATTGCTGTAAAGCATTCGAAACGTCGGCAACCAAAAATCAAAATGAATCCGCGAAAAAATCCGAAAAGATAGTTTTATTTAAAATATATTAAATAAGTTTATTTGTTTCTAGAAGAAAAGAGAAGGGCAGAGATAAAATTCAGGACAACTTCTTCTGCATTTCATGAAAGTTAGTCAATTAAAATATTGCGATATCTATAATTAATGCTATATGTCGGCCTAATTCGTTAACCTGCTAAATCCGTTTTTGAGTAATTTAGTTATATTACTTTCATTTCATTTAATGAACAAATTATGTTCAAACCAAATAATCTTCAACTTCCGCTGGAACCATGTCCTTATAAGATTTAATTTAGCTACTGGGCGTCGTATGCTAATATATCTGTCGTCGAAACATCTGCTCGTAATTTTATCGCGTTAATTCGTGCCGTGCGATGTGGACAACCGACCTTACTAATAACATCTTAAAACAAAATAAAGTACAACCAAATTTGAACTTAAATATAGTAAAAATAAGGTATAAAATGAATTGTTTATATCAAACACTTTAGTCAAACAGATATATGTGTATCGTTATGCGAAGTGTCAAAAAGCATGTTTTCATTTGTGAGTAATAAAGCTCAGAATTATTGTATGATATGTTTTTGAATGTACCTTGTTTTTCATTTTAAATTAATTTAACACGTCAAGTTATTCTTGTTTGGATTTCTAACTGACGACGAAAGCTTCTCGTAGTTTACGTAACTAATGATTCACAATATCATTAAAGCAACAAAGAAAGCTAAGTTTGAATGTAGTGTTCTCTTAGATTATTGAGTGAATACTGACCTCTTTTTACCCACGATGCAGCATACCTATACAAAAGTTGTTCATATTATTCGTCACTAGCTTAGTTTTCTGTAATTGAAATAAATAAATTGTAGAAACAGTGTATTTACGTAACATATAGCTTTTCATTGCTACGGTTTAATGGATCTTTTTAACAATAATGCCTACATTGTTTTAATATAACTTTATTACCGTGGTGAACGCCAGTAAAGCTCCCAGACGATATGATTTTTTCCGACATCTTCAACAATCATCGTCATATTTCAGTCAACTAGCGACTCACCCTCGCTTCGCTAGGGTTCGTCCCTACTCCCTAGTTACGTTTTATTTTTTATGAGTGAAACCCTATTTCTTTTTCTAAAATAAAAGTAGCCTATGTTACTCCCTATAACATCAGCTATCTTCCAATGAATGTCCCGTCAAAATCAGTCCAGCCATTTCAGAGATTATCCGGAACAAACAGACAGACAGACAAAAAATTAAAAAAATGTGTTTTTCTTATAAGTACCGTATATAATTTCATATGGATTTAGTAAAACGATGTTATTTTGACATTACAAACAGACACTTCAATTTTATTTATTTGTATAGATTTACACAATCCTAATGAATTATACACGTAAGCCTACCTCATGAATCACTCTGTTTATTGGTAAAAACCGTATAAAAATCTATTTGGTAGTTTTTGAGTTTATCGCGTTCAGACAGACAGTTTTTCTTTTATAATATGTAGTGACCAGTACAAGCAAACAAATAAACAAAATCATCGTTTTCAATAGTGTTAAATGGAAATGGACTTATTAAATAACTTATATGGAATAGTTTTTACTAGACATATGTAAATTATACGTAGATATAAAATATACATTGCAATATCTAGGGCACATTTTATAATGTATGTTTTCCGATCATCGAACTGGCGTTTTAAGCGTAATTGCCAGAACTAGTCCGATATCATACTTTATGTCAACGGAAATAATATGCCACGCATTATTTATTATATGCTTTCGAAATGGTAATTTACTTTTAAAATGATATTTAATATAGTTATTAAATCGCTAAAAATACGTTTACGATTTTTTTATATTTAGTATTTTATAGAGGCCAAATAGTTGAAACTTTTTAGACCTGCCTGTTTTTTTTATAGTACCGATAGAAAAATAAATTTCGATTCAATTAACTAAATCGTAATATAGGTACATATAGCTTGAATAATAGTAATGGAAAACGCAATAAAAAATATGGCGCGTGCAAAATCGCAGGCAGAAGTCAGTACAAAATCCATCTTGTTAAAGAGCTCAAGAATAAATAACATTAAAAAGAAATTAACCGTAAGCCATATTCAATTTTATTTAATATGTAATTATGACAAGCGGTTTCAGCGAAAGTTACTGCCGGCCATTTGACACAAACACGCTTTGATTTTGATACGACTTTTATTAATGCCCATTTTAACGCTATTTCGCGCTTATAGCCCATAACCACGTCACACCTAAACACCGAAACAATTTCGATAATATTTATACATCCTGTCGGCCATTAGAGATCGCATTTTACTAATTTCACTAAGCACAAAATGACAAAACACTCGTAAATTATATTTTAATGTTTCCGGACGCGCCAATGTTGCCGCTTTAAAAATTAATAGCGGTTTTAAAACTATTTCGCACTAGCAACTCTTAACGATTGAGGAGGAAACGGATATGGCTATTATATCATCTAGAAATAAGAACACAAAATTATTGAGATAGTAAAGTGTTTAATTTATAACAATTTTATTTGTGTTTAACATTTGCGAGCTGTTAAAAGTTGTTGTTTTAAATTTGTCTAGACGTACCTACTTGTTTTTTTTTATTTATTATAATAATTTCACATTAGGCTCACAAAAGTTTTAAATAGGTACGTATCTGTGTCACATAAACAAGAAATGTATCTTAAATTATAACTCTATATTATTCCACTAAGTAATACACAAATAGGTTTATTTAGTGTTTGTTGCAATTCCGAAATGTTGAAGTTTAACAAGCTTTAGCGGTTAATTTAATCTGAATTTTCTATGCCCAGCTTTTAACTGTCTAATTTTTAAATGTATAAATAATTTTTCTCTATTACTTATTCATAATCATAGTAAGCTTTTGATTTTCTTAAACAAAATTATCTAGACCGAAAGGCGTTTTCGTTGTTGAAATTTCTTCTTTTAGTTATATTAATAATATAAATCATTTTGTTACAGTTAAAGACCATCTCCAACATTCAGATCTTGAGGCTGATGATGTGGAGACAGACGACCAGACATCGAACATGGATGATGATATCCTAACACAATCAGATTTAGATGAAAATGGAGATCCAAAGAGTCCAACTAGTTCCAGTTCAAAGAAATGCAAGAACGGATCATCAAGAGATACTAAAGGTGGTACAAAGCCAAGAAGAGCGAGAACAGCCTTTACATACGAACAGCTAGTTTCTTTGGAGAATAAGTTTAAAACGACAAGGTATTTGTCGGTTTGCGAGCGGTTGAACTTAGCGTTAAGCCTTAGTTTGACGGAGACACAGGTAAATATATAACCTTAGTTAAAAAAAAAGTTTAAATACTTTCAGGTTTGATAAAATACAAAAAATGTATATGGGATCAGTAGAGTATAAGTCAAACATTTGTATGATTCACAAAAGTTGCCTTGACAAAGAATCAAACCTAGATACGAGTGCACAAAGTCACAAAATTTGTAAAATTTTCGTTTCTCTCATCAAGTTCAACAACTTATCTAATTACATAGTAAAGTGTGCTATAAAAACATTTACAGCTTTGATAAGTTCAATCATCATCATTAAATGTACATTAAAGTTGACAGTTATTCAAATAAATTTTTAAAATATGTATGTATGTGAAAATAAAATTACTAAATAACATAAGAATAAAGCTTGAAGCCTTCGCACCTTTGACTTAAAAGTACAAGTATTAAGTACGTATGTATTTATTTGGCTCTAACCTCTGTGACACACCTAATGTCACGGGTTCGATTCCCGCACAAAGAGAGTAAACTTTTTCTATATTATTATTTATACTAGAGTTCGCCGAGTGATCGAATTTTTAATTTATAAAACTAAAGCTCGTCAATAGCTATTAAACTATACATAATACTCAATTTGACCACAGACTTTAAAAATAAACAAAAGAGTAGATATATCTATATGCGTGTGTGTGCGTGAGTGTGTGTGTGTCAAAAACACGGTAGTATATGTAATGTTTTTTTTATCGATTTAATGTATTTTTTGTATAATTTGAAAAAAATATTAACATTCTGCACTCCTTCTCTATATAAACTATAAGTGTGGGAAATTTCATACTACTCCGTCGGCGCAATTTTCGTAAAAAAGGGTACAAAGTTTTTGCTTCACGTATTATATATTATAGATATTTCGGAGTTAAAAGTTCACCAAAAAACTGAGAATGAAGTGAAAAATCACTTTGTTATTACAATCTCTTATAAAAGGGAAAAGTGTTAAGCTGTTGGTGCTGATCAGATTCCCGCTATCGGCAATCTCAGAGTTAAGTTTGCCTGACGATATTCCACAACCATACTAATAGTATCGACCGGAGTATCCACAGACGATTAAGTAAATGAAATGAAATATTCTTTATTGCACACCATTATTTTACATTACATAGTTGAAACAGATTAAAGAGAAATAGTACAATAGGCGGCCTTATCGCTAGAGAGCGATCTATTCTAGACAACCTTTGGATAGAGAGAGAGAACAGAGAAGGAAGGGGTGCAAAGAATCTTAAAGAGAGATATAATGAATACATACATACACAAACAAATAAGTGGTAGTTAAGTAAGTAGGTAACATTGCAAATTCCAAGTAGTTGCAAAAACAGCCAGTGTGGAAATCGAATCACGACCAATAAATTGATAAACATAAGCTATATTTTATCGAAACTGACAAAAAATTTCTTCCTCAGGTTAAAATTTGGTTTCAAAATCGTCGCACGAAATGGAAAAAGCAAAATCCTGGTATGGACGTGAATAGTCCAACTGTGCCCCCACCACCGGGCGGAGCATTTTCTTCAGGACCTTACCCTGGGGGCCTTTTGTACCCACATGGGGTACCTTATCCCTTTACTGGCCCAGGACCTTATGCCCCATATTTCCACCACCTAGCAGCAAATCATCATCATGGATCCATTGGACATTCTCATACGTGATTATGGCAACGACCGGGGTCTGAAGATCCGAGGGTCGATAAGGAAAACGATAACGGACTGTCGAATTAGTGATGGCATTTCTAATATAGTGTTCTATGTTAAAAGCTCTTTAAATAAATTATCTTTTAATATACGCCCTTTTTATGTACATATCTTTTGTTTGACTAGCTCTCGCCAGTGGCTTCGATCGCCTGAATTTTATTAGATAAGTTTTAAAGGTACAACTATAATTATGCTTTTTATATAAGTTACTCGTATGACATTGTGTTTATAGACTGAATAGTTTTTTAACACAACAGTTTGAGTTGAAGCGTTATTAACGAATGGCGGTTTTCCTTAAAGCATAAAAATGTTATATTGAAAAAAAAACAAATTATTTATTGGAATTATTCCTAAATGAAAGTTATTTTAAATTATTTATTCATTACTGTCGACAATTTTATAGATTAGAAAAATATTAATTAATATTAATTGCAAAAATATGGAAGCTCAATTAATTTTAATGGCAAGAACCATTATAATTATACACATGACGTACTGCGACATATTAAAACTTTGTAAAAGCTCGTATGAAAATATACGTAACAGTATTTTTGTTGTATTGTACAACAAAAATTACTGTTACGTATACCTATATATTTCTTTTACTCAATCTATATTTCGTAAATCAGTTAAACATTGAATCATAAAATATCTACACATATACACATTAATATATATAAACGTATATGATATACCAGGTCGTAAGATAAAGGGGTATTCAATTTAAAAAAAAAAAACATACGCATTTACGGTTTTCGAATAATTAATAGTGCTACAAATATTGTTTGTATTTCGATTTTTCTATATGTTTATATAAAACGTCACACTATCGTTAGGCCTTTCGTGCTTTGAAATCTTCATAATATCCATTTGTCAAATAAATTATTTTTCCATAAATTTTTTAATGTGTCCCCTAAAGAATTAAAAAAACAATATGCGATTTAAACAGACAAACAAAAAAGTTTTTAATAAGTGAAACATTTTGTTTCAATTATTTCCAATATAATTAAAAAAAAATAATTCAACATTACTACATGACAACTTCATTGTAGGGAATATCTATTATTTCAATAAACTGTTATGTTTTTTTAAATCAATACTATTTGTTACTAAGTGGAACGGAAGAGGAAGAACTTATCAAAAGTGTGCGATAATATAAATTAATACTGTTAATATACTTATACTTACCGTCAATTAAGTGAACAGGTTTCAATTTTATTTGATTTGATCATAACATCAATTAATAATTAGATTAAATTAGCATCATTTATCTTCAATACTCGTTGCACGAAATATTAATAATAACAAGTGTCCGGCCCTGGTTTTGTCCAAGTTTAAAGTGACTCTATTATCTATATAGTATTATATTATGTCGATTAGTTATAATGATCTCATCAAAGTTCTATCACACATTGTTTAGGACATATGTCACAAAGAAATAGAGAAACATACATTCATTTCTGTATATAAATTTAATTTACATCGTGTTTGTTTCCCGTTTTAAACTTGTGTCAGAGTCAAATAAAAAAAAATACTTATCTTATAACCTGCTTTGAATTCACAAGAAATTTTAATTTAATACAAATTGGAATATTTGTACACAAAAAGTTTTATAACTCAACATATTTCATAAAACATATAATTAGTTTATTCGTTAATATAACCTTTAATCTTAATTTTTCCACCACTAACATTATTAAAGATTTCGATTTTTCACACTTCTATAAAATTAATCATTATGCTTTCTTTAATTGATTACGCGACAAATGTTTATGTTCAGTCTGAATGTGGGCGTAAATTGTTGGGTAATTTAGTCAATTTTTCGGCGTTTTTGGGACAGGACGAGCGTCAATTCAGTGAGGGCTGTCGTTTTTGGTGGCACCAGTTGGCGCAATTGACGAGTAAGGTCCTATCGCTGTTGTTAAAAAACTATTTGTTAGTGCCGCAAGGCCATAAATTAAATATAATAATAACTGTTAGCGCGGTACCACTTTATCCGGACTTTGTTTAAATAGTATACCTATAATAACCAAATAGATAAAATATTTACATTTTTTCAGGTCTCCTTTTAAAGCAATAAAATTTGTTTAGCCGTACCGTGTCTGTCGTAATTAATCAGGAATGGCACAATGTTTACAATAATCATGAATGATTGGAGAAATTCAACGATGAAAAAGTCGCAAGTAGTAAGCATTCAGTGTGATTCTAATCACTTTTATAGAGACCTCACACTACACTAGCGCCTCTCGCGGAGAATTCAAGCGCGGTAGCCCTCATTCAATTCAAGTCCTTTCCATGCCATAATTATAAAAATTGGACTGAGAAAAATTGTTACCGTATGTTATAAAAACATAATAATGTTATTGTCATATATTTTTTAGATCCAATTCTTCGACGAGTTAAACATGTTATCTAAGCTCCCAGCTTATTTTCAGACAGAGCATAAAGTTTGATTCGATCTATAAATGGTTTACTTTTTTATGCAGAATTATGAATATCTATATAGATATGATTTATATAATTAAAAATAAAATGCTGTTCGTTTATAAGCGCATCTGTTAAGAACGTTGCATCGATTTGTTTTTTTTTTTGAAACGTTCGTCCAATTTATGATTTTAGGGAAAATTTTGGAAAAGTTACGTAAAAAATGGGGAAATTCGGGAAAACTGAAATTACTTTTATGTATGGGATTATGAATAGGAGCACAAACATTTTGTACTTTAGACGGTACAGCGACTGTCGGGTTGTCAGCTAGTTTATAATAAATAGATACTAGCAACGTTTACAACATATTTCGATGTTCATATATTTATATAATAATTATGTCACAAGAAGCATAAAATATTTGTTCTTTTAAAACATATCTTCATAAATCATATCTTAATATTTATCATCTTAAGTCTGTTATTATTGCGTGTTTATTACTGGCGGGTACCGTGATTGACGTGAATGGATACTCACCTAAGTTTAGCACCAGCAAGCAGTTTGGGTTTTAAATACTTTTAACAATAATTTATTAAGCAATATATTTTTATGTTTTTTTACTTTCTCTCATATAATACTGGTAACATTTCGGCAATCTGCTTACTATAATTAATCTATAATATTTAACTATTATAAAATTATTGTTTTAAATCGCCTAAGATGTGCTAAAAATTTCTTATATACACAATGTAGATTTTTAATTAGAATATAATGTTTTGTTTTCCATAATCTTATATATTAAAACTTTGATTTATCCGGGTTGATCAAAAATCTACAATGTGCGGCTCTTAGTGTTAAGATGTAAGATATGTAATTAATGAATAGTGCAATTTCATATGTTAAAAATAATTTAAGATTGAATTTATGAATCGATTGTGATACATATTTATAGTAAATGATAAAGCTTCGCTACAGTGACAAGTTTATGAGATAAAATTATTTTAAAGTACATAAACACACAAACTATTTTGTAAATAAGAATGTCTTGTAAGTTGTGTTCTAGTATATACGTAAGTACGTTAATTTTTTTTATTTATTCAGTAGATTATAAAAAAAATTGAACAATTTTATAAATCATCAAGTACCTTTATCTGTGACACAATAAAATACTATCAAAAAATGTGACTAATACTTATGTATAATAAATAATTATAAACTTTTAGATATAAATCTGCTACAGAATATTGTAATTTGTACATTTATACGCTTAGTTTCAAGTAACGTTTGATGGATACTCCTTTATTAACCTTTGTTTTTTATTTAGTAAAATTGCAAAGGTTAAGGCTATTCTATACTTTTTTTAAGAAATACACTGGCGTGCAAAAAAATCGGGCCACCTAGAGAAAATGGACAAACTTAAGATATGATATTTTTTTATTAATTTTGTTTATTATATATGGGTAGCTGTATACCCTAGGTATCTAAATCAATAATTGTTGAATAATTTAAATAAAAATTATTGCTCGAAAATAGAGGAAAATAATTTTAATGATTTTTCGCGAGTTTGGTATAAAAATATAAGCCGCAAATTAATGGGAAAATTAAAAGATTTCGATTGGTTTTATGATTTTTAATAATGCTTATTACTGCCTCTATTTTTAATTACAGCTTTTAATCGGTTTTTCAGAGATTTGACACACTTTTTTAGATAATCTTGTGTAATAGACTCCCATTCTTCCAATAAGGCGCTTTTTAATTCTTGAATGTTGCTCGGGACTACTACGCGACTTCTAACTTTTCTTCTGAGATGGTCCCATACATGCTCTATCGGATCGAGGTCAGGGCTTCGCGCTGGCCAGGCAATAGTAGACACTCAGACCTCTTGAAGATACTTACTTATGTACTTTACCTTACTGATGTAACAGTATGTGGGCGAGCATTACCTTGTAGAAGCAGAAAATCTTCTCCAATGAACCCATTAAAAGGCATCACATGATCTTCTAAAACCTCCGTTATATACCTAGCGGCTGTAAGGGATCCATTTTCTATCCTGCCCAAAACATAACTGACCCCCCTCCATATGACACTGTTTCCCGCATAGTGCATGGTGCATATCTTTCACCTGGTCGCCGGTAAACAAAATTACGGCTGTCGGCACCATGCAAACACATTCTGCTTTCGTCAGTAATAAGAACCTTCTTCCACTGCTCCAAATTCCAATTCACGTGATCTCGGGCAAAAAGTAATCTTGCAATTCGATGTGCAGGGGTGAGTTTGGGGCCAGTTGTGGACTTGCGTGGCATCAGGGAAGCGGCTCTAAATCGGCGCCTTACTGTCCACTCGCTAACATTAACACCTCTCACTTCTCTCAGGAGATTTCGAACGTCAACCCCTGTGCGATGACGATTCCTTAGAGCTGATGAAACAATAAATCGATCATCACGCTCTGATGTGGCTCTTCGTCGGCCGGAACCATGTCGTCGTACAAAGCCACCAGTCTCTATTTAACTTTTGTACACTCTCTGGACCGTAGAACGGCTCACAGAAAAAGCTTGAGCCACTTGACGTTGACTTTGTCCAGTTTCAAGCAAAGTCACAATTCGAGATGATTCAGCCTCGGTCAGATCCATCTTGCAGTATTTCTAATAATCGCAGATCAAAGTAGAAGTGTCTTGTTCAATAATTGGAACTCAACTAAGCTTCAAAAATAACAAAAACAGTATTTGTGGCTTCAATCCATATTATACAAATATTCACTAATTACTGCTAATTGACTATAATTAAGCGCACACGTGCATTTCCAGGAATTTTATGACTTTTTTGAAGGAAACAAAGGCGTCTAATCTCCTTAATTACCTTTGCGGTATTTTTTTCACCAAACAATTGTCAACAAAAAATTATGCTTAAAATTAAGGGTGGCCCGATTTTTTTGCACGTCAGTGTATTATATGTTATAAATACTCTATGGTTATGTAAATTGTATTGCCATATAATATTATTTTAGTTATCTTAAACTTCATTATTAAAAAAATCATTTCAAGATAAAATGTATTGATTAAAAAAAAGTGACATTTTTTCAAAGAAACTTTATGATATTTTTGCACTATTTTCTCCAAATTGTTTTTCTATTATGTATACACATAGACTATATAATATTTATATGATATAAATTAATGTAACATATTGCTTGTGTATTCGCTGAACAAATGCTCAACGCTGTAAATATTAGCCGGTAAAGACTACTTTATAAACTCGATGTTGATTATAAATAGTTTCCAGTTATATTTTGTTTTATTTTAATGCCTTCTTACCGCGACTGTACTCACGCACCACGGCCAATTACTGTCTAGCGTAAGTATGAAAAAGACCATGGTAGAAGTAGAAGTTTATCACCATATCCTTAACTTGATACCTAAACTTCAACTTAAGTTATAAAATACTACAATAATTTCATCCAAAATACTGACTTTTAAACTAAAAAGTTTAATCAACGTCAAAGTTTTCTTAAATTTTATTATTTCACAGATCTCTCGTTCAATAAAACACAAATCGATTTATATATGATGAAATTATCGTGTAATATAGAGCAGGAGCGTACATATATTGATTTGTGAATCTCAACTAATTACGAAGTCTGTTAAAAAAATTAAAATATTTTTTTTTAGTAAATCGTGGTACATCATGGCTTTTTTTGATAAATAATTTTTCTTTTTAGTTGTGGCATACACAGTAGATTTAAAACAATACAGATATTTAAAATGACCATAAAAATATTCAACGTACAAACGAGCCCGATACCATTTTAGCATATTATTTAATGATACTGATTGAGCCTATAAAAAGCCTAATTTAAATATACAGTTACACACACCTGATTTTTTATCGGCTGATCGGATCATTTATAAAGAAATTAGATCGTCATTATAAGCTATTAAATTAAAAATCACAGATAAGCAAAAATAAAAAATTATGACATTTATGTTTGTTAGTCAATGTCATTTTCTGGTTTATATAAAACAACATATTAAAATTGAAAATATTTAAGCTATATACAAGGTTTCCGTGACTCAGTCGTCTCTATAATGTATTTTATTTTTCTATGCTATTTGAAACATTACTTTTAAACTCCTTAGAGTCCTTCTGACATATCTTTTCTGCCCTCCATACCTTCATGCTCTCCTTTTTAGCCTCACATTATAACATTCCCTGAAAATCTAAGTAGTAAAGTAATAAAACTTTAGTAGGTAATGAGATGGGACGTGCCATATATGTACATAACACAAGATATTGCCTAATATTTTATCTTTAATAGTTGTTTTAAAACGATATTTTTAATGTACGCGAATATTTGGTATTTTAAATAAAAATACATTTTTTTACGGATTTATTACGACTTTTGGTTCCGATGCGGCGTTTCGAATGCTTTAACAGCAATTATGGTCACGAGAGAGACTGACTCTCTGTCACTCGCTGTCTCTCCAAACGATAGTTTTATTTAAAATGTTTAAAAATAATTTAAGAACTAGCGACTCACCCTCACTCCTCTCACTCTTGCAAGGGTGAGTCGCTAGCTTGCTTCCCAATACAAACTTTCATCCCCGTTTTCACCCCCTTAAGGGATGATTTCCTGGATAAAAAGTATTCTACATCCTTCCCAAAGTCTCAAACTCTCTTCTTACCAAATTTCATCCAAACCGGTTCAGTAGATCCAGAGATTATCCCCTACAACGTCTCAAACTCACAAACTTTACCTCTTTATAATATTAGTATAGAAGTACGGATAAGGATATTGTTATGCAAAACCTTTAAAATCTGAATGCCTATACAAAATTATATTTAAACGGTATATTCTCCATTGTTTACTAGTTTTAATATTTAGTTTATGCTCATATATTTCGTAAAAACTTGGTAAAAATTAACTTCTCTGCCGACTCTACTATAGTTAGTTGTTAAATAAAACTATCTCATCAGTAAAGCTATACCTATCAAAGAAAATTTAAATCCTTCTTATATCAGATATCATCAACAGTCAACAAAATTAGTGTAACTTTGTATTTGATTGACGTCAACTAAAATTCATTAGGATTAATCTAAAAATGTGTTGACCGGATTTTTTCTAAAAGTTTCAGGGGAAAATCGGTTTCTTTGACGGCATGTCACATCATCAGTCATTTTTAATTGTCTGTCAGACCGCTTCTGGAACGCGTTACGCGCCACCGCGAATATATTTAGTTTATTGCGTTATAAACGCGGCCACTTTTGTCTTCTGATCATTAGATAGCTATATGGTAGTTTGTTCTAAAATTATAATAATTAATTAATTTCTATCACTTAAGCATTTCCGATGTGGATAGGAATAAGTAATTTTGAATTGTTTTAACTGGTAGGTTAAGTATAATGGATTTGCTTAGAACTGGTTAACTTTTTTTAGTAACAACTGAATTGAATTGAAGATTTTTAACAATAATTTTGATTTTATTAATAAGCATTAGCTACACTATTATGAAATTATAATTCTTTTTTCTTATATAAAAACACTTTTAGTCAGACTTATTGCCAACAACGTTACGACATTGGCGTAAAGTGTAAATCGGAATAATGAGACATTTCTACATTATTTTTCTATGAATAGAGACTCTGGACTAAAATAGTACTTACTTATAGTTTGAAAACATGATGTTTTTAAAACTTACGGTAGTTTACACTTTTATACAACTAAACATCAAAGGTGCTATCAGCGACGACATATAAATAAGCCGTTTGAACAAAATCCCGGTTCTAATGTCTTAATCTCGATGCACCAAGACACCTTACGTTTATTTCACAATAAAGTATAATATATGGCTTTTCTTCAGACACTTTCGACAACCAACAAGTGGCAATTAAAAGTGACAAATGATATGATATACACTCTCGTCGCAACGTTCCGCGGTACCGTTGTGACGTTCAAAGTGTTCTGCCTGTGATCTTTCTACGACTTAGTTCTAAAGACGACTGACTATACAATTATAAAAATATCACGAACATAAACATTCTTTATTTAACTATTTTAGCGCCGGGTTAAATTGAAGCTATTTATTTTCAAAGAATTTTGAATTTAGTTTCAGCATTAATTTAACATATAAAACGAAACTATATATTTAAAAAAAAACAATTAAAATATCTGTAACTTATATATTTTGAAATACGTATAAGCACTTATTTTAAGGACTTTACTTAATTAAGCAAAAAACTTACTTCACAACTTTTTTTAAATTTTTAAGCCCTTTATGCCGGCCAATCTTCTTCTCCATGGATAACCCAACAAACACACTCATTTTTATAATATTAATAACGATATCTAGTTGAAAAAGATAAAATCAAACATTCTCATTTTATAGCGCGTAACGGCGGCTGTAAGGAAGTGCGCCTTGTCGTCTTATACATTAAAAAGCTATAAACGTTCCCGCCAAATGTCAAAAAAGAAAAAATCTAGAAAGCTTTACAAGGTGAGTGAAATATCAATACCTTAAAAATGAAAATTGGCAGTCTGCATCTAAGTACCTCCTACGTAGATAACTCATTGGAATAACTATCATACTAGAATTACTAGATAATCTGGAATATAAATAGCATACTTAACTTATGTCATTGTTTAGTACAATAAAGTAAAGTACGCGACAGCTTTTAATGAAGTGAAAGCTAGGCTTTGGCTAGGTTTGGATGGGGAGTAAATTCATGTAAGTCGTCATCGACATGATCACGTGACGTGTTAACGCTAACACTCAGAGTGCCGATAGATGTCAACATCAGATAATGTAAACAGTTTTAATTAACAAATTTTAATTAAGATCAAACAATTTGAATATCCAAAAATAACAACTGTTTGTTTATAGTTTTAAGTTTTCACTTCTGTCGGCAGTCCTCAGGACTGCTTTTTTACTATTTCTGATAATTATTAAGTTTCGAACTTTGTTACTCTAGAGTGGTAGAATCTAAGGAATTTTCCAAATATGTATTATATAGGTACCAAATATTATTAATATTGAGAGTGAGCTGATAATTGCGAAACTAATCGACTGACCTACCCGCTATACCTACCTAAAATTAATCGCAGACGACGCTTAAAGTAATTAGAACTGTGACAGATGACAGTTGACAGAATACGTACCTACTTTATAGTTGGTTTTGGTTGGTGCTTGGTTGCTGTTAGTTTTGAATACAACCGCTATATAAATAAAAGAGAACTATGTACTCGTATACATATATTAAAACTAACTATATGAATAACAGCGAAGTACCACTAACTCACTGATTAATCACGAAATTTAAAAAAAGTATATTGGCTACAAACTTAAAATTTAGCAGGCAGATTCGTCATAGGAAGTTCATTCGCTAAGAAAGTGCTTAGGAAATTCAACCTTTATAGGGGAAGGTAGGGTATGAAAAAAATTGTTATATTTAAAGATAGGTACCAACTCTGACTAAAATTGATTGATTAGATAAATCCTCTGGGAACGAATACCAGGCGATGGTGTGTAATTGTAAAAAACAATAAAAACAGTGAAAATTACATGGGAATTGATATTGAGAATCTTTATAGAGTGGTAGTGTCAGCTAAGAAAATATTTTAGTAATATTATAAGCACTAGGGTCATCTAGGAACGCACCTAAGTCGCTAGTCCTATACGTTTCTCTTTTATATGAATACTTAAATACGTGACAAAGTCACGAATTTATGATTAGAATATATGATGGAGTGTCTTAAGAATAAAAATATTTTTTATTGATAATAAAAATGATGCATAAAAAGATCGTCAGTATGCGTCGAATCTACAACATACTAGAAAATGTCATTTATCAAACTAAAATATGCAATGTTTTAGAATGTCCCAAAATCATTTTTATTAGTAAGTTCCATTACAACACGTAATAACATATAATTTCACACAATTTATTGATATTGTAGAAAATTTCATAAACTTTATTGATATCGTAGCCAAAAATTACATTTCTTTATACATAGACGACAGTTTCAGTCGGACTGTTTGACTCAGTTTGTACTTGTAGTGACTCTACTTGTTGTGCCAGTGCAGCGGTCGCGGGTTTGAGTCCCGCTGGGGCTATTCATTTGTGTGATGAGCACGAATGCTTGTACTCCAGTCATGGGTGTTTATATTTATAATATGTCTATATTTTAAGTTATATATGTGTAGTGTATCAACTATCTGTTATTTATAACACAGGCATCGTAACTTACCATGGAACTAGATAGTTGTGTGTGTTAATGTCCCAACATATTTATTTGTTTAATATTTTATGTATTGTTTTTATATGAAATGTAATTTCAAACAATTATACTTTTGTAGGTAGGTACATATTAGCTTTTAGGCGACTGTTTTGCGCATTGAAGCATGTTTGAATGACATTATTTTGTTTGAAGATTCGCACATTCGATTTTATTCGAGCAGCGAGCTACAAATTAATATTATATTTACCTACAGATACCAACTACCGACTAATTAAGATGTGACAAGCATTCGCTGTGGTGTATGTTATACATATAAAGAAAATTAACATATGATTTTTAAGCCTTAAACTTTAAAAATCACTAAACACCCTAATTTACTATGTATTTTTATCTTTTTATAACCTAATTTTTCCGAATTGAATGAACCGATTCTGGTATATAGGTACTTAAGTGACGAGAGGACTCTACCGAGACAAAAATAGACCCTTTAACGTTTATAATCTTGATGAAAAATGAAAAATGACGGTAGGTACTTCTTGCTGTTTAGGAGATAAAATTTAAGGTAAAAAGAAAATTTTTAAAACATTGGAGATGGAGTTTATATATATATATATATATATATATATATATATATATATATATATATATATATATATATATATATATATATATATATATATAATTTCCACTGATTCCTCTTATTTTTTTTAATCTATGAATTTGTTTTTTTTAATATCGACTATAGTACTCGTCAATCTACTTGAATAAGCCTCTTAGAACTAGATAGATTTGTGAAAAGGAAGTGTTTTAAGTTCAAACATGTGAAACCGAGGGAATTAGCAAGTGAAGATAATTTTATGTTCAATTATGTGAGCGTCGCTAAACGCGATCAAAGTAGTAATGGACCAATTTGCATATACTTAATTAAGCATTACTCGTTGCTTTAGTTACGCGTGCATACATTTTACATGTAAGTAAAGGTGGAGTTTCGCTAATGCGACATTTTGCTAATCGAGTTTGCCTCAACAAAAACAAATCTATCCCACGGGAACTGTACATTTTTCCGGGATAAAAATTAGCCTATGTGCTATTCCAGACTATAATCTATCTCTGTGCCTTTCATCCAGATCCACTCAACCATGCTGGCGTGATTTATAAACATGTACATTATATCACATTTATAATATTAGTAATAAGTAAAATTAAAGGTTATGAGTTGTTGATGTAGCGGTAATCATGAAAGTATTATCTACATTAAAATAAATAAAAATGAATGTAATCTATTGTGATGACTGATGAGTATGTAAAGTGTAAAATAATAATGACGATGTTTTTTGGATTATTACAAAAACATTTTTTTTTCTTGAAACGCTTACGAAATGCTATTTAAAAAAAATATATTTATTAATTTTCATTTTTAATGCATTAAATACGCTAAATTATGTAAATCGTATTGTAGGTATATGGAAATACATAATAATAATGGAAACAAAATAAATCATTCTGTACATTCATAATAATCAGCAAACAGATAGTTCCTTAAATGAAGCAAATCTGGAAACGATTCTTTCTCTTTCTAACGTTATAAGCATGACAAAGACAGGTAGACGCTACTTTGAGCAAGTGAACGTTTGATAATGTGCGGTTAGAAATATAAAGCTGTATTCACAGAGATAGTGTTACCGTTTTAATTATTTTAATTTATTATGCCTAAATAAAACGCACGACAACAACACGTCCTTCCCGTGACCATGATTGCTGTAAAGCATTCGAAGCGTCGGGAACCAAAAATCAAAATAAATCCGCAAAAAAATCGAATAGATAGTTTTATTTAAAATTTAGCATTCTATTTAATTCGCATAAATCTAAAAAAATATTATTATTTCATTTTATTTCTAGAAATACTAAGACTAATTAGTTGAGTAAATAACGCATGTTTTTTGTAATAAATCTACGATTGCAACGTTGTGAAACGTAAATTTAGATTATAATGAAGATGTTTGAACACATGGGCAAGACTACGAAAAAAAGTCTGAGAGAATATATATAAGATTTTTGTACATAAAAAACTTTAGCTATAACACGACATTGGCGAAGTTAATTGTGTCCAATTGGCATGCCTATATGCCACAGAACAAAGAACATTGAACATTGTACTTTAGCTATTTATATTTAATACCTAAAAAACTTAATGTTAATAAAAATCATAGCAAATGAGAACTAATGTCCCCTCCATTAAGTTATTATATTTGATAATGCAATTCTCATTTACATTTCGTCGCTGGACATTTAAAGCAAAATAAAATGAATTTATGATGAAATTATTACGTCTTTTTAGTGTATACACAGCTTTAGGTAAAACTAGTCAGAGTAGAACTAAACTAACAGTATTTTAACTTAAATTTTCATATGAGCTGCCGAATTGGTGTTCTTGCATGCACTATCAAGCGTTTTGTTATTTTATGTACGATTTATGTATAGTGCCTTGATTACTTCTTGATTCACATGCTTTTGTATTTATTACTTAACTGGCAGTGCCCCGTGGTTTCACCCACGTTAAATTTGATTATAAATAAATGTTTTATATACCTAAATTACCTCCTCTCTACAGTCTACACGATGAGTCTATTCAAAGTTTCTGAGCTTAAAGCAATTAAAACATAAAACATTAGTTAAGAAGTCTGCCCGATTTGGTGATATTAATGATTACTGCTCCATTGGGTAGTAGCATGATGATCTATCAAAAAGAATTATTCAAATAGGATTAATACTTCTTTAGATTATAACGTTCAAACAAACTCTGCTGCTTTATAATATTATATAGAAATTTTTAGCACAGTGAGCTGAAGTTGTAAATTCTAAGGTATTTTCGAATGAAGATGAGTTTTATTTGGGGTGATACCGAAAAGTATGTATAAAATTTATCCTTTTACCAAAGCTTGTCAGATTGCTCGTAACAAAAAGACCTGCATACCTTTTTGCAAATAATAAGTGCAATAAAGTATTTATATATTTATTTCAATAATTTATAATTCCATACTTAAGCATAGTTAATGCCCTACATTGTCCAGTGCCCAATGTATATTATAGCTTAATGCAAATATTTCATGAAAAATAACATGGTATGAGAGGTACATCAGAAATCTCATAGAGGCGAAAAGAATTCTTTACAATTTTATATATAACATGAAAATATTTTATCGAAGTACCGTAAATGTTAGTTGTATGTCTGTCTGTCGAACTTGCAGTGGTGCAACAACTATAAATAGTTTTCTATTATCTGCAGATGCGTCTTATTGCGACTGGGACTAATACCCGCTATTCCCTCTCGATTATATACTGTGAGTTTCATTTATTTACTTGTTATTTTGTTATAGGAAAATATACTTTAGCAGCCTACGATATGATTGAATTTTAAATAACTTTTAAAAATAAGATAATCTGTAAACTTGAGTTGCATTTTATCACCGTCGTTATGTTGTTTTTATCATTTTTATTATTTTATCATTACATTAGTACCTATGTACTATGTATTTTTATTGAGTTTTAAATAGAACGAACGGAACATTTTTTGAAAAGAAAAAATATCTCTTTGGCTTTATGTTATAGATAAATACCTACATATTTTCATGTGCGAATCATTTCTAACATGATTACCACTCGCCTTACGGTGAAGGAAAACATCGTGAGGAAACCTGCATGTCTGAGAGAACCTAGCAAGTTTTCGAAAGACATGTGAAGTCCGCCAACCCGCACTTGGCCAGCGAGGTGGACTATGGCCTAATCCCCCTCTTATCGAAGGGAGGCCCATGCCCAGCAGTGGAACGTTAAAAAAAAGGGGCTAAATACAATACATGTACCTACAGCGACTCACACTCGGATTCATCGCTATGTATTTTTCATCCCTTATTTTGCCCTCTTAGGGGTCGAATTTTGGAAAACGCGGAAATTCGTAACTCATTTTTGCCGTACTCAATTCATCGTTTCATGCAAATATCTCCAAGGAATAAAAAGTTCATACAAACTTTTATAATTTTCCTTCCTTAGCGATATTTCAATTTTCTAGCCTTAAGGATTTGGTCTGTGCGTTGGTTGATACATCAGTCAATCACTTTCGTCTTTTATATATACTCACCCTCGCTTCGCTCGGGTTCGTTCCAATACAAACTTTGATTCCCCATACCAACTTTTATCCCCATTTTCACTCCCCTAAGTGATGATTTCCTGGATAAAAAGTATCCTATGTCCTTCCCAGGGTCGCAAACTATCTTCTTACCAAATTTCATCTAAATCGCTTCAGTAGATCCAGAGATTACCCCCTTACAACGTCACAAACTCACAAACTCACAAACTTTACCTCTTTATAATGTTAGTATTAGATTGTTATATATATTATTTTATATTTGTAATATTTTGAGCTAGTATTAAAAAAAATTGCACTATTGGCTGTGGGATGTCAGATAAGTACACAATAACGTATTCTGATTTCATAATAGGGAATATGCGTGATTTTTTTTAATTTTTTATTCATGTATAATTTAAAAAAAATCTTGCTCCAAAAAACTAAAATTTAGTATTAAAAACCGATACGGATACTTTAAAGTTTAAACGCCCGCCATTTTGCGTGCTTGGCGTGACGTCACAGTATATTATCATACTGCATAGATAAAAAAACGAATAGTTTGTAGCTATAAAATCGCTAATTGCTGTTATGATAATACTTTAACGTCACATTCGGTTTGACCAATGGCGTGTGTTTCAACTACTTTGAATTTCCTACCTATATTATAATTATTTTCTTAATCAAAAAGAAATTACATAAAAAATATTGATATTGGGTTAATTCAAAGGCAATAAAGGTTATAAAAACATATATTTCACCTTTATTTAAGTCATACGCATATTCCCTATTAATGTCTGAATTCCACGTCATTATATTTTTTTTATTTTGAGGAAAAAGTATAAAAACTAAGAACATGTAACGTGGTGCCATCAAATATGTACTGCGCTCGATATCGCAGAGATTACGACGGCCATCTTGGGGGCAATATGAGACACTTCTTTTAAACTATGTCAACTTTTAAATTAAAACGAGAAATCCTAAATTTTTGTTCGCTCAAATACATGCTTATCTCTATAGTTTTATTTTTATAACGATATTTATTATTACATATAATTGCAATTATATCAGAATTAACATGTCAATAGCAAATTATAAAATTACTGAATTAATTTAATAGCCGACTACAAAAATAACCTTTTAATAATAAGTTTGAATATTTTACCATGTCTTTCTGGTATTTTGTGATTATATAGAATAACTGAGACACATTATTTTTAATATAGGTATTTTTATAATACTTTCTTTACGCGATTATTTGACAGTTTAAATAAAACTATCTTTTCGGATTTCTTCGCGGATTTATATTTGCTAAAAAATATATAATAACAAATATGTAGGTAATTTTGTGGGTAGGCTGTCTGTGACAAATATAATGCTTTTGAGACGTCTAAAACCTTAATCTCTCCCGTGATCATGATTGCTGTAAAGCATGCGAAACGTCGGGAACCAAAAACCAAAATAAATCCGCGAAAAAATCCGAAAAGATATTTTTATTTAAAATAGGTATTTTTAGTTAATTTGAAGAATCGAATCTCTATCTAGTGTCAAATATACATATTATGTACCTACATTTTGTATAATATGTTATGTATGTATTACATTATGTATATTATGTATAAAGTGTAACGTTTTTCCATAAGCCTATTTAGTCACCAAAGACAATTTATTTGTCTTTGGTGCAGTATGTTGTTAGATATTTATTTTCGGTAAGCTTTACTTTTAATAATTGTTATCGGGCTACTATTATTATATTTATTCTTATATTTATATTATATTCGGTCATAATAATCTATATATGTATTAAAATATGATACAAATTAGAAAAAATTCATAGTACTTCAGTTAGAGTATCAGTATGAAAATAAAGCATGAGATAAAGATGTTTTATAAATATTCATCATGTCGTGTAAGGGCGCGCCCGTTGCACTGACGCATCAAATATTTAGACGCTCGATAACAGCTACGTGATACGATCCATGTCAATTTCTTATTTTTGTTTGCTTTTTGAGCTAACTTGTAATCTGCAACTCTATAAAAATAAATTTATGTGTATGTGTTTATAGATTTGTGAGTTTTTGTATGTATTACGATGAATCGCGTCTCGGTTAGAGGTAGAAATACCATTATGCTGGCTTCTAAATTCTAATACTTAGATAATTATAATTCTTATTTGTTGCAAATTATATATTAGATATACCAAATATCCTCTCAGTAAAGAAAATCTAGAACTAATGTGGTTCTTATTTTTGTGTAATAATAATATTTAAGACTGTTCTGTAAAAGAAATTTATTATAAAAGGAAAATGTAAGACGCTAAAACCGTTTCCTGGCTTAACCGGATATAGCGTATATCGCGATCGGCACTTAAACGTACGAAAGATAATTGTATTCAATTCTCTTATAAATTGACTCCAACATCACGATCTTTTACACTGTTTCCATTATGCTGAAAACAGAACCAGGCGTAAATTCTAACTAATTCAACTTAATACTTATCTACTACTACGTACATATGTAAGAATTTATATTTTTTAAAGTATATTTTAGTTATCACTAATTTGAAAGTACATCTATAATGGAGGCAAAACTTTTTTTAAAACCTTACAGTGCCACAGCAGGCAACAATCCAATTTTATTCAGCCAAAATAAATATGATTTTGATTTTAGCTTCTTAATTCAAAATCACAGATTATTCATACTATATCAAATACTAAATATAAATATTTATATTATAAATTCAACCTAATCTCTAAAAAACTTTCAACAGTTTTTTCAATATTTACAGGTTAAATAAATATGTACCTATATTTATTTAACCTGTAAATATTTTATAATACTAAAATTATTATAGACAATGAACACACTCCGTGTGTAAGGCTTCATTTAAAAGCTGCACATTTAGGCGGATCTTGAGTGGAGGTTTAAGTTTTTAAAAAGAATCATCGCGGTATATAAGTACACCTAGAGGAGAAATACGATTAGTAAAAAAATAAGTCACTTTTAAAAATCACGACATCTCGGGTCTTTATGACTGAGGTTTTCCAATCAATTAGTTCTCTTTATTAGCACACATACATTATATGCATATTATATTTGATTTGATATATTTTTATTTTATATTTATACAAATGTTACTTTTTAATTTGTAGTGATTTAAAAATTAATACTCCTCCAAATTAATTCTATTTATCATTAATATAAATTATAGATCTATTATTCATTTATGTTCTTCTCACATCAAGCTGTTTATGCCGACTGATGCTTTTCCCTAAATCAGGTGGCATTTGTATGGAAAAACTGCCGGATGCCAAATAAAAAAAAATTAATCAGTTGAAACAACAGTAGGTCGCTACTTTTTAAATTAATTATTTAAGTAACTAAGTATTAAAATTTAATTTACACCCACATCGAATATCGCTTTCATCTGTACATCCGCATAGCGCAGACTCGTATTAAATCCGCGCGAGAAAATTGCTTCCGCCGATTTGTTTTTACTCCGACTCCAGTATAATGACATTAGCCTATAAAGTGGTCTGGACTGTCTTAAAAAATCTTTATAGTCCACAATTATAAAAATAAAAATATTTTTATATGCAACTAGCATGAACGAATAAGTCACTGGACCAGACATATAAGCGGACGTACCTTTATCTGTCTTATTAGTAGCCAGGAAATTTCAGCCTTTGTCGTTTGTTTTTTGCGTCAGTCTCAAGCATTTACTTGTCAACAAACAATCTGCCAAAAATGACTAAATGTTCTGTTAAATGGTGTAAAAACTATAGCGGCGGAAGCAGCACTGTTTCTTTTCACTTGTAAATACATTATTTTATTACATTTATTGTTATTTATCACACAATTTAATAAAATTGTAAAATAAAATGTCATATTATCCAACTATGTTAAATATAGTCGATATTTCTATGTATTGTTGACATCTGACAACCATCATAAAATCCCTGGATTATACCATTCAGAACAAATGACTAAACTGTCGAGTGAGTCCATTTGACATCGACTAGTGCTTGACAATGTCGAAAAATATATCGATATTTGACGAAATGACTGAACGATTAGAAAACTAAAGTATAAATTATAAATAAAAATAATTATAAATTATAATTATAAATTATTAAGAAATAATATTATAATAACCATCACTTTTTCTTTTTCCTAATTTCACAAATGTAGATTAAGAACTGAGCAATATTAGGACAGTGTCACATTTTTATAAACTACCCGAGACAATCAATTAACTAACATAGTTAAATAACAGAATCAACAAAAACACTTTATTTAATTAAATTAGCTTAATATTTTTTTAAATAAGTTTATAATTATTATCTATACAAAATAATATTTATTATATATTAATGGAATATACACCCGATATTCATTCGTTCATTAACATTATTATAGGCCAACAGAATGTTGCCATCAATGCCATCGTATTTATATAAACCAAATTAATAAATAATTATTATTTAACACATTATTACTGCCTCTTTAATTCATTTATATTAATTTATTATAATAAAAACAGATATTTTAAATTAAAAGATGTAAAATTATGATGACTATGCTAACCAATGTCTAAAATGTCATTCATTCGTTCATCGATATATGTATTTTATCGATTACGTTCAAGCACTAGAAATATTGTATTGTGTACCTGTGTGTATAATAATGTAATAAAATCTTTGTGTGCGTTATGCGTCTTTTGGTTGAACGAGTTTTCATACATTTGTATTTTATGTCTCGTCCAGTGGTTTATTCGTTCATGGCAACTAGGTATGATAAAGAAAATCTTTGCTATTACGCAGTAGATATAAATTAATTAATTAACTAATTTTAAATAAATCTGTCTTTTCGGATTTTTTTTCGCTGATTTATTTTGATGGTTTCCGACTTTTTGAATGCATTGGTCTCTCCCGTGACCATGATTGCTGTAAAGCAAGTTACTTCACAGAATTTTCCACCCCGAAGGTGAAGTGGGGCACAATCCTTACGACTTCAAGTGTATTTTAAGCGCGTTAAAAAATCTACTTAAATAACTTATTAATTTAGAGACCTCTATATTAATTTTAAAAATCTATACAAAGACATCCTCGATTTTATGAACAATTTATTTATTTAACCCCTGAATTATTACCCTGGTAAATAGCTGTATTAGTCATAAAATATTCATATTAGTCATACCAACCATCTTTTTTTTTAACGTTGGGAAATGCATTTACGCACGAAATGTGGGACTCACCGGCAAAGCCAGTACTACCCACTAAAACCCAACAAAATCTTCCCCCGTCTTAATGGGGCATCGCAGGATCGCTTACGCATTCAACTACGACGCCCCGGCGGCAGGTCTGCCGAGGCAGACCACAACGACCACAGGGTTGCTCCAAGGTCTACTCTGCTACCAGAGAAGTACCAGGAGCACCCGCATGGTACACCGCCTCATGGGCCACCACCAACACATCCACAAGATTGCCGGGCACTACTGAGCAACCCCCCCCCCCCGCCCCCTCTCCCCCCACCACCACGAAAAGGTGAACACACGTGGGGGGAGGGGGGGGAGTCATACTACCACCTGGAAATTCATCACTATACGTAGATTAAAGACTTCTTCATCTTCTTCTTCTTAGAGAAAAGAGAAGGTACGATATGGAACAAGAGTGATATTTTCTGGATATTAAATATACGTAATAATCGTTACCCAAAAGAATATTCAAGGCAATTTACATGAAAATCTTAAAAAAATGTTATTAATTTGTTACAGTTTTTTTAAACAATCAATTGTCTCTGTCACATGCCCTAAATATTACCTCATTTGTAGTAGAAACCAACATAAAGACAGATATTTTTCTTTAGAATTTATTATCTTAGGCAAAGGTAATTAACTGTCATGGAGTAATTCTAATATTTTGAATATAAATAAAATTACAAATTAAATGAAGCTAGTAAAATCCCTAAAAATGAAATTTTGATTTTTGAATTTAATCTGCATATTATATCAATTAATCATTTTATTATATTCTAAATATAAAAGATTTTTTGCCATACATCACAATTGGATTCATCCCCAAACACCCTTATTAAGTCATTCGGGCGTGTAATTAAAAAATAGAGAGTGTGAAGCGATTAGCTAGAGATGGGGTGCTACTGTAGTGACGTTTAAATTCTACTTCTATTGTAATCGAATAGTTTGTAATATTTCAACTCGTATTTACATATCGATGACAGAAATTGTTATTGTTGATTTCAAATAGGAGACAATTCTTGTGTATATTATTGTGCATGTTATACGATATCTTCTAAAATTGTTTCAATGTCTCTTAATTTTGACTTAAAAGTAGTAAGGGTGGAATAAATAGGTATTTTTAAAGTGAATTTGAAGGCATATATCAACACGAATTGATCCGTTCAATCTAATAGTTCTTGAAATAATATTAAATATATTTATCAAAACTGTTTTATCGTATCGATATAACACTAGTGAGTTACCCCCGCTTCGCTCGGTATTTCTAATATTATATACAGCACCATCTTTTAGGAAATTTTATTACTGACAGTTATAACCTGTGTTAGGTGTATCTCCTAATAAATTTCATCCAATTTCGTCAAGCTGTTTTGGCGCTAAGGAGAAACAAACATACACATAAAAACTTTTGCAGTACACTTACGTACATATTAGTAGGATAGTAACTTTAAGACACGTGCCTTATTTGTTTAATAACATTTAAATATTATCAAATGTCAGCATAAAATATAAATTCGTTTCACATTTCTACCCTCGCCTTGGTATCTCGTTCTACGGTATTAGCTGCTTACTCGGTCGTGATATTAGAAATTATGCGCGCAACGACCGCTGTCACACCATTGTTGCTATGAAATCTTTTTAAACAATTAGGTATATAAAGGAAAATTAGTAGAGGACCTTAATTATCAGTTATTACTATTTTTTTAATTTTTATGTGCTTGCCCTTGCGTAGTAAACAGATAAACAATACACAGCGATACCTTAGCTAAGTTTTCAGTATTATGGAGTCTTACGCTCGCTTCGCTCAGATGCGTGCTTTACAGAAGTGCGTGCTTTACAGAAGTCTATTTGTTATTCCAAGATATATCCCCTCTATGTACTAAATCTCATCCGAATCTGTCTAGAGTATTCAGCGTAAAGAAAAAGCAAACATACACATACACTCACAAAATTTCGCATTGATAATAACAATCCGATTTTTTGCTATGTACATACATATATTTAGGTACATACACCTCTACTCTCCTCGCGTGTAAGATGAATCGAGCACATCAACCAGTACTAGAGTCTAAAAACTTACATAACCCTCATTGCCGTGTAACTTCGTATAATATTTTACATTTTTAACCAAGACGCCCCGATAGAGTATTAACTCTATCGGGGCGTCTTGGTTAAAAACGAAAACTGCGTGTTGGGTGATTTATACAACACCGCACCTTCGGTAAATAAACTAAGATAGAATTTTTCAATGTATTTCCTTTATTGTAAATAAATAAATAAGGTTTACAGCAATAATAAAAGACGAAAGGTACGTTCATTGGACAATACAAAAACAAGGTATTAATTTGACTTGACCGTTATTCGAAGCTTATGTATTGAGATAGGCATTACCGTTTCCGCCGTTTATATATCTATCCTTGTCTATCCGTCTACTGTCTCGCTCTCTATCGCACCACCTGGCAGCAGAGTGGGGATCGGTGTGAGCGATTCCCACTCCTAAAATTATTTCTTCATTGGCGTCTTGTTTTCCGCCGAGTGCAGTCGTGCTGGCTTGGGCTCGCACCGACTATACAAGTAACTCGTAGCATTATAGGAAGACGTTTCTATGTAAGTTTTTGAAGTAATCGCCAACAAAAAATTTAAAAGGTAACGGTTCACACCATGTAAGTACATTTACCTTATTTATTATCATCATTTTTTCTAGACATTTGTTTAGCACAAAATAAAATGAGTAACAAATACTTAATAGTATTTGAGAATTAGAAATTTAATGCATGTTATGTTATATAACTGTTAAAATGTTTAAAAAGGTTTTTATATTAACTGCAATTTTTAAATTAATACCATCATCATCTCCCTGCCCATTTCATGCCATAATAATTTAAATTAATATAAATTAACACCATGGTAAAGTATATTGGCACTACGCAATTCAATTTAGGTTATAAATCTTGTTTTACTATTGACTACATAGATTGTACAACGGTATAATTCCTACATTTTAATCAGCTACCTTGCAGTGCTTTGCTGTTTACTTTTAGAATATAGGGGGTGCATTGTTAGTTAAAGCCAAAATTTGGCCTATTTAAGGAACATACACGGTTAAGCACAGGACACATATCAATATATAGGTAACTTTTACATAAAATATGCAGTGTTGCAAAAGAGAGGGAGCAACACGAAAAGGGCATGTGGGGACATCCGATAATGCCAGTAACTCGCATTTGGAGCATGTTCCGATGGAAATATAATGAAACAATAGCTGTACGGTTCACGTGGGTATGCAATAATTATACATTGTTCAAATAGCGTAAGCAATTTGAGGGTATAAACAAGTACATTTTTGAAGCTTCGTCTTGAAACTAAATACATATTTAAATGTCATTTTCATATTAACTATGTAAGCTATATACCTACATATTTTTGTGGTTCATGGATAATTGACGTAGATAGTGTAATGGAATATCTATTAAAATTGAGAAATCGTTTCAGCAATGTAAACTAAGTTATTACAGTTGTAATTTGTAAGTACGTGATATGAACTGTGAAAATACTTTCGGAAAAAGGAAGAACCTACTGGTGTAGTCGACAATTTCATATAATATTTTATTTTCATATTCATTTTCAGCAAACTACGATATTTTATAAGCTTTATTTCAGTTCAGAGCATAAATGCAGTGAAGATGTCAACACGAGTATCTATGTGACAAGATAAGGACATAAGTTATTTTTCATAACACTGCCATGTGTGTATATTGATTATTATTAGACTAAATACAAATCTTAATTGCCTTGAAGAGGTCCTATAAGCTGTATTTTATAAATAAAACGTCTCCCCGCAGGAGTACGTAAAATAATTAACCCTCGCAGGGTTAGTTATGTGGGTACCTAAGGAGTATCGAAGGTGCCCCTATACATTTACGCATACTACCTACATGCACATACATACAGGTAGTTACGTGAGACTCATCGGCAAAGGCTGTATTACCTACTAAAACCCAACCGAACCTACCCCGTCTTAAAGGGGGTCGCAGGATTGCCGGACGTTAAATACTTCTCCACCAAGACAAGGTAACACATAAGCACATTGGAGGAGGATCTATGGAGACCCTAACGCTGAGATTTTCATCTAGCTGTGATATTAATATCATAATCACAAATGTTGAATGTAAGCCCCGTTTAGTGAGCTTAATATGAATATAAATCCTCGCGGGATTGACAATATACTTGTTCCACAAAACAATCTCTACAGATTGTTGATTCTTGTCCGAATGTGAGTCACATATTAATTTTCTTCAAGAGAAAATGGCAGTGAGTTTAATATGAATATAAATCCTCGCGGGATTGAGAGTATACTCGTTCCATGAAACATCTCTACAGATGTTGATTCTTGTCCGAATGTGAGTCACATATTAATTTTCTTTGGAAAAAGAGCTTAATGTGCAGTTTTTGATATCAATTGAAGTTTGATATGTATAACATAAAATTCGAGCCATGCGCTGAATGGTCACTTGCATGATATAGCTTGGTTAAATCCACTGTATTAGGACAATCGCTATATTACTGAGCCTATAATTGTATGGGAAGGCATCGTCTCGATAAGATTGGGTCACTTTTATGAAGATACAAGTCGGATTCAAAAGATATAAGTTTTAGGTATGTATGTAATATATAAACTCCAAACCTGTGAATAAGAAATATTATACATTATTATTTTTGAACATATGGATATCGCATATCCATTTATCAAATTTCTAACCCGCACTGGGCAAGGGTAGTGGCCAATAGCCTGGTCCCCCTCTTATTGAAGGGAGGCCTGTGCCCAGCAGTTAGTCGTTAAAAACTGCTGAATACGTTAAATAGTATAATATTCTATTCCAGTGGTCGAACAGCTAAATCCAATTGGTTTTGGCCAAGGCAAATTATTAGAAGAAACACCAGTGTACATTTACGAAATACATACGTTACGGGTCGTTCTGAACTACGTTGATTAAATGTAACGTATTGTATTTTATATTCAACTGATTTTCCCACTCGGGGCATCAGGGGCAATGGCTATTTTAGGCGTTCCTGCTGTGCTTGTAACGACAGGTTGTCTGTGTTACAAATTAAGCCTTAAAGAGCTTAGCAATCGTTCAAACATAACATGTTGGTAAACTACGGCGTTGCAAATTTGCAATTATAATAAGTTTATTGAAAGTTCTCAGTAAACGATAAGAGGCAATGTTAAGCATCGAATATAACTTAAAATATTGCATTGGCAAATGCATATATTAAGAAAATGACATTGTCTCAAAGAAGGCTTGAAATGTAGCACATTACAGTGAAAATTTATCTTTAATTTTGGATCACGTATATAAACTACAACGGAAATGACGTATATAATCATCGCTAAAATTGTAAGTTTTGACATTTTATTATGAAACCCCAGTCTGACAGCTAGGGTAGTTCTGAAAAATATGAATTATACGCACAAATTGAGGATGTACGTAATACATTATAAAAATAGTCTTTCATTTTGCGATACATTGGCAAGTAATCTTTGCTTAAGTGACGTTTTTGAAGCCACTAACAAGATAATTTAAATCAATGAAATTGGGCCATTGCTTGGTTATGGATTTTACCAAATGTCAGACTACCTAATGACCGATCCATACTATATAAAAGCTATGGTGTTTATTTGATGAGTCTTAGTGACATTGTTTTAAAATTTATGTTATAGTGCTCGTGCCTAACAATTGTTCTCGATTTATTGTCATATGTGGAAATATCCTGTGATGTGCATCCGTGTGCATCATACGTAGCTTCTTCTACGTAAATCATGAATTTGTCATAGAAGTTAAACGTGCACATATGCGTATACGTATGTCATTGTTAAAAAATTATAAATTTTACACCAATGTGTATGCGAACATTTTTAACAGTATAATATTTCCGTTATGGTATTTTTGGCACACTTATGGAAAGGATGTACGTTAAGCGTTGTAATTATTCTAAGTTAAATATTTATCTTTTCGGATTGTCAAATATTCGTGTAAATCTAGAATGTATTATTCTAATTAAATAATATTATTAGAATTTTAATTTGAATGCGAGTCACTTTGGCGAAATAATGACTCTTTAAGCTGAGCTTTCTTTAAAGGAAAGTAGATCTGTCTTGTTATTTTTTACAGCCTAGTATTATTACTAGCCTATTATTATTTATTTACCTACAACATATGTTAGTATCATGCGAAGTCAACCTTTACCTACCATAGTTATCATCTCTTCTCTTGAGGTCTCTCTATCTATAAATATAGGCACTTCCAAAGCCTTGATCAAGTCTTAAGCGTTGTTACATTTGATTTATTTATTTTTTATATACGTAAAGAGTTGGCTTTATACAAACATCTAAAGGGATAAAATGCTTGAAGTTTGAACTCTCGTCACTAAGTTTCTCAAACCAATGGGCTTCAGAGTTATTAAACTAATGGTATAAAATGGGGCACACTATTTATAAATAACGAAGAGGAATAGAAAGTCAACTAATGTGTGTGTTTTCAGAAGAATTTATTATTAACTAAAATTGGAATTTTAAAACACATTAATTGTTAATGTTAGTTATTGAAATCAACATGTACGTCGAATCTATATATCCAAAGTTCTTGTTAGAGTATCGGGTCGCGCATAAGAATGTTAGGTATTAGTTTTTCTGAAGCTCTAACAGTCTAGGGTCTCGTCTTCGGACCTGATCACTAGACTGTGAGAGTGGAAGTAAGAATGAACTTGGTCATGCTAAGTGAACACACTTTTAAACCATAACAGCTGGTTTCTGAAACATTGGCGACCGAGGCCGTGATCGGTCAGGGAGATGTCTCCCACGTTATATTAATACCTTGTTTGAGTTGTGTTATCTACAATATAATTCATTTTTATTTGTAAAAGGACTTTGGAAAAGCACTGCATTAAGTGTTTATTTTGGTCTTAGTAAAAATCTCATCTCAGTGTTTCAGTACATACAGCAGAGTTTATTTCATCACATTGGCGTCCGACTCCTACGCTTGCACCACCAGGCGATAACAAACAAGTCTCAATACATAAGCTTCGAATAACGGTCAAGTCAAATTAATAGCAGCGTTTTACCTACCAATAAAACGCATATTAATTTACTTACCTTATTCGAAGCTTAACTTTGAATAACTGCCTGGTGTATTTCGACTCAATGAAGAAATAATTTTAGGAGTGGGAATCGCTCACACCGATCCCCACTCTGCTGCCAGGTGGTGCGATAGAGAGCGAGACAGTAGACGGATAGACAAGGATAGATATATAAACGGCGGAAACGGTAATGCCTATCTCAATACATAAGCTTCGAATAAGGTAAGTAAATTAATATGCGTTTTATTGGTAGGTAAAACGCTGCTATTAAAATTGAACTTGTAATCTCTAGTATGGTCAGAATTTCCAAATAGATAAATATTTCCAGCATGACTACAGTCGCCAATTAACCACGTGGATATTGTTTTAAATTTGTTTAATTCTGAGCATTAACTAGGTATATCACGTTAACTAAAATGTTGTAAGCATTGATAACTAAAAAGTTCTTTTTGATCGATGGTTGTAGCTTAAATTGTAATATTCGTGCCAGAATGAATATCTACGTAATTTCTTTGTGTGTTCCAATGCTAAAAAAATAAATATTTTACAGAAGTAGTATATTTAACGCTTTATACTAGGAAAAGGACCATACTTAATTAAAATATATACTGAGCGATTTCTATATTGCATTATAGATACAATAAAACGTATACGTATGCTTAGTTTTTTTTTTTTTTATAACACTTTATTGCACAAGAAAATAGTACATTAACATAAAAAAAATTAATCATACAATTAAAGAGATGTGCAAAGGCGGCCTTATCACTAAAAGTGATCTCTTACAGGCAACCGATAGTAAAGGATATAAGAATATAAGTGAGCGGAAAGGTGAATAAAGTGCAAATCATTAAAACTTAATATAAATAAACATACATAAAAATTTACATATATAAAATATTAGTTTTACCATATATATTTTTATTATATATACATAACATATATATACATAACATACATATACATAATAATAAAATAATGTCTATATATGAATATATATGCATAAACAAATTACATAGTACGGCACTAATGACAGAATAACCCTACTGTGATAGATAGTGTCTTTTGAGACGTTTTTTAAATATGCTCACCGACTTCGACATTCTTATTTCAATTGGAAGCTCATTCCAAAGTCTTACAGTTTTAATGGTGAAAGACTCACCATAAGATTTGGAATGGCTTAGTGGGATTTCGAGTAACCTTTCATTGCGGGAGCGAAGTTGTTGAGCGTGCTGGGAACTATCACCTAGGAATGAAAAACGTTCTTTGAGGTAGGCAGGAGTATTAGGATGGAAGAGGACAGTGTATAGAAGAGAAAGTGAGTGTAAGTTACGTCGATTGTGTACAGTGAGCCATTTCAGTTGTGTCCGATACTGTGTGATGTGATCATACTTCCTTAGTCCAAAAATAAATCTTATTATGAGATTTTGAAGGCGCTCGAGCTTATTAAGTAGTTGTTGTGATAGATCTAAGTAGCAGGAGTCGGCATAATCAAGTATCGGTAACAGAAGGGAATGAGCTAAGGAAATTTTAGTTTTCACCGGCAGCAGGTTTTTCCACCTTCTTAAAGTGCCAATAGCAAAGTATATCTTACGGCTAAGTTGAGCAACTTGAGATGTCCAAGAGAAGGTGCTATCCATTACGATTCCCAGATTTTTTACACTACTACTGTACTCTAAACGAACATTATTAAATGAAATTGGAGGGAGGAGATGAAAGTGTATCTTAGATAACTGTTTTGAATTGCCAAATACCGCTACTTGTGATTTACTTGGATTTATACACAAACCAAATGACTTACTCCAGGTATTAATTATGTCGAGATTGGAATTAATATTTTCAATAGCCTTAGCAATGTCATTTACGGTTGTAGTCGTATAAATCTGCAAGTCATCAGCATAAAGATGGTAGGGTAACGTAAGATGCTTAGTGAGAGTGTTTATAAAAATGGAGAAGAGTAGAGGAGACAGCACTCCACGTTTTTATTTGTGGTTGTTGACGTAATACTATGCAGATATATAAATCTGAGGGATTAATTTTAGTTTTAACTTAGGTAGGTTGTACGAAATATTATTTCAGTTTAAAAAAAATGTTATTAAGAAGAACACCTATTTATTACGTTTCTTGCCGGCTGTTAACAACCAAAGTGCCTTGCGAGCTAGTGGTAGCTTTCTCACGGACTTAATTCCTGACATTGAATTTATTGAAAAATGGATTTAAAAGTGCTTGTAAAAATCTGTTTTAAATTATATTTTACTATACTTTTCTAAATTGAAGCGTTATAATTTATAATCGATTTAAAAGTTCAAAAAGCTAAATAAAAGCTTCAATATAATTTTATATGAATAAAAACCACAGCAAAAGTTTATAAGAAAGTCCTATACACGCATAAAACTCCATCAAAACTCCCGACAAGGGTGTTCAACCGTAAAATGGGCTCTTTCGTATATCGATTTAGGGTCGCTCTGAAAGGAATTAATATACAGCCATTGAAATTCTGTGCATGTTCGTGACTATCTTTGAAGAAATACAAAATAAAGTTCAAATTTTATAAAGATTCTTTGTTTATGTGAGTATTTTATGATTATGTCGATACTAGTGGCTCACTCTCGCTTCGCTCGGGTTCGCCTCTAGAAAAACAAAAACAAATCTATCCCACGGGAACCCTACATTTTTCCGGGATTTAAAGTAGCCTATGTATTATTCCAGACTATATAATATACAATCTATCTCTGTACCACATTTCATCCAGATCAGTTCAGCCGCTCTGGCGGATTGAGTAACAAGCATCCATCCAAACATCTATCATTTCACAATTATTCAATTTCTTTTTTTTCGCAGATTTTTTTGTTAATTTTTTTATAATTTTTTGGTTATCTTTATTAATTTTTTTTGTGGTTAAAGGGTAACTAATATTTTAAGGATTTAAATTTAAAGGTTTAAAATGAATTTTTAAAAGAAATTTTTATTTGAAGTTTATTTTCCATGTTTTAACCTATTTACCGAGGAAGGTTATAGGTTATTTAAAAATAATAAGGGTCGTAGGATAGCATATTTGAAGCCGCAGGCATAATATATTTATTTATAACTTATTATCTTTTTGAAAAACAATAAATTTAATCAATTGGTAAGTCTCTTCAAAAGTCCTGAAGTGATAAGATCAGCTTCACAAGTCCGCCGTTCTATTGGAAATCTTATTTATATTCAAGATCAGTAAACACTTCTCAGAAGATATCTTGGCAATAACTTGCAGATTTACATTGTTTTACTCAAGTTCAATCAATTTAAGGACTTGATTTACTGTTCTTTAAATATGTATAGTACGTTAATCTATATTTTAATTAATCTCTACTAAAATCTATATTATAGTTAATCTACATTTTTTTTTAGAAATAAAACATGTGTAATGTGGAATGAGCCTTATCTTATGTACTTTGGCTCAAAAACATTTTTCACTACCCTCTTAATTTTATTATACTATATTATTATAATGTTTAATTTTATACCTGTAAAATTAAAGCAAATGTTTCTTGTTATATAAGTTTTTGTATATGTTAAATAGATAAACTAACTTAATAGTTATGAAATGCTTTGTCCGACCACACGATATACATATATATATATATATATATATATATATATATATATATATATATATATATATATATATATATATTTAATATTTATACAAATGTTACTTTTTAATGTGTAGTGATTTAAAAATTAATACTCCTCCAAATTAATTCTATTTATCATTAATATTAATTATAGATCATTCATTTATGTTCTTCTCACATCAAGCTGTTTATGCCGACTGATGCTTTTCCCTAAATCGATTTTGAAATTATTTTGAGAAAATAGATGTCTTAAGCCATAAATCTATGACTTGCTACTACAGACATGTTAACAGGCTGGTAGTATATTATATATGTGTACTAAAAATATTGTCGAATTTATTACGACAATATTACATATAGTAACACTAATATTTCTATTCTTATTCATGGTATTACATGGTAATACCAAAATAATTTTCACAATATCACGTAGCTATAGGCATTAGGCATGAGATCGTAGCGGTGGTCGCTCAATGCAGCGGCTTTGTGATGCAGATAACCTTAATCCCTGTCTGTCGGCAACGTGTCAACACCAGCCACGAACTCTCAGAGAGACTAGCGTGGATAAGACTTGCAAGTTATCCTTACTTAATATGAAACATTCTCTGTTTTTTTTATCTCTGTGTTTGTTTTAATAATCAAAAACGTTGTTTGGCTCAGTTTTTGTAAATTTTCTTTGATATTAGCAGCAGCTATAATTTGAATTTAAACGGCTCGACAGATTTGGATAAAATTTATTTATGTAAATTAAATACCTAAGGTACCTACCCCGTAAAGTCAGCAAAATTGCGTTATCATAAAAAGTAAAACCTTATCTAAATACATAATTTGATCTAAATCGTTAGAGCCGTTTCTGAGATACACGGAATAAATTTATATATGTTTATAAGAATTGCACATTTAATATTATAAGATATAATAATAATATAATAATACTAGCATTGCCCGCGGCTCCGCCCGCGTTCAGATGACTAATAACCAAATTCTTAGGTTTTACATATTAGTATACTCTTTACAATGCAGTTTTTGTATTTTTTCTCAGAAATGAGATATTTTCCCGTGGTAAAAAATCCTATATGTTGACCGGGATAACCAGCTATCATCATACCAAATTTCATCAAAATCTGTCCAGTAGTTTTCTCGTGATGCGGTAACAGACAGACAGACACACAGACAAAAATTCTAAAAACTATAGATTCAGACTCTGTATCGATAATAATGTCTATTTCAATTAGATTTTTCAAAAAATATTTAATGTACAAATTCGACTTAGTTACAATTTTATTATATGTACAGAAAATAAAACAATAAGTACGAGTATATTTAAAAAAACTATTTACCTAATTAACTATGGGCATTTGCATTTCTGATGCTTATACTAGAAGCAAGATGAACTCATTTCTATTAAATATGAGGTCACGCTGGGCCTCCTGGGGTAACCGCCCATTGGAATTTAGATGAAAGCAACAAAATCAAATGCTTTCTATAATAAAACATCTTTTTACTATATTAGGAAATCCATTCATTCATCAAAAAATAAATAATAAAAGACCAATTTTTATAAAATCTTATCCACATTACACTAACAACGATGGTACAAGCAACAGCGCAAAAGGATTATGAAGGGCTGAGATAGCAATTTGCGGCGTACTTAATTACAAGATAAATTAGTATGTAAATTAATAGACGTGCTAGCTGCTATGAGTAAATAATGCCTGAGCTGTGAATTGGTGCTATGATTGATATTAATTTATAGGTCAGACGTTACTGGTATAGTGGTCTGTACATAAATTCTTAATTAAATTATTATAAGTATAATCATATTATCATATGTTGTAATACTACAAGTGTGTAATTGTGTATTTTTATTATTTTGATCTTATTTTAAATTGAAAAGAATCATCGGATCGATTTGACTTATGCAGAGAAATAATTCATGGAATTTTGTAAGGATGCTGTAAATAGGTACTTTAGATTTTTAATGAAATAATTCGTTGAATGAAGTGAAGTAAATCGTTGTTACATTTAGTACTTTATTAAAAAAGGTTACTTTATTGAAAAATCATTTATTTTTCATTATATGTATAGCTATCTCAAAATTTACTTTCAAAATAATAATTACTTAATGGAAAATGTTTTTGGCTTTATTGAAGATTGCAGCTCTTTCATGTTAAGTTATCGGTGTAAATTATATCTTTAGTACCTACGGATTTAAGTTGATTTACTATAAGCACTTACTCTTTATATATTTTTTTTAATTTCAATAGTATCTTAACAGATACTATTGAACTTACAAAGTACAAACATAATTGTTTGATTAATTAAATAATCTTTTAGACGTTAACTTAAAGTAATTACTCTTTTGATAGGGTTCCAAAGTACCACGGTTTACTCAAGAAATAACTCCCAAAATCAAACAAATGAAAACGCAAACTCAACAAAATAATAGGGGAAGAAGCGATCTCAATTACAAAAATTATATTTGCGCAAAGAACAATGTGTTTGCTGATATAATATTAATAACGATTTGATTCCGCAATCGGCGGCCATGTTTGTTTAGCTGTCAAATAATATAGAGAAACGCATGCGTGCCACGTGCCAAGCAAGTTATAATCTAATTGGCCGATGACTCTATAGTATAATGCCAGGGGATATAATTTGAATGGGATTTATCTTTTTTAAAATAACATTCACACAGGTTTTAATTTGTGGGAAATATTATGATAACCGCAACAGAATATTAAAGCTCATTTTTTATATATAATAACAAAACAAATCCTTGATGTTTGAATATATATTACCTACATATGTAGGTATATTTATTTACTTCTATATAAGTCAATATTGTTATAGTAGTATAATTAATAGGTACCTATTTCTATCTAATATTTTTAAAAATCCCAGACGTAAAAAAGGTGCTGAATACAGATTTTCAAAAAACCATTGACATAATTAGCTTATAGGTACATTTTTGTAGAAATTATAATAAATGCGATTAATTTTAACTGTAAAATAAAACCTTTACATTAAACGAGTAACATCATCCGGCTAGTAACAGATAAAATATAGGATATCAAATGACAATTTGGCGGGAGATTGCGTGGATGGTATAATCTCTCCCTTGTTTATTTCATTATTTGATTAGATGTTGTCAATGCGCCCTAGTTTTTTGAGAAAATTATGTTTGTGGCCGTAAGCAGTGATAGTGATTTGTTTGTAAATAGATAGGGTAGCATAAAAATTGATTATATTGTTTAGGTCTTTAACTAATATGATCTAAACTTAATTAATGTAAGCCAAGTTTCAAGTCAAAGTGAAATGTAGTTTTTTTAATAGTTTATTATTCACGTCAAATTTATTATATTACAAGTAATCAATAATTAATATAGCGTTAATAAGTTTATGTTATTCCAACAATTAAAAAGATATTATAACGCATTGAATTCACAAAGCAATTAGAACAAAAGTCATTTTATTTGTAGTAATTAATCCATATCGAGGGTATAAACGCTGCACCAACCGATAGCTTTGACATTTCTGTTTAAAACATAATGGAATAAAGAAACAGTAAGTTGCCAACCCTCGGATGGGGGAACACTTCGTTACCGAAATATTATAGAGGCATAAACTAATCTTGATACTTAAAATCCAGTTTTTTCCTCTCTCTCCTAACTTAAAAAAACATATTTTAGCCTACTTTCTCTCTACGAATGCTTATTTAACAACAAAATACTAAACAAAATTCTCTTTTTCAGTTGCATTTAGCGGTGAATAAAACCTCCCTTCCAATATGTGTTGTAGATATGCCATTTTTTATTTAATTTTCTTTGCAAACTCTAAAATATATTTTCTATAATCTTTAAAAAAATATGGAACTATCAAAATTATACTGTCTACCTATAGAATATACGCTAGCACCATTCAGAACGAATCACCGTACAAAATGATATTATTATACGTAATCCGCGAACAACTACGAGATTGATATTACGCTAGGGTGGTATTGACATTAATTTATATGGATACGGTTAAAAATGTATAATGGACGTTCGCGCCGACGCTAATAAACTCTCTCGGGTGTGCTGACGTACTGTTTTATATTTATAATAACAGAATATGCAATTTGGTTAACTCTTGGCACTGCAAATTAAACAGGACGAAGCTCTTTAGGTAGGCACCTACATACTTGCAAAAGTAAAAAAATAACACCATATTTTTTAGCTAAATCAAAATAATAAAGCTATTTCTTTAATAAAATTATGGCGCTTTATAACTGCTACAGAATAGTATTTAAATTACGAGCATTAAATAATCTCTTAAACTTACATTAAACTAGATATTATTCTTTTATTATTATACATATAAAAAATAAAGTCATTAATTATATTTTAAATAATAATTAAAGATAAATTTTAATACTTAAAATCTCTGCGATAGGTACTTACATACAACAATAAATAAAATACAAAAATAAATAAATAATGAATAAGAAATTGTTGTGGAAAATATAATACATTTAGACAAATTTATGAAATTAAACAATTAATAAGTACATATGTAAAATTGATTGATTATGATATGACCCATAAGATAATAATGGGATGACTAGGTAGAAACTAATATTAATAAATTAGACAAATTATAACAAGGATAACTATTTAATAAATAAAAATAACTTGAAAATATTATTTCTTTATTAAGGAAAATACCTATATATAAATATAACAATCTTCACATTTTTCAACAATTTTTATTGAAATAGAGCAACGATTTCATATTATGCTCAGAAATGATGGATCAGTCGTAATGCGATTTGATATAATTTATTTGTCATTAGGCGAATAAAATTTCGCATGGGAACTTTCATATTGTTATTATAGAAAACTTAGTAATTTTTAGGCATTCTCAAGTTATTTTATCCAATTATAGACAAAATATTAACGATAAGTATGGATATCGGTAATGTCAACTAAATTTTAATTATAATAATAATATCAATTCACAAATTGACGAACAATTTTATTATTTTAACGGACATTCTGTATAATTTATATACCTAAATGAACATAAATCTTACTTGAATTAGCAAATTACACGTTCAAATCGAATTTCAATATACAACAGATTATGCAAATTAGTTGAGAATCACGTGACCGTGTAGAAATCTGGTAAATATATTGTTAAATAGTGTGTAAAACTGCCTTTGTACTAGGACAAGACAAACTGGATAATTTTATAATTTAACGTCCGGCGACATATTTGCTATTCAAAGTTAACTGCGTGTTAAATTTAAACAAATGGAAATATTTAAATTTTGGCGCTGATGTCGCGGTTTTGACGTCTTTATACAATATTCAAATAATGAAACATTAGACGCGCGTGAGCGATCATCATCGTATTTTTGATTCATAAATGTTTCAATTAGCATGTTATAATGGTGTTATCCAAATGGTTGGATTTGATAAATGACTACACTAGCCCTTGTGTTAAAGGAAGTATGTATAAATTTTCTTTTGCCTGAATAGTGAAATTATAATTTTGAAATGTTAAGGCCACTTCAAAAATAACATAAGATTCACATTATATCATTCTTCTGGACATATTTAAGATGTCGTCTTATTTTCATTATGAAATTAAAAAATTAAAAAGAATATGCGTTTTTTGTGCATAATTCGTACGTTAACTTATTAGTAAACAGTAGGTACCTGGGCGACCGAGTTTCGCTCGGAGTTCTTTTTTGTTGTATCGTATTTTTTAGATGATGTTCTAGTTTTTGGCCAAAAGTACATTTCAAATTCCAAAACAAAAAAAAAACTAAAAACTTGAATAAATACAAAAAAACAAAAGTAAAAACTTTGTATCCGACCGGGATTCAACCCGGACACCTGTGATTGTCAATCTTGCGTCTTGATTATCAGCAGTACAGAAGACGCTGCGCTGACCCCAAATGATTTTGAAATGGGCTGGGAGATGATGATTTTGCGTAGAATAATGCGAAAGAAAACCGCATAAAAACTCGAAAACACGCGTTTTCGCAGATATAAGACTAATCTAGATCGAATTTTCGTCCCCGAAAACCCCCACGCATCAAATTTCAGCGAAATTGTGAAAGGCGTTTCCAAGATCGCCGTATCATAAATAATATAAATAAATAAATAAATAAACAAGAATTGCTCATTTAAAGATATTAGATATTAATCTTGCTCGTTTAAAGGTATCAGATATCTAAGATTAGATAGATATAATATTAATTTGTTGTATGGCGGACTCCTTGAACCTTAGAGGACTAATTTAGAATACTTTTTGATTACGATAAATATAATTATTATTTTTCAAAAAATCTTTTTAAATAATCTTGAACTAACGTGGTTATTTTCACGATACTGAAACATGAACATTCATTCAAATAATATTGTTTTTTATTTGCAAAACCTCTAAAGCGCTACACAGATATGCATACATAAGAAGTTCACTACAAAAAATATTTTTGGATGCCTACTAGCGACCAATCAAAGCGAGCCATTTGCTAGTTTGCATAGCTTTCGTTTCGAGCTGCATAAGGCTCGCCCCGCTATGCCCCGTGGCCCCACTATGCCCCCTCCTCCCCTATATGCATAGATGTAAACGGCACTTAATAGTGGGGTATAAAAGCTATAAGCTAAAGAAACAATAGTCACTTTATTCCGCAAAAAAAAGATTTCCGCAAAATAGATGATAACAGAAGAATGGATTAACCTATTTTAATAAGATTTACTAGACGTGGGTAGACAATGCACGTAATAATACTATTTTACCATCGAAACATGCAAGCGGAGCCGTATACGAAAGCTAGTAATAATAAAATTTATAAATAGCAATTATCACGTGATACAAAGACACTAATTATCCTAACGTCCAAATCGCACCTCAGTCCCCTGGCTATAAATCAACGTAAAATAATATGCCCAGGGGAGACATGTGACATAATAGGGTATTTCGATATAACGAGCCAACGGATGATGGTTTGATCATTGCCTATATTTTTAGCTAGTATGTTTAGGGAAAAGTTAAAATGTTATGTAATTTACTATAATTTTATACTATAGGAAAATTTAAAATCACTGCTTTTGCTTGCTTCGATTTGATTCGAATGATACCTAATACTGTTTACGCTCATAAGTGTGTATATATTTTAACTTTATTTCTACACTTTATTAATCCTTGTTCATTAATCTATAAAAAACCTAACAATTCAATTTTATTTCGTTTTAGACTATAAATTATTATTCTTAATGGAATTTTGTAATTTTCCCCCTAATTCTAATAGGTAATAATTTTACTCACTTAGAATAAGAAAAAAAGTATTAGTTTTTATTCTATTTATTTTCACCCATACTATAAAACATGTATATAATTATACCTACTGTACCAAGTATCTGGTATCAATAACACAAGTCTCGTATCTTACATTGGAACTAGATGGTACTGTATGTTAATGTCCCAACATATTTATTTATTTACAGTAGCATATTTATAACTTAGAATAGACACGAGCATATTGCATATCAAATTTACTTCACAGTTAAATATAGTTAAGTCCCAACGTCAGGAAGTAACAGACACACAATCTAAATTACATATTTTCACATTTAAAAATATTTATTTGTACAAACTTTACAAATAATCTTTTGCGGACTAGAGAAAAAATTTAGTGACTCTATAGTCTATATTATAGACTCTATAATCTATGGTCCTTTCTGCTTGTGCCTGCCATAAAACATTATATTGAGTCGATTAATATATTAAACTACTAAAGCTTATTACTTTGTGGATAGAATTTCACGTATGATGATTTTTTTAATGAAAATACAAATTAAATTTATAATTAATAATACTAACAAATAATAAAAAAAACTAATTTGTTAAATAATTCTCTCCATAAACTAAACACCCATTACTTTTATCAGATTGTCGTAATGCCGTCATATTGGAGGACAATAAATTCGTGGACAACTGCTCTGGTCCCCATTCAGCGGTGGGACGACAATAGAATCAATTTCTGTGGTCGCCGTCTCTAGAGCCCTCAGATTCGGAGGGCTATCGATTGCGTCCAATCACTACCTAACTACCTAACTAGCTTGTCGATGTTTTGATTTGTTTTGAGAATAGTTTTCCCGAGTTCTTAACAAGTTATTTAAAAAATAATAATGACAGAGCAAAATAAAGCATTTATAAAACTTAATTCTAAATATTATGTTATTAGAAAATAAGTAGGTATAATAAAATAAAAATAAGCCTTGGCATTTTACAAAGATTTTACAAGTAGTTAATATTTTGTATTTACTTGAATTTTTTAATGAATAAAAACTTTTTAAACCTTATCCAAGTTTAGACTCTAAATGTTTTTGTCAATTAAATGTTATCTATGAAAAATTAATTATCTATGAAAAATTAAAAATCTCTACAAGAAATTATTAATTATTATTTACAATAAGCTAAATGTATTCATTATATATTACTATACATTTTAATTAATGTGCTGCTTATAATCTTTTCCTAATGCATAGTAATACTATCGGCACGGTATAAAGTGGACAGTCTAAGCATCCAAGACACGAGGGGCGATGCGAGGGTGTGGGTCCTGTTAAAACGTTAATCGAATCTGGACCTAATGGGATTTCTTTCTTGAGGGGCACATTGCTAAAGGATTAATTTATATCAATTTAAATGGGTCTCCGATATACAGGGCGGTTTATAAACAATAAATTGTTGTATAATTTGTTATATAATATTATTTGAATTTTTAAAACAAAAACAAAAAAGTCTATTGAATAAATATATTAGAGATGAAACGTACAGAAAAATGCTAAAAAGAGTTTTTTTAAATAATAATTCGAATTCCTTAAGTAGGTACTTACCTACCGGTTTATATTTTACAGTAGGTAAAAATCATCGATAGATTACCAAAGGTCAAAATTTATATTTATAAATGTATATTTATTACTTATTATAATATAATTACTAAAATATCAATTCAATACAAAAAATCAAGTAACAAATGAAGACAGTATTTAATTTAATCAATTAATCAGAGTATAATCCTGCATGTATCAATTTCTTTCAACCGTTAACGTTTATCTTTTCTTTTTTACACATGTCCGGTCTAAATCCGATTCGCAATCGAACCACCTGTATACTACAGTGGGACGTGGGTTCTAATCCGGCCGACGCAAATGTATGTGAGAGCGGTCCCGTGCGAATTAAAAACATCCGACTTAGCAGATACGTTGATTGAATAGACTTGATAACTAGTTTTGTTTTTTTATTTATTTTTTTTTTATTTATGTGAAGCAAAGCTATGTTTTATTAATGCTTTAAATATCTTGTATGTATCGATCCAATGTTATACAATATAATTAATTATATTTTTTTTAACGCTGGGGAATCCCATCATGGGGACCTTGCCCGCCGTCATAACGGACAAGGTACTGTGAGACTCCTACTCACTAAAACAAACAGCAGAACCCGTTGCCGCAGTGCAATGGGACGTTGCAGGATCGCTTGCGCATTCACTACAAACTCGGGTTCATACAAACTTTTTTCCCCATTTTCACTCCCTTAAGGGATGATTTTGCGGATAAAAAGTATCCTATGTCCTTCCTAGGGTCTCAAACCAATCAAACCTTCCTACCAAATTTCCTCTAAATCGGTTTAGTATATCCAGAGATTACCCACTACAACCTCACAAACTCACAAACTTTTTCTCTTTATAATATTAGTATAATAGATTAATTGTTTGTTTTGCATAATATATAATTAAGTATATATGTAGATGTACATAGATAGTAGATACTAATAGTATATAAATATATGACTATAATATTAAGAACAAGTGTATGACATAAATTACTATAAAATATAATGGGTATAATAAAACGGAGTTTCCTTACCTCAAATTAAATGATTAATTATGTACAATTAGGTACCTAATATCTGTGATATGAAATAGTTTTTTTTTTTCAGTATTCCTGTTACATCTTAAATTTTTTGTTAATTTTATAACAGCTCCATTTCGTATAAATATAAGCCACTCTGTACGGGTATGAATGTTGATTTTGTATCGGGTTATAGGTTTTTACCTTTATTTGCATTCGGAACCCGTAGTGCAGTTTTGTTAATAGTTTAATCTGCGGCAGTGATTGTGGCGGGCGGTGTGTGAATATTTTATTTTAATGTTTATATAAAAATAGTAGTGGAACCATTTCGAATGGGTTTTTATTTAAAAAAGCACTGTACAATCTTCTTATGTGCTATCTAATTCATTAAGAATGAATAACGAATGGGCACTTCTGTCCCCTGTTAACTCAACTTTCAGCTGTTTGAATGATTATTACCTTATAAAATATAAGAAAATAATCAATAATAATTAACTAAACTGATTTCCTATAGTCTACTAAACATGTGACATGGTAAAGTTTTGCACCTAGTTTTTTAGGTGCGCCGACTCTTCTAAGTATTTAGGAAATTCTGATATGAGAATATTAATTACTCTACTATAAGTAAATAATATAAAAGATATTTTAAAATGAATCGTTAGATTGTTCTTACTATATTACTGCCAAAAGGGCGCTTCCATTAATTACATTATTCCAATATTTTAACTAATTTTTCGGATAGGTAGGTACTGTAAAGTTCCATTTTTATATATTGAGCGTTTTAACGGAAAATACCATATTTAATAATGATTTATGTAGGTATAAGGCATTTAGTTATATGACCTTGACCGATAGGAATGTGTTTAAAAAAAAAGGGCGCGGATATTCATTTGTTTTCCCGCGCTTTTGAGCACAGTGATGTTGGTACTACGGTTTTATTAGTGATCCTACAGTACCTACTCATGAAACTGAAATTGTCACGATACTACCGTAAAGAGCTTAATGAAGTAACATTGTAATATCATGAACATAATTTACAATTTGAGATATTGTTTTGTTCAGATAGATAATATATAAAATATTCTTGTAAACAATTTATTAAAATAGCATAATATCCATGTTGACAGCGGTTGTTGCTCGACATTTAATTGGCGGGAAATTGGCGATGGATTAACCTTACGCGCTGCGTGAAGCGAATGAGTTCCATTTATGCAATACTAATATCTATAAAACAATTATTATTTTACTAATCAAATAAATGTTGAGTATATTACATCTTTGTTGATCAATTGGCCAATTTCAGCTTTAGAAATATAATCTTTTTTTAAATATAAATCTATCTAATCTAAGCAGTATGCTGTATTTATTTAGAATGGTATAAATATATTGTCTTAATAATAACTACAGAAATTGATCTACTAATACAGGTAAATAAAAAATAGATATCTAATTTATAAAAACAAATAAAAAAGCAGTCATGAAGACTGCCGATATAATAGAAGTGAAAACTTAAAACTATAAACAAACAGTTGTTATTTTTGGATATTCAAATTAAAATTTGTAAATTAAGACTGTTTACATTTACCTATCTGGTTTTGACATCTATCGGCACTCTGAGTGTTAGCGTTAACACGTCACGTGACCATGTCGATGAGGACTTACATGAATTTACTCCCAAATCAAATCCAAAATCCAAATCTTCCTATACTCGTAGAAATTTTCATTTCAATAACAAGTTTGGTATACTATATTCGCTATTTACCTACTGGTGACTTATTTTTTTCTTTTATTTAAAAAATTAAAACATTCTTTAAAGCCGAATAAAATACTATCTGTGACATTTCGTTAAAATGACGTAACATCCGCCATAGCAGCGGTCGCTAGGCGACGGCTAATTGGCGGGAAATCGGTAACGGATTAACGTCACACGCGCCGCGCGAGTGAACGCCGTTTATAGAATAGCTTTATTTATTACCTGTTACAAATTCACGCTTTGCTTGACTGCTTATTGTGGATATGAAAGGAAAATTGAAGTACTTTTACTCTTTCATGATGGAGAACATAACAATTTAAAAATTAGCTTGAAAACATTTGGTGATGGATTTATTCATTAAAATGTTATAGCTAACACTATTTTAGGTAAGTTACTGTTGAATTTATACCTATAACAATTTAAGTATTGACGAATTAAAGCTTTTTAGTGCTAGCAATTTCGATGCTCGTATGAAAATGTGTCATATAAAATATTACATTATCATAACAAGAGTTCTGTGTTTGTATGTTTTTCAAGCTGTAAACGGATTCATACAGCCTACTTATTTCGACGTACTTACAAGATACTACGGGATTGCAGCCGTGAGCAATAACTTGTACCTAATATAACAAGTTAGAATTATTTTATTTTATCTATTAAATCTAAAAATTTAAACTACGAAATTGTTAAAATATATTGTATATCACTTACCTAGTAGTAACTCACCGTCACTTATTACTCGTATGTCTATTTAGTAGGTGCCGAATTATTTATGTAATAGGTACCTATCTCACATTGCCTCCTGTCCCCTTCGAGTCATATAAGCTTCTTAATTAATTATATTTTAAAGTGAACATCAATTTAAATTTAGTCATTCCGTAACTCACATTGTAACGGACGCACATTGACTTCACACGAATAAATATAATCTTTAACAGGTGTCTACGGCGAAAAAGGGCGTTGTACAAAAAATATATTATGATATATTTTATTCGTATGCTTTATCAAAATATACCTACTTAGAATCTTAAAGGTAAATAAAATTGTAAAACATATTTAACGAAGTATTGCTTCGTAGGTATGTCATTTGCAGTAGCAAACCTTTTCCGTTGTTTTGTATCACTATTTGTAAAGGTCTCAAAAAGAAACTCAACGCTCTCAAGGTGCTCTAAGTATTTTATCAAATAATTATAAATTAAAAATTTTAAAAACCCCCTACGCAAATTAATTTTCATTTAACGATTATACTGGCACGCGTGAAGCACTTAACCGAGTAATCATTCGCCAAAATGCCTTACACCATTTTGAAAAAAGCTGATACTCTTACACTGCTGGACCGATATTAACCAGACATAGCTAAGAACTACCGCAAGGAAACTGGCTTCCAAATGAAGAAAACCGCATCGAAATCGGTCCATTCGTTTGAAAGCTACGATGCCACAAACAGACACAACACCCCTCTTTTTGCGTCGGGGGTTAAAAATAATTTAAATGTGTAGATATACACATAATATAAATTATATCTTATAGTTGATATCCAACACTATAATATTTATAATGAGGTGGACCATCAGCTTTACCATCTAATACGTTGAATTTGCAACTAGCAGTGACAAAAATACCCCTGTGCGTGTGCACTGGGGTGAGAAATTACATCATTTGGCCACGTGGCAGTGCACGTGCATGGTGTATTGTGTCTCACCTGTTGTTCAAATTAATTATATAATAATGATATAAAATAATGGTATGATATTTTTTTTTAGTTTTACTTTAACTTTGTCACCTAAACTGAGTAGGTACGTACTAGTGGCATAGTAATAGTTGGTAGCTGAGCTAACTTCAGTATGTAAAAAAAAGTTTAAATTGTTTAAATAAGTATAATAATTCAGTTATAAGAATAAATATATACAACTAAGATTAACTTATAGATGTTTTTGAAGTCATACTTTTTTTGGCTCGTTTGTGAAAAAAGTATGAGATTAAAATTTTTGCGATGCGCGCGCACACCGACAGCCAAAAGGCGACATGATGAAGTTAGCTGCATTCCTTTTACAAACAAAGAGTTGTGACATACGGGATGAAATCTTTAGCTATTTTTGTTCTGTTACGTCAAAGAAGTACCTATAACTTCTTACGTGCGTACATAAGTACACGCACACGTTTTTTAAGATAGAATAGTGGTGAACATCATTATAGTACTTATGTACATCTATTTAAAACCTGTAATGCATTTTAACAAAATTAAAGCAAAAGCAATACTTAATTTCCGTGGCTCCGTTCGCGTATATCATATAGGTCATAAGTATGTTTTATTGCCTCAGTTTTATGGATCAGCATAAATTTATGTAGCCTATATACGCATAACATTATGCATAGGTATTCCTCAATAAATCTATACAGATAAATAAAATTGAAGTGTCTGTTTGTAATGTCATAATGATAGCTTTTTACTAAATGCATATGGAATTATATACGCTATTTATAAGAAAAAGTGTCCGTCTGTCTGTTTGTTCCGGCTAATATCCGAAACTGCTGGACCGATTTTGACAGGACTTTCATTGGCAGGTAGTTGATGTTATAAGGAGTAACTTAGGCTAGTTTTATTTCTGTAAAAAAATTAAGGTTTCGCTCAAAAAAAAATGTACCGAGGGACGAACCCGAACGAAGCGAGGGTGAGTCGCTAGTAAACTATAAACATCAAAAAGGAATTTTTAATTCGAACTGGTCTGTTCAAAGAAATAAAACACTAACAAAAACAACTCTTTAGCTTTATAAGCTATTTATTAAGCCAACTCTCTCAAACATTGCATTTATTTAAATTCGTACAACAATGGCATTTCATACAAATCTTTGAAAGCATCACAAACTGATATCAAAAGCAAACAGTCATCTTCAACACAATAGTATAGTATAACTACAGTAGCTATAGTATTGGGCATTGGGAGGTTAAATTAACTTGTCTATTAGTGGAGGGGGGTGGGCGTTATCGGTCCAATTATAATTCACCGCGCAAATGACACCGTCATTACCGGCTGCTCATAACCGGCTTAACGCTGTACCCGGATACAAAATAGTAGGGTCAGCAAAGTATTTTATGTGTGAAAATGTTTTAATGAACGCATTGTAATGTTTGTATAATTGATAATATCTTATAGTATATATTATATAGTTATAACTGGGATCACGTGGTCGATTCTGGCTTTGAGTATTTTTCTGGTTGTTGAGATGTGATATTTTAGTTACTTTTTTAAACGAAATGCGCCAATATAGAAGACTAGCGACTAACACTCGCTCCGCTCGGGTTTGTCCCTACTCTTACATTTTAACGTTTATATAGATTTCTCAGATATGAGATATTTTCCCGCAGAAAAAGTATCTTATATGTTGACCCGGGTAACCAGCTATCATCATACCAAATTTCATCAAAGGCCCTCCAGCGGTTTTTAACATCCCTCCAGTGGTTTTTACGTGATGTAGTAACAGACAGACAGACAAAAATTCAAAAAACTATAGATTCGGCCTCTGTATTGATAATAATGTCTATTTCAATAAGATTTTCCAAAAAATATTTAATGTACAGATTCGGCTTAGTTACAATTTTTTTATGTATAGAGAAGAGAAGTAGAAATGCCTTGAAGATGAACGTTCTTTTATTAAAAAATAGAAAGGTCTTATTTAAAATTTTTTGGGGTCATTTAAAAGTATAACGACTTACCCCCGCTTCTCTCGTGTCCTTTCCTAGGACCAGTGATATGAATACTCCAGGTCATAGTCAATTAGTGCACTACATCCGAATCCGTCCAGCCATTTTACCATGAAGAAGTAACGAACATTCCAACATTTTTAAGTGCATAATTATCACTTAAATTGTCTATATTTAGTTTCATTAAAAAAACAATATAACGAGGCTTGGGATTGACAAATTAATTGTATAATCTATTCTTTAGCTAAAAATCTTTACCTAGTAGGTATAAAATGAAGTCGTTTCCGCTTCCACTGTCTGTTCGCTTGGATCTATTAAACGACTCAACTGATTTTAATGCAGTTTTCAGCAATAGATAGAGTGATTCAAGAGAAGGTTTATATATATAATACATGTATATTATAGTACAGAAAAGCCGAGAAATTCAAAGATTTGTATTTCATACTAATCGTTAAAACATACCTAGGGACGACCCCGAGCGAAGCGAGGGTGAGTCGCTAGTATAATGTAATTGTAACAGGAATCTACCAATTTGATAATATAGAAACGTTTATTGTACTAAATTCGACTTTGAGTAACATCGCTGTCGGTACTAGGGGGGTGGGCAGCAAACCACCCTCTTAAACAAAGGCAAGGCAATTATTATTAAATATTCGCGAGTCAATTTATGACCCACGAGGTAATTGTCCGACCAGACAATGCGGCTTTATTCCGTTCATAATTAGTATAATTAATGCGTTTACATTCTCACTATGTGTAGTGTTTTAAACGTTTGTAAATGAGCGCGTTTGTTACTTTCATTTTAAATATTTGGTTTATAACTTACGTGAATATTGTTTGGGAAATATAAATTACTAGCGTTACCCGCGGCTCCTTCCACGTAGTTGGTTTAGGAATAACCATAAACTCCCCCAACGAGCGTTCACCTTGTCGTGATTGGACGGCTCATTAGCGTCCGGCAATCCAGCCGAGTGCGAAGCCAAGAAATGCACTAGGAAGAGGATTACCTTGGTGGGATATTTTGTTGGGTTTTAGTGGATAGTACTGGCTTTTCTAGATGGTGAGTCCCAAATAACCACCTATTTGTATACAGGTGGTATTCTTAAATGCATTTCCCAACATTAAAAAAAAGAACTCCTTTATTGGCTTTAAATATCCGTTCTTAGTTGACGTCCCTTAACTATTAGCTTCCTTCTATATTTTAACTTCATTGGTCAAGTAGGTACCTGCTTTTCGTTTGGTGAATGGCTATTGTTTTCATATCTACAGGTATAATAGAATAGTACAAACCTCTAGACACAAAACTGAAAAGTTTAATGTCAACTAGTACTACTCAGTTTAATCCCTAAGCCATTTCGCTAAGTCTGCAGTTATTAAATATTATGACAATTAATTTGTCATTTAGAATTTTCCCCCAATATTAAGAAAATAATATTAAAAACAAGTTAGAAGCTTTTATAATATACTAGCATTGCCCGCGGCACCGCCCGCGTTCAGATGACCAAAAATAAAATTCTTAGGTTTTACATATTAGTATACTCTTACGTTGCAGTTTTTGTATTTTTTCTCAGAAATGAGACATTTTCCAGCGGTAAAAGTATCCTATATGTTGACCCGGATAATCAGCTATCACCATACCAAATTTTATGAAAACCCCTCCAGTGGTTTTTCTGTGATGCGGTAACAGACAGACAAACAGACAGACACACAGACAGACAAAAATTCTAAAAAATATTTAATGTAGGTACAGATTCGGCTTATTTACAATTTTATTATATGTATAGATAAATTGTGTAATGTAATACATAAATGAGTTTGATTTAACTTAAAGTATATTTTTTATTTTTTATGTATTTATTCGTATTCTTGCATCAAACACTTTCATTTGATATCCATATGACAAGGGCGCATAAAAAACATAGTCTGCCATCTTGGATTTAGAATGACGTCACTTATCGAACCATGAATTGTCATCTAAGCTAAACGTGTGTGCAAAATTTCAGCTCAAACTGTTGAGGATAACTGCTTTAAAATTCAGTTGCAAGATTTGACCCGAACAAACATACATACAAACATTGCAAGTTAAATAAAAAGGCATGTTTTTCTTTTAGCTTTATCCTTTCTACCTGCTACATGTTTATCGTATTTCTTAACTCTGAATAACTTTCTATATATTATATCCCTCTTCATATTATCAAGATTCTACTTGAAATCTAACCAAATGGTGTCACAATTGCGCATATCTTATCTAATCAGCGATATTTTGCAACAAACCGACCCCCCAAGGACCCCTATTAGTTTATGCAGGGGATGACAAACAATAACCACATGTGTATATTTTACAGTGAATAGCCCTTCATTTTCTTTTTTTTACCGATTTCGAAAAGGAGACGATAATATATCTGCTAAGTGTAAAATAATTTTCACAATATTTTTTTAACGGATGGGTTACCTCATAATGGAAGGTAACCACGTATCAATTTCAAAAAAAATCCACCCCTTACTGAAGAGTTTTAATTGATTTTAAAGGCGGTATACCTAACCGTTATTTTGTAAGTATTTTTTCGGAAATATATATAGGTAAGTACGTAATTGTTATTAAAATCAAGCGAATTAAAAAAAAAATAATCTTAAAAACAAGATTTTTGTATACAAATGCGACCCGATGTTTAAAAATCGCTAGTATAACACCATGCCATATGGATACGATGTAAACGCCTGTCATTAAGAATAACTATCATCTCTCCAAGGAGTGGGGTGTTTTATGATAATATGTCATTTATTTTAAATGCTGCATTATATAACAAAGGCACGATAATGCCGGTGTTTGCACACGCCGCAATGAATTGGGTTATTTTTGAAGTTATACCTACTTGTTTTGGCACGTTTGGAAAAAATTATGAGAGTAAAATTTTTACGATGCGCGCGCACACCGACAGCCAAAAAGCGACACGATGAAGTAAGCTGCATTCCACAAACAGAGAGTTGTGACATGTTACGGTATGAAATCTTTGAACCGATGTACTTATATAGTATATAAGTACATATACAAACTTGATTTACAATAAAGGAAATTACAAAGATAATTAATAAACTAAACAACAAATTTAACTATCTTTTCGAACTTCCTAAAGCCCCAAACTGCCAGTTAGGTCCGGCTATTTCAGATATAAAGTTATAAGGGATAACGTAGGCTACTTGAATTTAAAAAAAAGAATTAGGGTTTAGCTCAAAAAAAACATACCTAGGGACGCAACCGAGCGAAGCGAGGTTATTACGTCTCTAATTTATTAAAATAAAACTGCAAAAATATCGATCTGTACGGCGTAGAACCTTTTGCTAAAATATTTCTATGAATAATGACATTTATGGTCCAATTATTTAAATACAAAATACTAATTATATATAAGAAATATATTTAGAAACCAGCCAGGAGAACCCAGTAAAATAGAGCAAACAGAAACATTAATCTTTATAAATGACCTGAGTTAAACAAGAAGTAAGTCGACAAATCTGTACGAAATTCTGATAAATTAAAAAAAGGATTATAAATGATACAATTTTAGCGATCGTTATCATTAATCATGCTTTGGAAAATTATTTTAAATGTTCAGTGAGTTTGTTTGTTCGTTCACACAGACTTGTTCGTACAGATGTCAATCAAAAACACACAAATGTGTTTTTTTAAAATACCATTATTTCTAATGTACTTACTATTATAATACTTTCTTAAAGCACGAATATTTGACATTTAAAAAAAACTATCTTTTCGGATTTTTTCACGCATTTATTTTGATTTTTGTTCCCCGACATTTCGAATGCATCACAGGAAAGACCGTCTCACCATGATTGCTGCAAAGCATGTAGCGAATACATTTAATTGTTTTACTACAACCTAATAAGTGTTACCAGTTAACACTGAAATAGTCTGTCCAAATCCGTTTAGCTGATTCAGGAGATAGAGTAACAAACATACACATACATACATCCTTTACATTTATAATAGTATTCAGATTCATAAATGTTCAAATTAAAATTATACTGCAGTTTATAATCAATATTTTTTTGTATTTAAGTAAACAATAGCAATAGTAAGTATCGAACACGTGTTCGCAATCCCTCCCCAGGGCGAAGGCGAGCTTGTTTATAAGCTATTTGCTTTTAATGACATTAAACTGCACTATTATTAACTAACAGCCACTTTGGACATTGCTGGTTTTCATAATAGGCAAATATATAGATTAGATATTAGGATAATCATGATATAATATTAGGTACGTACATTAACATATTTTATAGTTAAATAGTAGGTAACTTAAGTTTTTTCCATTGAACATAATATTTTGTAAAATATGCATGGAAATGTTAATAGAATTTTAATGTTTTGTCTGTTCGTCCGTTTTAAGGTGTCTGCCCACTAGACCGTATCAACAGCGTATCATACCCGTACATAACGGTTTTAGTGTTGTGTATGCTCACCATTGCGCCGCGTGCGCGCACCGGTCCCACGACGTCGCGTGCCAGACACGGAACGTACCGGCATCGGCAAAATATTCTCGCCGACAATTGTAATAAAAATACCTGTAAACTCCTAAAAACAGTTAAACTTATTTTCATTTATGATCTCTACGCAAAAAATTACATAATTGTATTACATGTGACAAAAAATAATACTATAAATATTGGTGAAAGTAAAAATGTATTTAAACTTTAACTAAAACCTCATTTAATTTAAAAAAATAATGAATATTATGATCAAAATGCATAACCTTCTCTGTAATATTTAGTTATCTAGTGAAAATAGTCCAAGCTCGTGCTCAGTAGTAGGCATGGAACATTTCACGAGTAGCAAGTGAAAAATCATATGAAATGCGTTATCATACGTCACACCTGCTACTTAAATTCACAGTGACTGCTACAAATCACAGCTTGGTGAAATCACACATCGTATTCGGATTTCATCGTAGAATTAAATCGTCGTCACTCGTTATTGCTACTTAGAGAGCGAGCGAGTAGGCATGAAATGGGCATGTGGGCGAGTTAGAAAGAGAAAAATATATGTTGCTGATGCGTTATTACTTGTAAACAATATTATACCGTGAAATACGACTTCGTGACCTTTTAAAATAAACCTTAAGTCCTAAAACATAAAGTTTCGATTTCCTTATTAATTTGAATTTGTAGCAGGTCACAATTTATCACGAATCACGAAATGAAATGAAATATGAAAGTAACAGTAGTAGTTACTTATCGCGCTAAATGATTTATCATTAGATAGATGTGAAATGTGAATTGCGATACTACATTAATACATACATTGTAATAGTTAGTGTAAATATTTAATATACCAATTTACTTAAGTTTTGTGTTTTCGTTGTAATTATATTTAAATAAATATAGATAGTAGTTACTAGTTAGTGTAAATATAACAATTTAGTTAAGTTTTCTGTTTTCGTTATAATTATGTATAAATAACATTGGTGACATTTCATACTTCATTTTAATAGCAAATAATATAAAGTGTGACACCAAACTGTCGAAATGAAAAATTATTGCCTGTGAAAAGTAGCAGGTGAAATCACGTGAAAAATATACGTAATTTTATCATATGATAATGATTTAAAAGTAGCAATCATTTCCATGCCTACTCAGTAGTAACTAAACCCTCCAGAGAGTATGTACTTAATTCTGATTTACCAACACGAGATTACTTAACAAGTACCTAGTGTTACGCAATTTTGATACGTATATTCTGGTATCTGTGTACTAAATTAGTTGTGACAACAATAGAGATAATGCTGTCTCTACACTATTGTTTTTTGATATTTATTTCCCCAAAAACATGTATTTATTACCCATACTAGTTTTTGTGTATATTACGTTTTTATGTTGCTATTTATTAACCGATTTCCAAAAAGGAGGAGGTTCTCAATTCGTCGGAATCTTTTTTTTTATGATGTTCACCGATTATTCGATGACGCCTGAACCGATTAAGATTTTTTTTTGTTTCAAAGGGTATCCTTCTCAGGTGGTCCCATATAAATTTTACCGAAATCGGTCGAGCGGTTTTTAAAAAAATCTACAATTAATTATTTTTTTAAATAAATTGTTTAATCGAATATATTATTAAAAAACTACTTTCTTCTTACAAATTACCTCCTTATTACGTCTACACTAAAAATGGAAAAATAACCGCACCGAGGCACCGACTTCGAAAATATCTGATTAGGTATCTATTCTAAATGAAAACCCCCGTTTAGTTATTTTTTACATTTTAGTGCCTGGAAGTCGGTGTTTTTTAAGTTTTTTCAATAATGATTTTGTCATTTTTACCAATTTTTCATTTGTTTGCTTTTTTATTTTAAGTTAATTCTAATTTCAAATGTTACGGTACGGGTCAAGCGAAAATAAAATCGAAAAAAATATATTTAATTATTATATTCTTTTTCTATGTTAGTATATTTTTTTAAAATAATTCCCCTATTTGAATTTTAAAAGAAAAGCCCAAAAAAAGTTGGAAAATTCGGGAAAAATTAAAATTGCATTTTTATAGGATTTTAGTGTGAACTCAAAGATAACAAATAAATTTATTGAAACATGACGTCTGTTGCGTCAGCTCTTATAAAAAAAAATTTAAACAATATTTTAAGACATTTTCATAAAATTTTATGACGTATTGCATTGTATTTAGTATTAAAATCCTAATAAATTATAATACTACTGCATAAAGGACAAATATTATTCAAAAACTTTATATAAATGAATATAAACCATTGTGTATATTCACCTTTACAAGGGTTCCCAGCACTTGATTTCGTAAAATGTTGGCGCGCCTGGCTTAAGTGTTGCGCGCTGTTAAATTAATGAGTCAATCTCGCTGCCGTTGCCACCTCCGTATATTACAAGGTGGTAATGCTCGAATTTCGGAGTTTATTAGGGATCTTATAAATAATATGTTTTACATAAAACTTAATGAGGCATTTAGAGAAATTCTATGATAAAATAAGCGTATGTAGAGTAAAAGCGAAGTATTATGTTATGTTTACTTAGAATGCCTTATTTATAACACCGTATCAAAAAAATATACCTTAGTCGTGAAAAGAACAGGGACAAGAAATTCATTAGAAATATATTTACTATCGGGTTATAAAATTTGCTTATACTATTACGTTGAGAAAAAAATGTCTCATCAAAGGAATCGCTAGAAAATGAAGAAATCAAATTACAAAAAGAGAGAAATAATACGGATGGTATGATACACATAAGTAACTGACGGGTAAAATATGTACACAAATAATCGGTTTGGATATCTTTGGATAGGTCCCTAAAAAGATATAGCTATATGTAAATAACTTTTTTATTTAACTTTTTTAATAGTTGCTATTATGTATTCACCGCCAAAGTTAAACTTTACTGTATTCAAACTGCTTATACGAGTATACCTAAAATCAAGAATAATAAAGAAAGATACAAATGCAAACTCTCCGTTTCGGTAAATATGTAAGTCAAATTAGAGTTTGAAACTTCTGAAATGTAAGGAGAATAAGTTTGCTAAAGCAATTGTCTTGAAAAGTTTCAAGCGACGAGGTTCTGACCTCAATCATAAAGAAAGTTGTATATAAAACGTAAATCATGTTATTCAAGTAACACGTAGCTTCAAGCTATTTTTTTAAGTATGTTGGGATTAACACACAGCACCATCTAGTTCCATGGTAAGCTATGAGACTTGCGTTATGGATACCAGATAGGTGATATATATACTACAAGTACATATATATAACTTTAAATATATACATATTATAAATTGTAACCCACTAACAGTCTTTGCATTGATGCAGTGGGATAAAAAGTAGCAGATGATGTGTCACTCTACCAGAGAGCCATAAAAATTATTATTCCTATGTAAAACCACATTAACGCCACGGGTTAATGTGGTTTTGCATGTCATAATAGAGAAACAAAAGTCAAAAAGTTTTCTCTAACTTACTCATATCCATACTAATCTTCTTAATGGCTTCTACATGACATACTCGTAGGCTACTTTTCATCGCGGGAGATCATCTCATTTTTACGGGAAAACACGTTATAATACAATCCAAAAAAATATTTATGATCAGAATTACTTGAAACTTGGTTTAATGTTCTTCAATGTATTTAAACAAATACCTGTTTTAGCATTTATCAAATTTCATCCCATACGGGGGTAAAATAAGTGATGAAAGTTTGTATGAAACCTACCATTTTAGAGTTATTTTTTATAGTTTAAGCGCGAGCGATGCCGCGGGTTCTGCTAGTACTTTATAGTATTGTAAAGACAAAAAAAAGAAGTACCATTTTATTCTAAAATAAGTATATATAGGAAAAATATATAGTGAGGATAACTTATATATACCTATACTAATATAGAAAAAAATGTAGGAAGTTAGTTATTGAGTCTTTCTGTATAGTAAATCTCGGTAACAGCCCGGAGTTGGGAAGTTGGCGGTGTTTCACCCCCGTGCCTCGGAGAGCACGAAAAGCCGTCGGTCCTGCGCCTTAACTCTCACCGGTCGTGTCGAGTGGTCGTCCCACCGGAGTATGAGAGTGATAGGAAAAGAGAGTGCACTTGTGTCTGCGCGTACACTTGAGCACTATAATATCTCCTGCGCAGTTGGCTAATCTCAATGAGATTGGCCGCCGTAGCCGGAATCGGCTAGGAGAACATCATCATCACTATGTAAGTAAATGCGAAAGTTTATATTACGTGTCTGTGTGTGTTTGTTGTTTCTTCACGCTAAAACGGCTGTCAAATGTGGTAAGTTTTGGGTGTTTTAAAGTAAACGTCTTCTGCGATTGGAGATATATAGTACGCTTTTAATGAAAACTTGGCTTTATGGATAGTCGACCATATATGGGAAGATACATGAGCACTTTATATAAAGTAGGGCTTACACTAGACTCCCCCTCCCCCCCACGTGCTTTCACCTTGTCGTGGTGGGGGGGCTTAGTAGTGCCCGGCAACACAGCCGGGCGCGAAGCCAAGAAACGCACAGGGAGGTGGCCCGCTTCGGTGGGCGTTGGGAGGTGTACCATGTGGGTTGCTCCTGGTACTTCTCTGATAGCAGAGTGGACGACCTTGGAGCATCCCCATGGTTGTGGTGGTTTGCTTCGGCAGACCTACCGTCGGGGAGTCGTAGTTGAATGCGTAAGCGATCCTGCGACGCCCCATTAAGACGGGGGAAGGTTTTGTTGGGTTTTAGTTTGTAATACTAGCTTTGCCGATGAGTCCCACACCTCGTGCGTAAATGCATTTTCCAACGTAAAAAAAAGGCTTTCACTAGATTTAATGCTATATTATCCTATACTATATTCCACTATACTATATTCCACTATATTATACTATACTTAATATATAAACACTTTACACGTCAGCTGGACGAATTTGGTTTTGCCAAAGATGGCGCTCTTTTTGCAGCAAAATCACTAGTTTAGTAATAATCATGTTTATCTTAGGTGAATACAATAGCTTCTTCTAACAAACATTATATAATACATCAACAGAAAATGGAATATCGTATGACTACAACAAAGTAACTTATTTCTCAAATATCTTAGTATTCTAAGATACGAGTAAAAGCTCAAAATATACATCCTATCATCTACATTCTCAAGTCCACGTTTCAGCACCACGAAGAGCAAACAACGTTCAAATATATCATAATATCTAAATGGAGACTATATTGCGGGACCCAAGTTCTCAGGTACCAGGTCCCCATTGTTCCAGCCGGGGGCCGCTAGTTTGCGACCTACAAATGTGGTAATTAGCCGCCGCTGAGTAATGGCTACCAGACCGTGATTAAGACGCCTGAAGATAGCGAATATACGAAGCAGACTCTATTACGTTACTACAACGTTACATGATTACAATTACATATAAATTATTGTAAATCCTTACTTATATCAAAAATGTGTGTGGGTGTGTTCTTTCGTGAGTTTTTGTGTGAAAAACAACACGATATATCTGTGTATTTGTATGTATTTATAAAAAATATAATAATTTTAATTAAGAAATATAATTAAAAACAATTTATCGCCAATAACTTGTCTAGGACGTTATATGAAATTAAAAAAAGAATATACATATATGTAAGTTAACAATCGCAATTCTCTTTCTGATACGTAATATGGACACCATAGCAGCGTTTTAGGGTCCGTATAAGGTTGATAAGTAGTATGGCGAGGTCTTATTTGTTTCGTTAAACAGCTGTTTGTTTCCGGCGACCCCATTTGTATTGGCATCGGATAGATTAGCTAATTCTCTGAGAAAATTGAGAAATCTACGGATATTCTAAATTATTACCAGTTAAGGGCGTAGCAATAAGTTTTATTGTCACTTTACTGCCTGCGAGGTTTGTTAAGTTATCTATATAATATTTTAGCGGCTCACCTTCACTTCGCTCGGGTTCGTTCCTAGCATGCTTCCCAATACAAACTTTCATCCCAATTTTCACTCCCTTACGGAATGATTTCCGGTATAAAAATTAGTCCTGACAATCTATACATATAATAAAATTCTAACTAAGCCGAATCTGTATATTAAATATTTTTTGGATTTTTTTTTTAAATAGACATTATTATCGATACAGAGGTCGAATCTATAGTTTTTAGAATTTTTGTCTGTCTGTCTGTCTGTCTGTCGCCGCATCACGGAAAAACCACTGGAGGGATTTTGATGAAATTTGGTAATAGCTGGTTATCCGGATCAACATATAGGACACTTTTTACCTTGAGAAAATATCTCATTTCTTAGAAAAAATACAAAAATTGCAATGTAAGACTATACTAATACGTAAAACCTAACAATTTGGTTATTTGTCATCTGGACGCGGGCGGAGCCGCGGGCAGTGCTAGTTTTATTACATGTATAGATTTATTACGTATTAATAAATTAATTAATATGGTTGAAATAAGATAAAGTATAAGAAAGTATTATCAAAAGTTGAATGTAAAAGAAACTCTCAGCGCTACATTCGTAATCCTATATAATATTATGTGCACCTATGGCTATCGCTGTGCAAAGAAAGCAACGTTTAAACAACATGCCAAAAAGGAAAAGATATTACAAATCTACATACAAACACGAAAAAATCTGATATACGCTTGAAAAAACCACTGCAAACACTAAATTCAGTTCGATTTCAATGTGCCATCTAAAGGGTACAGAGTTGGACTTACAAGTCTCGACATTTTTCACTTTAAAAATACTCTACATTCCTAATATTTACGAGATAAAGTTCAAAATCGTTTAATTTTTAGTTTGTAGCGGTACTATATGATGGTTTTAATGGGACTCAATCAATTTACAAGGCGTGTTTGACCAGACGAGGACCCTTACTGCAGTTCAAAGTTATTTTGCATGAAGAGTTTGCGGTTACTTTCGTCTATTTGTGAGTAACTTAATAGATTTTTTATTTAGTCAGTCCTTGAACGCTAAGCGGCCTTTTCGATTTATATTCGACATTCATAATCACACTATTTAAATTTTTTTATTTTTTTTATTTTTGTATAGATTTTTTTATACTAACCAATAATATTTTTTTTTTTCATTTTAAAAGAATTAAATAAATTAATAAAGCACGGCGTCAAACGTCACAAAATCAGCTTGTTAAGAATGATAGTTATAAAAACTCTTTGCTGGAAAATGCAAACCCAACTGGCACTCCTAGAAACCACGAAATAAAAGAATTGAATTGAATTGGAAATTAAAAATAAACGAATTAAAAAAAACTTAGTAAGTTAGTATTCACCGTTACAGATTAGGAAACATAATCTTGAGCTCACGACCCTGTTATCAAAACTCCGGGATCCGGGATCTGGGGTGGGATTGGATCGAGTAATAATTGATGAGTGCATTAGACACACGTGTCCGCCATCTTTTATTCAACGTAAGATCGTCTCGGCGAGCGATTTGTAACGATGACGTTGAAAATTTTAGTTCAAAAATTTGTTTGGTGAATGGCTTTATAAACCTAACTTTTGATAAAGTATAGATACATATTTAACTAATTACTAACATAAGCGTCACAAAGAAAATATAGGTTTTTAGTTATAGGTTTTGATACCTACTATTAAGATAGCAAAACTATTTGCAATTATAGTGTCTAATGTCTATAAATATGTATTTATAGACATTAGACATTGTCTATAAATATGTATGTATAAATATGTATTTATTTAATGCAAAATATTTAGAATTTTGGAAAATAAATGAGGAATTTATTTTCCGCTTATTATAACTTTCATCTTTTATATAATATTTTGTTGGTTTTAGTGGATTCCTAAGTTAAAATAACTTAAAACATATTTATTACACTCTCATTTGACGAACTGACATAAAACATAAAAAAATAATTAAAAAATAATTTTATTAAATTTTCCTTTTTCTCAAAACTGTAACGTAGTCACAGTGCCGATCGCTCTCCCTCTACTCACGGGCACACACTTAACTCTATCCACTTAGTAATTTCATCTAATCCGATACAAGTTTTAATACCCGACCCCACTTCGCCCGCGGCGGGAAAAAAGGGACTTAGTGCAAAAAATGTGTGAATTCACACGACACCCTCGCATTTACATAGCTATAGGTTGTGTTATGCTTTAAAATTAAATAGAACATGAGATAATTTATTTTAATTTAATAAAAATAATAAGAGAGATTTGAACTACTTACATGATTAGGAAATGCACTTAACGCTAAAGATATTTAAATGATTTTGATGAAACTGATATTGTCCGGAATAAATAGTTAATATATGAGTAATACGAATAATTATTTATTACTTTATAAAAGTAATAGGTTCTAAAATCGGATGTATGTAATAGACACCCCAATATTTCATCTCAAAAGTCGATGTATTTTGTAGTTAAAATATTTTTTTTAATGATTAATGTAAATGTGAAATGTTATTTATAAAAAAATTATAATAACCCGCAGAGTTTCTTTAGCCATTCTCTTTTAGGACTGATTCGATATTTTTTTTGTTGTTAATCTAGTAGGTATTATATTTTTATTCCAAATAGAAAATTTAGTCTATACCTACATATAATAAAATTGTAACTAAGCCGAATCTGTACATTAAATATTTTGTGGAAAATCTTATTGAAAAAAACATGATTATTTATTATCGATACAGAGGCCGACTCTATAGTTTTTAAAATTTTTGTCTGTCTGTCTGTTACCGCATTACAGAAAAACCACTGGATGGATTTTGATAAAATTTGGTACGGTGATAGCTGGTTATCCGGGTCAACATATAGGATACTTTTTACATCATTTCTGAAAAAAAATACAACTGCAATGTAAGACTATAATACTTGTAATAGGTATGTAAAACCTAAGAATTCGGTTTTTGGTCATCTGAACGCGGGCGGAGCCGTGGGCAATGCTAATATCAAAATAAAATAAAGGTCTCTGATGTAAGGACAAAGGTCCTAAATTCTATTAAATCGAAATGAAGAATAGTAAATTCTCATATACTGTAAAAAGTAGGTAGTTCAAAACACATCACTGTCTGAAACCCGTGCAATGTAAAATTAATCATTTAGGCGTTGATAATTTCGTTTTAAACAAACACCGTAAGATTATCTTTTAATTTTTATAATTATTTGAAAATATGAACATAGTTAAAATTAAAATAGAAGATAATTTTCTATTTTAGAAAGTAGTTACGGAGTTCGAAAACCGACAAAGAAACACAAAACAAACGCATGCAATTAAAACTAAAACTTGAAAGTCGACTCGTGAACAATATATTGCAACAACTCTAAGAACAGGAGAAACAAAAATGGGATATATTGCACTGTGACATTAAATGTTAAAATCAGCAAATATTAACCATTGTAGTTTCTTTATGACTTTTTTTTAATTTTTAACTAAAATGAACTACGCAAAAGTAGCGCACCTCATAACTTTTTATGAATAATACATACAAATATTTGTTTAAACCAAACAATTTCTAAATCATTATCTAGTCACTTTCTAGCCACGTATAATATAAAAAATAAAATGCACATATTATACTTACACAAAAACATTTATAGAATTAATTTTAAAATGTCACTTGAATACTTCCCTATTACTCTGTGACCGCAATCCACAAAAGAAACAAGTGGAAACTTGGTACAGTTCAATACAAAGGGGAGCGGGACCTCGTTACCATTCATAATTCACGAAAATTCCGCTACGTTTTCCCATTATAAATTTTATAAGGTTTTTATTGCGTCGCCATCCAAAAAGTTTGTACGCTCAGCAAAACATGAATATGAGTCAGAACAAAAAGTATTTTATTAAGTATACATAGGTATAGGTATATAATATGTATGTCTACATAAATAAAAAATAAAAATGAAATGCTGTTTGTTGGTAAGTGCATCTCTTTAGAACGAATGAATCGATTTGGCTATTTTTTTTAAATAATCGTAGTAGTCCGATTGAAGTTTTAGAAAAAAAGGAAATGTTACTCGAATAGTTTGAGAAATTGGGGAAAAGCTGAAACAGTTTTTTTCTCAAGGATCACACACGTTTTAACGTTTTAATTTGTACAGGAGAATCTATTGAGTCAGCTAGTTTATAATAAAAAAATAGAGATAATCCAACTTTGCCCGTGGCTTCTAATGTGATTTTCATGTATTTATAAGGGCAATAATGAATATAATATATTATAATTATTGATGCGGCTATTGGAGATCGAGAAACTTCTGGTAAAAAATTGGAATTTTGATGAAAATTGCAAACGTACATACACAATATACAATTGTATACATACACACACAATATGGGTACACATTTGACCTGAGATGTCCACGATTGAACGCGCTTCGTTTTACCAAAGAAGCGCAATACCACGGGACATTACTCATTAACTGATAGATATATTTCAAAAAGATTTTTTATTGCACAAACAATCCCTTTGGATTGATTATTTTATAAAACATAATAATAAATATTACTGCTATTAATGCAACTATAAAATTATTGATAATTTAAGTACTCAATTATTTATACAGGCTTATCCTAATCGCAGGAAAAGCTCTTGGAACGTTTTCCCATTAAAATTTTTATCATGTTTTTATGGCGAAGTGATCTCAGTTTGCGTCTGACAGGTGTGGTCGAATCTTCTTTCTATAATTTAATATTTAATTAAAGGAATACTAATAAATAATACTTTTTCTATAAATAACTAGGTTTTTTCGCCTGTGGCTCAGCTTATATAATTAATTATAAAGTTAAGTAAAAACCCTATAATTTGCTCAGGGATAGTGCAGTGCTACTTTCAATTTATGAAAGATTTTTTAAGTTCAGTGTAGTAGATAGTTACCACAGATTATCTCCTACATACAATAGAAATAAGTTTATTTACTAAGTAATCATATAAAATTAAAGTTAGTAAAGAATTTTCACTATACCTGGATCACAACGAGCCTTAAAAGAAAACGAATCATCAATCTGGAGAATACGCGGAAAGACTAAGATTAGCATGGACAGTGGGCATAGCATGTCACTCGTAGAACAAATGGTAGATAGGAAAAACTTTTTAACAAAAAAATGAAAACCGACTTCAAACAAAAGCACTAAAAAGTAAAAAATAACTGATTGGTAGTTTTCATTTACTATACATACCTAATCAAATATTTTCGAAGTCGGTGTGCTTTGTTTTGTATGGGCTGGCACCGATTTCGAAAATATTTGATTAGGTATGTATTTAATACGTAGGCTTTAATTACTTAGCCAAAGCACACCGACTTCGAAAATATTTGATTAGGTATGTATAGTAAATGAAAACTACCAATCAGTTATTTTTTACTTTTTAGTGCTTTTGTTTGAAGTCAGTTTTTATTTTTTTGTTAAAAAGTTTTTATTTTTCCCTTTTTAGTGTAGACAGTAGTAGCAAAGTAAGAATTCTAACGTGTTAGGCTTGTCAAATCAAACAAAATAAGCCCAAACTCAAAGTATCTACTATTAGCCGTTGAAGAGTTCCACCTATCCACCTTCTGGCCTTACCATCAGATCAGGTCAACAATACCGAACCACTGTACTATGAACGGAAATAGAAATACTTGCAAAGTTTCAAGTCAATATGACAATTAGAAGTAGGTAGGTTAAATTTATCATTAACTATTTTTCCACCCTTAGAGGTGGTATTTTTTTTTAAATTTAAATGGGACCAATCTGGAAGTTTACACTTTCAAACAAGACAAAAATTGTCCAAATCGGTTAATAAATGACGGAGTTCTGAGGTAACAAACATAAAAAAATACAGTCGACTTGAGAACCTCCTCCTTTTTGAAGTCGGTTGAAAAAGAATTTTCGAGTGGTAACTGCTTACAGGAAGACAGAGTCCGAGTCCTACGATAAGGTGGACTGGTAGTTTAGTGAAAGTTGCAAGATACTGAATGCGGTTTGCTGAAATTATAGTGATGGTGATGAAGCATACATAAACTTAATAAAATCTCTATGTAAAAATCATCAAAATATATATTATAATAGATATAATAGTAAGCATGTATGTTAATACTTATTATATACTTAGTTAATAAAATATTAAAAAGGTTGCATGCGAGAATTTTTTACAACAATTTAATATTTTACCAAGATTACAAATTAACGAGTAAGAAAACGTTAAAAAATATCATATCAATGTAAAATAAACCAGCAATATAAAAATATCATCCAAGTTAATTTGCGCTTTGAAATACGGTGGCAAAGATTAAGGAGAAAGTCAATGCTTTAAGTTATGCCTAAATTTTGTATATTTTATAATTATTGTAAAATTATAGTTTTATACTCATGAAGGTAAATGCACCTAATTTATTTTCTTTAGTCCAGATCGTTACTAGTTTTCACTTCGAAGTTTTTGAATGATGTCATTATTTACAAAAAATTGAAGTAGTTAGGTAAGTACGTGGTACAAAGTAGGTTTATCTATACTAAATATTAGTAAATATAGAGGTAAAGTTTGTGTTTGTGACGTTGTAGGGGCTAATATCTGGATCTACTGAACCGATTTAGATGAAATTTGGTAAGAAGATAGTTTGAGACTCTGGGAGGGACATAGGATACTTTTTATTCTGGAAATCATCCTTTAAAGGGGGAGAAAATGGGGATGAAAGTATGTGGAAGCAAGCTAGGGACGAGCGAAGCGAGGGTGAGTCGCTAGTACCTTATAAAGTATTTTACGATAATTGAATCTTTTTTCATAATAGGTAATAAAATTTTTTAATTTTTATAAGGCTTAAATTTTCTACATGTACATCTCTATCATATTTTATACGTAGATAAATAACATACTAAGCTAGCACTTACTAATCGAAACATAACGAAAATCTATATATATATATATATATATATATATATATATATATATATATATATATATATATATATATATATATATATATATATATATATATATATAAATTCCAAACGGATTTTAGTATTATTTATTGTATAACTAACATAAGTCACATCTAAACTATTTTTAATATTTTGTATTCTTTGCCGCGAGGTAGTAAAGGTAACAGTCGAGGGAATTTCCCGACTTGATTACATTGAATTTTGGTGGAATCATTCTCGGCAAATTTTCACAGCCCTCAACTTTGATAAGACTTTCTTATGTTTCACTAACAGAGATTTGTTAACGACTTCTGTTTGAATTACATTGAGCTGAATCGGTAAAAAGATAATAAGTTACATATTTTATAAAGAGAATAATAAAAATAACATATCTTTGGCTTTTTTATTTTTCTACGAACAATTGTTTACTACAAGTATGTACCTATACAATATGTTTGTATAATAATATGTATGTAATATGTACCTATAACAGGTAGGTACCTACTCAAAACATAAAATTCTTACTTTTTACCCCAATTAGTAGTTACTTCTTATCCATTAATAAAAAGAGTAAAAAAATATTTATGACGTCAGCTTAAACTAAAAGAACAAGGCGGAGCGCGTAAAAAGCAATGGTTGACGCCTAAAGTGGTAATATAATCAGCTGTTTAGAATACCCATTTTTCACTATGCTGGCGATGCTTCGTGGGTCGGGTTCAGTATACCTATGTACTATAATGTTTTTTGGGGTCTTTTTTCCACCTCTGATAACTCTTTTAATACGCATGTTATTACCTTCTTTATATTCTTTAATAGTATTTTAAGAAACAGCCCACACCTAACCTGGACTAAAAAAATAAGACGGCAGTGCATATTATTAGATATTTAGGTACGCTACGTCATGTAGGTATATGAAATCATAGTAATAAGGGCACACGTAGGTACCTACAAACTCCGAACGCAAGCAATCCTATTAACGTAAAACCACAAATTTACAATCGGAATTGATATTTGTATATAATACCCTTAACTCATAGTGACGTGGCAACCCTAGGCATCACGAACTCTATTAATTAAAACGCTGTGTAAACCGAGCTTTATCACGACGGCCGCGGCACCCAATTAGTGCGCCAACCATCGCGCCAAAAATTATGCGGCTTAACGGTTGCCGCGTAATTTTGACAAACGACCGTTCAGAAATACAGATAAATAAAATTTGATCAATTTCGCTATCAATTTATTTTGAAGGAAATACATATTTACAATATATCAATATGTTATATTCTCTACAGTCTATACTTATTAAAATTATTTTAGCTTAATATAGACATTAAACAAAAAATATTGTACTATCATATTCTTTACCAAAACATTACGAAGATATTATTTAAATATGATGGCAAAACTCGATACATATTCAGAGATAGAATTGCTTGATACAATATAAACGCAACTCCCGACGGAGGCAGTAACACGTCATACCAATATTCCATTCATCAGGCGAGGCGTCACTAAACACCGGCGGCCGCGGGAGATAACCGCTGTAAACCGACAACAATACCCGGCCTCGCACTCAATAAAAGATGATAACACATGAAATATGAACTGACGACAACCCCTCATCCGAAAACTCATTTTAAAATAACTTTCGACCGTGTCCACTACAGAATAAGACCGAAAACGTCTCTGAACTTAACACAAGATAAGATGTTTCAAAATTAAAGAACATGCAGCATAATAAACGAGCGCTTACGAAAACAAACCGCAGTCTGCTTGCATACAGGCAAATTTTCCAACAAATACTTACATAGTTACAACGTTTCGGAACGGAGCGGTGACGGCGCAAAACAAAAGCGCGGGAACGGCCCCCATTGGCAGAGGAGGTGGGCGGACGCCCGAATAATATGGCGGAAATATTACGAGGCTAGGAGGTATTCAAGGTGCATGGGAGGTCGGGTGGTAGGAGTCTCTACTCGCTCCCTCGAAGAGGTTAATTACCCACTGGCCGATAAGGCAGCGGCTCGCTAATTACGTACTTATGGCGGACTGAAATTAAGTTATCGTTGGCGGGGAAACGACGTTCACTTTGTTTGCGTTCCATTTTACGGATAATATGTATTCTGCGGTACTTGAGAGTAATGGAACAAAATTGGCGGCTATTCCGCTTTATCTTTTATGTGTAAGTACCGACGCGCCGTTCAGAGATAATGGAATCATTGTTCAAACATGGCTCCCGGGGTGCCTTTTTAATCGCTTAACTTAATTTTTACTTTTGTTTAATTTAAACAAACCTTAAGATGAAACATAAATAGTCTGAAAAATTATAATATTAACTTCGTAAGAAGATTTTTGCACTTAAAGTGGATTGTTGAATATTCATAAACCTATATATAGAATATGAGATAGACATACAAAAGATATTTTAAAAGTCACAAACAACACGACTGGCATCTGTGTTTCAAAATAAAATGCGATAAAATAAAAAGACTTCGGCGACAAAACGTAGATACTTACGAATGTGCAACCATTTCGCGGAGTCAATTTTTATTTCAGACAGTAGCTCGTACGTGGGCATATGGTTGAAATTCGCAACTAAAATTGTTTTGCAATCGGAACACGTTATTTTGGTAGGTTTATACATATTTACCACAAAAGCGGCTCAGCGCGAGATCGCGGGATCCGTTCCCCAGTTTTATTTTTCCAAGCTCTAAATGGAGTCGGTGGAGCATTTAAATAAGCTTCGTCGCCTGAAGTATGGTAATGTTAGTAATACGCCAGAAGAAACGCATCAGCGATTCAAACATCCGCCATTTTGAATTCATGTTTTTTACTTAACCTACATTCTAGTTAAGTAAGCAATTTTATTGCTAAAGCAAATTGTATGATATTATTTTTTAAATGATGTCAATTTACATATATTATATTGTTACTATCGAGTTACCGCTTGTTTCGCTTGGGTGCGTCCTGTAAGGTGCATAACGGTAACCTACATGTTATCATCTGTATATCCATTTGTATTCTAAATTTAATCCAAAACCGTCAAACCGTTTTAGCGTAAAGGAGTTAGTTACAAACATGCACACACATATACAAAACTTTCGTATTTATAGTAGTAGTTTGATACATAATTACTACTTTATCGAAATCTTACAAATACACATTATATTTGCCAGATTCTCACGTGTATCGCGGCAACATTAACAAACAAGCTCAGGCGCTTTGTACAAAAGCCGAACAGCGATAGGGCGGCGTCTTTGTACTATAATTAGTAACAAATTATGACATGAAAAAGCGACAAGACGTCTGTGGGGCGAAGCGCCATGGACCGTGTCGCGGAACGCTTGACATATCGAAATATAACGATCCACTAATTAAGTTCATATTTAACTACGCGCTAGTTTTTTTTATAGTGGTATAAGAGATTAAACGTTTCAAATGTATGAAAAGAATAATAACAATTTACTTGTCATTTTGAAACTATAATCGACCTTTAGTAATTAAAAACTTAGAATAGTATGATTGATTTTTTATTAAAGTTTTTTTTGGAATATAACTATATCTTTAGCAATGATGCTGGGATTAAATATGAACTAACCCAAAAATGATATATTTTGTCTTCTACCATACAAGCACATATAAAGAAACACTAAACTGGGCATTACAAAACTAAAAAAAAATCAAAGAATTAAAGCCACAACCAACACGTCTACTTTTTGCACTAACAACACACTGCAGCAGTTAAACAACAATATAAAGCGTTAAAACAGTCACGAGCCGGTGAGCGCGCGGCGCGACGGTAGTGATCCATGAACCATGAGTCATGAGCCTGATCCACTCCTACCTAATTAACTTCCGTAAGCTGTAAATCTAATTTATATAGCGCCGTCAACGCAGCCGCTTTGATCATGATGCAAGTGAAACGGAACGTCAGAAAACGGTTTCTGAACGCAGCGTTTAATTTCAAATGTGGCGGGAATACTCCATGTTGTACAGATTATTTTGTCTGCATATTTTAATTATTAACAGTGAAATCCACACTGTTGAAATGTTGAAATACTAATAGTTCGATGTTTTAAACTTAGAAGATTAAGTGAAATCTCTTTCCATGATTTTTAAACTAAATAAATATGTATACATTCCATGAGGCATCTTAGAAATTGTGTTTGACAAATATTATAGATAAACTAGCGACTCACCCTCGCTCCGCTCGGGTTCGTCCCTGGGGTGGGGTCTGGGAGGACCACCCTTAACCTTATCACTTAGGGGTATGAAAAATAGATAGTAGCCGATTCTCAGACCTACTGAATACGCATATAAAATTTGGTAAAAATCGGTAAACCCGTTTCGGAGGAGTACGGTAACAAACATTGTGACATGGAAATTTTATATATAAGATAAGATACGTTTGATTGTGCTCAGGGTAAAAAAATTTAATTAACCGCCTTTATGTTGTTTTGGACTAGACTAAATATAGTTGGACATATTAATTAATTACGAATAGTAAACTACACGAGGGAAAAGCGGCTTGAGAAATCACTGTGTGTACGTGTAGGGAGCCACTAATGATAATGTTTTGAAAACATGAAGATAAAAATATAAATAGCCTTTCGTATGTAAGTCTCAATATATAGGTACCACTTTTTACTTGTCTTCTCTTGCGTCTCAAACTATACTCGCACTGATATAAATAGCCTATATTATTGAGAAATAATGCAATTTTATCGGCGGAAACAAAAATTAAGCTTTATAAAGGTAAAATGATATACCTATCTATGATGAACATAAAACCCCATATCGTCCGTGAACTTCTGATATCTAAAACAGCATTTTTCCGCAAAACTTTATTTTAATGCCATCATTTGGCAAAAGTAATATAACACCACAGGTCACATAATAGGCACTACTAGATAATAATACTAACTGCATTTAATTATAATACTTATCATAAAAAGACGTAAACACCAACCAACTACTTATTTGTTTTACCAAAATTCTACACGTTTTTTTTAGTAAATTAGTTATATGTTCCTGCTGTAAAATTTGTTTGTAAGTAGATAAAAGATGTCAGAAAGTTCACGGGCGATAATATGTACCTACCTACTAATATAAAAATAATTTCCATATTCAACATAGCCAATCAAAGGCGAGATCTTCATTATCACGTCACATATCGTGGGCGTATAATCGTTCTATCATATCACTCAGTCGGCCAGAAACAATCAATTAGAAAGCGATCCCCTTTCAATTATTCCCGTATCGCCGCGTAATTGCCTTGCCCGGGAGGCTCGCATTACCTAACGACCAATCGATTGCAATTGTATTTGCTATAATCATATGTAATAATGTCTTTATTATTCTTAACAATTTTTATATTATTAATAAAATAATTGCTGCGTTCATAAAACAGTATAACAGATACTTCACAATAATAATATTTTTCTAAAATAATTGCTGCGTTCATAAAACAGTATAACAGATACTTCACAATAATAATACTTTTCCAATTAAATGCCTATAGATATAAATTGGATGTTTTTGTATTTTAATTTTATTTATAATTTTAATGTTTAATATTTTATTTTTTTAAATATATAGATAAAAGTTATTTCCATAGTGAGATGGACGAGAAATAAAGATATACATTTGCTTCTGCTGTTCAAGACAATGAGCGTGTGAAGAAACATTAATGCTCAATCTTATAAGTAATTTATATGATGAAACATTTGATCCATCTAAAAATAAAATTACCGATATTAATCGCTGTTAGCTAACATAATGAGTATTACTAACTGATTTTAACCAATCATACAACACGTAACAGAGCTGTGTAATAAATAGAAAACCTTTCAAAACTAATAGGCAAGAGTAGTATTATCAAAAGTCCAAAAACAATACCTCCAAGAAATCAAGAAATAAAATAGAAAATACAATTAATATATAAAATAAACTTTATATATTGATATTATTCTTATAACTTATTATATATACAATATTTTATTATAAAAGATTGTCTTTTCATAAATTAATCCATCACTTTTTTCTATAAATGTAACCGCAACGCCCAATCTCACACAGCAGTGTTCTCACATGATTCTCACATCAACTCAACAAGGCGTGAAAACCGCTTCACTTATTACCACTATCAATCAAAAATATGTTAAAAATGTCGTGCTTTAATATACATGCTATAAGATAAACTACGTTTTTATTATTCTTTCATATTACTTTTTTCTGAGAATTTATTGAGAGATACATACTAATTGGCGATTAAACATAATTTTTGCTCTGACTGAATATTAATACTTAGCATTATTGCATTAGTATCGAAGAAAAAAATAATTGTTGAAAAAAAAAATTGTTTTCTTTAATATTTTGTATGGTTGTTTCAGACAGTTTGTTTTATCACAAATAGACATTAAAAAGTATTTTATTCCTGTTTTTTTTATACTACGGGAAGCGACGAAGTATGTACTTCACTTAGTAGTATTGAATTGAAACTTTTATAGCTATATTTCTAAGTTAAAATATTTATATTAGGTATATATCAATTTTGTACGTACAAACAGACAGACTGAAAAAGAAAAATAATAATTTTACCTTCTATACATTTTTTGATGTCCTAAGATACCCAAATAAAAATTGGTACCAATCCAATGTAAAGAACAGGATATGAGAATATTAATTTACTAACAACTTACCCTCGCTATGCTTGAGTATATCTCAAAATGCCTAAAAGTAGACACGTAATCTATCTGTGTACTCATCTTAACACCTGCAGGTAAATTTCTAAGAAATTAATTAAAATTCTAAGAAATCTATTGTTAACTGACACGCCGCGCCGGCGTGTCCGCGGTCGTGGAGGGATTAATCCGTTCCGTCATTTCAGAGTGATGGAATAACAAAGACAATTACATATATGTACAAACATACGTACACATACATATAATAGCAGTCCTATTTTACGATTATATATCAGATCGCAGTAAGCTAAAAGTCGGGACATTAACACACCGAGCGCCATCTCGTTCCATGGTAAGCTACGAGGTGTTATGTATATCAGATAGTTAATACACTATACATATATAACTTTAAATACGTACATAATTTGTGTGCTCATCACACAAATTAATGCCCCCAGCGGGACTCGAACCCGCGACCGCTAGCACAGCAAGTGGGATCACTACAAACTGAGCCAAACGTGTCGTCAAAATAAAACAAATCAATTTTTCTTTCCCCATGGCAATGGCAATAGACATTATACACGTATTTGATGTAATCACGTCGACACCTGAGCCGTGATGGATGACCGGTCGGGCCCTAAAGATTATACGCTTATAATTCTATTGTAATTATACATATATTACTTTTTGATTTAGACTCAGAAATTAGTAATACGATACAAGATTTGAAATGGTTATTCAATAATAAAAATTGATTTCGCGCGATTTCATTTTAATGAAGAGAAAGATGAACTTATATCTAATAAATATAATCATTAATCGGTCATAAAGATTATATTACTAGATTTAAAAAGTTTTTGTAATTTAAGAGTTTGCTTTTATATTTATAAGCAAGATAAAAAATAATAATTATGTAGACAAAAAAAACGGGTGTTGAACCCGCGATATTTGGCATAGTAGGCAATGCAACAATGACTATCACATATCTAATTCGTAAGGCAACAAAAGAGGTCCTATTCAATTCAATTCTTTAGGTTTGTGGCTTCTAGGAGTGCCTTTGGGCACAATTTACTTCGCCAATGTCGCGTAGAATGGAGAATGCACGTTATATATAGAATGACCGGTAAAAAAAAGAAAAAAATCACTAATCTGATTACATGTAGAAACAGAGCGATTCGTTGTAAAATCAGGACCTACAACAGACAACACAATATATACAAAAATAATGAGATAAACTTGTTAGTATACACACATATTTATACATATAATTACAATTTGATTTTATTACTCTTAATATATTTACACAAAAATCTACATAATGGACTAAACACAAACATTAACAAACAATTAACATTAATGGGACGGGGAACTTGAGAAGGAAGGATGTCATAGATAGGATACTGAAGTTTAGGACAGCTAAAAAGGATATGAGAAGAGGAGCCTTCGTCAAGGCCACATTCACACAGGGAGTGGTCCCTGACTCTGATCTTTGCCAAATGAACAGGAGTACTTGCGTGTCCAAGACGTAGACGACATATAGTAGTTAATACCCAACGTTCCGCCTGTTTGCAACGAGAGAACCAGGGGCGTCTTGGAATCTCTGACTGAATTGCAGCGTAATTTTTACCTTTAAAAGATTTTGATGAGTTCCAGTTATTTTTCCAAGATTTATCTAAGCGGGATTTTGCAATAGATAAAAGGTCTTGTGATGAATTTGAGAAATGCTCTAATGAGCCACACTGTACCGCAGCTTTGGCACAGGAGTCAGCCGTTTCATTTCCAGGAATACCAGAGTGTCCTGGAATCCAAACTAGAGATACTGCCAATCCCTTTTGATTACATGAGTACAAGGCTTCACGAATCCTCAAAGTTATGGAACATCTTAATCTACTACGAAAGGGGTTCTCCTTAATAGCCATTAAGCAGCTTAGAGAGTCAGTAAAAATAACTGTCTGTTTAAAATTATGGGACAGAGTAAACAGGATTGCTTCTAACAAAGCAACAGCCTCGCCTGTAAACACCGATGATTGGGGAGGGCACTTAAATTGTAAAATAATTTTGAATTTTGGAATCCAGCAAGCTGCACCAACATAACCATCCTGGGATAGCTTTGAAGCATCGGTAAATATAAGAAGGTGATCCAACCAATTTTGACGAACCAGAGCTTCAAATAATGTGTTGGTGTCAGGTGCTCCCTTAGTCAAACCAATATCTGTAATTATGGAAGGGGACATAGCTAGAGCATTGAAAGAAGCGCAGAAGATAGGGTTAGAAGGGAAACAAGAGATGGGATGTGGTAGGTTAGTAAATTTAAGGAAACTGTCTAGTAAAAAGGAAAATGGCTTATTCGCAGGGCTAAGCTCAGCCAACTGCCGAAGCCTTGGCCACAAGGGATGGGGAGATAATTGTAATGCCTTACCAACAAAGCGATCGGATAGATACTGGCGACGAATAGGAAAAGGAGGGTCAACACATTCAACCTGCAGGGCATTGGTAGGAGAAGATCTCATTGCTCCTAATATTAGTCTTAGGCATTTATATTGAATTTTATTCAGCTTCTCAGAAGCTGCTTTGTTAAAGGGGTCCAAAACAAACAGGCCGTAGTCTATATGACTACGTATAATAGAATTGTACAGTAGTTTAAGAGTATATGGGTGTGCACCCCACCACACTCCAGACACCGCTCGAAGAGCATTGATGCCTTTTTCGCACTTTCTGCTGATATACTCCACATGGGCAATTCCGTTCAATCGTTTATCGAGTATTACGCCTAAAAATTTTGTATGTTCAGCCAGATTAATACTTTGACCCTCATAACGAAGATCAAAATTTGGAATAGATCTTTTTTTTGTAAACACCACAGCCTGACATTTAGACACCGATAATGACAGGCCATGCTCAGAGAGCCACTGGCCTAAATAATGCAAAGCAGAGTTCAAACGAAAACTAATGTCCTCCACAGATTTTGAACTACAGTAGAGAACGATATCATCAGCATATTGAAGGATGTTACAGAAACTATTAACAGACAATTCGAGGTCATGTGTATAAATGCTATAAAGCATAGGACTGAGGACCGAACCTTGAGGCAATCCTTTCCAGACAAGTCTGGGAGGTAGCGTAAGTAGCCGGTGTTTCACAGATATGGTTCTACCGGTCAGCAGATTACATATGAAATGCACCAACCTCGGCGGTATACTCAGCTGTTGCATTTTCTGCCTGAGCAACGGAAGAAGAACATTGTCATATGCAGAAGCTATATCCAGAAAGACGCCAACTAAGTACTCTCCTTTTGCATAGACCAGTCGAATGTCTGTCGTTAAGATGCTGAGACTATCTATGGAACTTAGACCCTTTCTAAAACCAAACTGAGAGGATGCTAAGATATTTCTGCTTTCCACTATCCATTCCAGTCGGTTTTTTAAAATCCGTTCAGTTATTTTCGCTAATGTTGATGATAATGCAATGGGTCTGTAGGAGTTCGGATCAGAAGGATTTTTACCGGGTTTTAGAATGGGGATGATTATCTGGGATTTCCAAGCTTCCGGTATAATGCCAGATTTAAATATTACATTAATAAGAATGAGAAAATACCTTTTAGCTTTCTCATTCAATTTACCAATGAAAGAGTATGGTATACCGTCCTCACCTGGACTGGTGTCCTTCAAATCCGTTAAGGAGTTTTCAAGTTCTACCAAAGTGAAAGGAGCATCCATATCATCTGATGAGCAGGGCGGAACTGGACTAGGAAATAAGTTGTGCGAGGGGACAAATGGAGGAGATAATTTGTCAGCAAAATCATTAAGCCATTCTGATGGATTGTTGGAGCCTTGATGAGGAACAACATCAAGAGCCCGGCGAAACCTTTTAACCTGTCTCCAAACAAGAGAAGACGGGGATCGAGGTTCAAGGGACTCACAGAAATTGATCCAACCAAGTTTTTTCTTTTTATAAGCCAATCTTCGAAACTTTGCATCACTGCGTTGATACTCTAGAAAGTTCTCCATTGTCATACAGGCTGCGTATGTTAATTCGGCAAGTGTTCGCCGGTTAACAAAATCACTGCATTCCTGATCCCACCAGGGATTGAAAGGCAACTGATTCTGTGTGGAGAATTTCTTAGGAATAAAGAGGTCAGCGCTTGAAAAAATAGCTAAAAGGAATCGATCATAGCAATCAATGATATTCTCATCACTTACAGACTCAGGAAGGGAGTCCAACATGTGATCAACAGAGCAAGCATAATCTAACCAATTAGCTTTTTTTAAATTATATGAAAGCAAGGGTTTGGAAGGAGGGGGAGGAGGATTTCCATTATTAAAAGAGAGTAGAATAGGAAAGTGGTCACTACCATGGGAAGAAGGTAGAATATTCCACGATAGTAATGAAGAAATAGATGGAGAAGATAGTGATAGATCTACTGCAGTCTTAGGGTTTTGGTTAGGATATACTCTACGAGTTGGTGAACCATCATTCAAAATACACAGATTGAGATCATCAATCATGTCCACAAACAAAGGAGAGAATCCATCACAGAAATAACACCCCCACAAAGTGTGGTGAGTATTAAAATCACCCATGACTAGAACAGGACTGGGAAGTGAAGAGATGATAGACTGTAGCTCAAGAAAAAGAGAAGAAGAAGGATAAGGGATATAGAGGGACAGGAAGGAAATATCAAAAGCTCTTACAGCCACAGCGTTAATCTGCGGACTAAAAGAAGGGAGAGGGATTAAAGAATAAGGAGTGGAGTGCCGAATAAGAATGGCACTGCCCCCATACCCGTCACTTCTGTCATCTCTCAAACAGGCAAAACCCGAGATCCTGAAACGGGAACCAGGAATCAACCATGTTTCAGAGAGGGCAATAATGACAGGCTTATAAAGGGCAATAATAGAAAGTAGTTCATGTTTTTTAGAGCGAATACTTTTACTATTCCACTGAAGGAAGTTGAGTGGGGCCATTTTTAAGTATGTTAAATATACGAAGTAAGTTTTTGGGCAACGTTGGACGGTAAGGGAATTTCATCACCAGCGGATATAATTGAAACAAGAGTTTCAGTCAAACTGAATAAAAGGTTTGATTTAGAGAAATCATAAGCGGCCTCACCTTTATTGCTGAGAGCACAGCCATTTGGTAAGGTAGAAGGACAATTGCTAGTGATGGCTTGATGAGCTTGTCTATCAAACCCTTTGGAAAGAGGAGCACGGGGACGAGGGGAACGGAAAACGGTTTTTGAATATGATTTCCTGACAGGAGTCAGGGGATTACTAGAGCTGGATGGTGAGACAGATAAAGCAGGGGAGGAAAACATTTCCTTGGCCATATCTGCATATGACCGCCTTACAGGGGGGAATCGAGAGGAAGCTTCCATATAAGATATATTGTCTTGCGACATTAAACTTTTGATATTTTGTTGCCTAACAAACTCAGGACATTCCTTATCAACCGCAAAATGCTTTGCAGAACAATATAAGCATGTGGAGTTTTCTTTAGAAATATCACACGCATCCCAGTATGTGGTTGGGAACATCTGTAACACCTCGGCTTAGACCTACACTGTGCTTTGATGTGGCCAAAACGACAACAATTCATACACTGAATAGTAGGTAGATTATAGGTTTCGACAGGTAAAGAGGTATGGTAAGAGTATACTTTTGGAGGCAATACTTGACCACGGAAAGTTAAAACAACCGATTGTGTTGGAATCCAAGTAACAATACCATCATTCACTGTCTTACGGTTCAATCTTCTGGCTTTTAGAACTTGCCCGCAACCAGAAGGGAATTCCAAAGAGGACACAAATTCCTCCATTGCCCAGTCTACGGGAACTCCTTTGACCAAACCCATTCTAGTTACATTGAATGTTGGAATTACAGCAACGTATTTGGATAAATTTAAAATAGGATTGGCTATAAAACTATTTGCTGCTAATGCTGAAGAGAACTGAATTTCAATTTTATTACGGCCTAAATTTTAACGCCATCATTTACAATATTTTTTACTTTATTGTGATATAAAAACTGGCCGAATTTAATTGCACGCATAGTAGTACCAGCTGCAGGGTCTGGAGTCTCTCGAGAAACATAGACAATAAAGGGACCCTTGTCGTCTTCAGAATAGGATTTAGGACCTGATAGGGAAGGGTGCACATACACATGTTGGATAGATGGAGTAGCTGACTCTGGATCAACTATCGTTTTTTTAGATGAGTCGATTGTGACTTCATCACTTTGACGTTTACGGGACGGGGGAACGACAGGCACTAATAAGCCACCAGGATCCGGAGGATCCGGCGGGGGATCAGGTTCCATTTTCACCAATAATTATATATAAAAACAAAAACACAGCACACAGAACTTACCAATACCCAACACCGAGTTAGTAAAAACCTGATTTACAGATATTACAACTATAATCACAAAGCACTTTAACAATCACGGACGAATGTAACAAACACGTGTGTTAACCAAAGCTAACGCAGGCGAAGTCAAGAGGTCCTATATTAATTAAACTTGTAAATTGTCAATAAAAATAAAAGACAACGTCAATGTCATTCTAATTCTAAATAGCTTTATCTTTTGACATTTTTCATAAAGTAATTTTTCTTTTTAATGCAATGTTTTTATTGTGAAGTACTACATCGACATGCCATGCTTGTATAATGAACGCTACAGCCGCCGCTGGAATCGGGCTCGCTTTGATCTTACTCATCTTATATGTTAAATGGAAATGGCGAAGCCCTAAGGTATCATGTCTTAATATTGATCCTTTTTTCTTCTTTTTTGTGAGATACATAAAAGATTTTATAGATAAATATACCCCTGAGTAAAAGAATAAAATAGAGAAGAGGGTGGAGAAATAGGGAGTATAGTAATCTAACTAAACAAAGTTAATAATATGCTGAATTGTATTAAAAAAATATAAAAACTAATCACTAATCAACAAGTAATATAGATATCTTACAATTAATCAATCTAAAATACAACATATTTGAACTTAGCTTCATTTATTGTTCTACAAGATTCGTGATTCGTCTATAACATTCTTTGTATGTGTGTATTCAATGTATATATAGATCATGAACGAATAAGTCACTGGACCAGACATATAAGCGGACGTACCTTTATCTGTCTTATTAGTAGCTAGGAAATTTCAGCCTTTGTCGTTTGTTTTTTGTGTCAGTCTCAAGCATTTACTTGTCAACAAACAATCTGCCAAAAATGACTAAATGTTCTGTTAAATGGTGTAAAAACTATAGCGGCGGAAGCAGCACTGTTTCTTTTCACTTGTAAATACATTATTTTATTACATTTATTGTTATTTATCACACAATTTAATAAAATTGTAAAATAAAATGTCATATTATCCAACTATGTTAAATATAGTCGATATTTCTATGTATTCTTGACATCTGACAACCATCATAAAATCCCTGGATTATACCATTCAGAACAAATGACTAAACTGTCGAGTGAGTCCATTTGACATCGACTAGTGCTTGACAATGTCGAAAAATATATCGATATTTGACGAAATAACTGAACGAATTGTGTTATTTGTACAGTACAATAACATAAAATACTTTTATCACAGTATCCTACAATCTGATGACAATAAATTTATAAAAATATTTTCTAAGTCACATAAAAATATAAATGCAAAAATTATAATTAGTATGTGTACTTAATTTTTTATTTTATTTTATACCACATTTATATACTTTGGAATATTATTCCATTGTAATAATAATAAAGATCATTTTATTTCAACACATAAATTACACAAAATCAAACAATAATGTTTTAGCACTAAACTTCTGGGTTGGCGATTTGTAATAAAACACTTTACTTTCACGATCTATTTTACTTTCACGATCCAACACTCACTTTAATTTGCAATCACTTTTTCTTTTTCCTAATTTCACAAATGTTTATTAAGAACTGAGCAATATTAGGACAGTGTCACATTTTTATAAGCTACCCGAGACAATTCAATTGCCAATTAAAATAATTCAATAACAGAATCAACAAAATCACTTTATTTAATTAAATTAGCTTAATATTTTTTTAATCTTTAAAAAATAATTTTTATTATATATTAATGGAATATACACCCGATATTCATTTGTTCATTAACATTATTATAGACCAACAGAATGCTGCCATCAATGCCATCGTATTTATATAAATCAAATTAAAAAATAATTATTATTTGACACATTATTATTGCCTCTTTAATTCATTTATTTTAATTTATTATAATAAATACAGATATTTTAAATTAAAAGATGTAAATATGATGACTATGCTAACCAATGTCTAAAATGTCATTAATTGGTTCATCGATATATGTATTTTATCGATTACGTTCAAGCACTAGAAATATTGTATTGTGTACCTGTGTGTATAATAATGTAATAAAATCTTTGTGTGCGTTATGCGTCTTTTGGTTGAACGAGTTTTCATACATTTGTATTTTATGTCTCGTCCAGTGGTTTATTCGTTCATGATATAGATATATAAATAAAAATATGTTAGTAAAACATAGATTAAAAATTTAAAAAAAAAATGAAAAAAAAAAACTCGACTGCGTTAAAAGCGAACTTAAAAGATGGGACGATTTTGACTAAAATACATACTATTTTGCAGTCGGAGACATACTATATACATGTTTTATACTGGCTACATTTGATACTACACTTTGTTATTTTAAAAATAATACTACTACTTTTCGCTGTATTCGATATAAATAAAATATATCAATGTTTTATGTAACCTACTAATTAATTTCCTTTGCAAACTTATTTCTTTTTAGCCTGCAAACACCTATCACATTTCCAGTCCCCCAGTTCAATTAGTGCACCGATTATGTCCCCATAACAATGTGGTCCAAAGCTTCGAGGTCGAACAAAAGGACAGTCTTGATGAACATTTGGACGTTTTAACGAGGAAACTCGCTGAAAAGGTTAACTTACTATGTTCTTTGAACGAATTTTGTCATATGAAAGCTTCCATCCAACTTACTCAAGTATTTAAAATAACAAATAATATGTCATTTTAAATACTTAAGTATTTAAAATTACATATTCGTTACTATTGCTCTAATGACATGTTCAATTTTAAAAACTAAAATTTAAATAAAATATACATTTTCACTTATATTCATAGGTAATACCTACTGGTAATACCTACTATGTTGGAGGTAACAAATTCGATATGTTAAAAGGAAAATGCATAAAATTACAATTACACTTACAACAATAATATTAACCATATAAATCTGATGTACAATTTAGAATAAAGAATTTTTGGAAATGCTATGATACAATACCTACTTCTGGGCCAGTAACATCTACGATAATTTCAATAGTTCAAATATTTTAATAAAACGATACTTTTGGACCTGCACTTATTAAAGATTTGACAAGTTTATTATTGGCAAAACACGAGATACAAATACATAAAAAAGACAATCCAACAACAACAAAAAATATTTAGTTCATTATCAATTACAGGAAGGCCGACTTCGCATCTCAAAATCAAAGGTCCGCGAGACCCAAAACGAAATAGAAAATCTCCACGCCATCGACACTGACGTTAGGATAAAATATCGCGAGATAATGGATTCATTAAAAAATGATTTGTTAGACAACGAGAAGGAATGCAAGAAGTTACAAGAACAAATCGAGTGGGTGTCGAGACGGCGCGCTGAGCTCAGGGATGAGGTAAGTTAAGGGAAAATTACATGCGAGATGGAGATACTTTATAATACATAGTAATACGTTATATTACCTAATTTATATTATTTATTTATTTTAAAGTAATTTTCCTACAATAAATGAAGTTCTGTTATGTGAAATATTGTAAAAACCCTTATTTTTAATTTAAAAAACTAACATAGAACTGTTTTAATTGATTTGCTTGATTTTCCATCTGAATTGTCAGAAGACGCGTCAATAGCTATGTTACTGCTGTTACGAATACTCTATCTAAATTGAGATGAATATTTATTTCTTTAAATAACAATGTAATAAAGTATTACATATATTATTAATAAAAAAAAGTTTTCAATTGTTATAATACTCGTACCTTCCTTATAGGTCCGTCGAGGTCAACGTCTTTACGGCGAGGCGGCGACAGAGCTAGCCAGCAACCTATCAGAGCTTCAACGCGGTCGCTCAATAGAACACAAAGTGACAGACAAACCGTACGAACAAACCTCCCATCTCTCCCTCCGCCATAGAAAAGAACCCACTCTACCCAAAACTTCACCTATGACCTCATTGGTTATGAAAACATCGCACATGTCTAACGACTCTTTCAGAGTTGCCGAACATTATTGATTTTAGATTGTATTATAATCTATTTTGTCCAAACTTCATTTTTATACCATTTTGTATATTGATTTTGTTAAAGATTTACCGTTTTTTAAATATGATTTTTAAAAGATTGTATCGTTTTAATTTATTGAAATTGCAAGTTCTCTAAAAATAGCTTCTAAAAATATATTAGGTATATACTTACATATTTGCAGATATTCAATATATTGCTGTTTTTTAAATGGATATAATTTAGACTCTAATTAAAATATAATACGAAAAATAATAGAGCAATCAACAATAGCATTGAAACTAAATTGCAAAAAAGTTAAGGTCACATTAATATCCGTAACATATCCAAAGTGAGACAAAACCGCCGTCCCCCTTTATATCTCTCGTTAATTCAGAGGGTTAAAATCCCCGAAAAAGTGAGCACTTGCCTTGTTTACAAGGTTTTAGATTTTAATTTAGATTGGGGTCGCCGGAACTCGCGAAAATGACTTAACTGACGCCTATAATAGCTACAATAGTATACTCTCTGTGTCAAGAGTTTAGGTCGCGATACTTTTTGGATAAAGATTTGAGCGTCCCTCAAAATCGCATTCGTATGTGATCACCTAATACAATATCATCGAGTACGGGCCGAGGGTGCTTTGTGAATAATTTCTCGGCAATCTGCTCCAGTTTGCGTCAGATTTATAATTCTATAACATATTATATAACACATAGGCGATGACGTTAATTGATAAACAGTGGACGTTTTTTTTGTTTGGGTATAGGTAAGTGTAAATAAAAATGAAATTATCATTGGTAAGCGCATTACTTGAGAACGGTTGAACCGATTTGGATAATTCTTATTTTAAAATGTTCGCAATATTTGGAAAAAAGTCTTTGAAATGTAAAAAACATGTAGCTGTACGTAGAGTTGGGAAATTTGTGGCAAAACGAAAAATGAGAATGCTTTTTCTATAGAAGTTTTGTATGAATTCTCAAAGATCACAAACAAATATATCTGGATTTCGACAAGACAACGTCTGTCGGGTCAGCTAGTTATTGATAAATTAAAAAAAAAACTATTTTTGATTTTAGTACAAGAAGACTACTTTTCATATGGTATATTACAATATCTTATTTACATACATTTATTTAATCCCAGTCTCAATTCTCTAGTACGTTTGAATCCTTAGATTTATTAAGGAATAAAAAAGATACTTTCTTTGTGGTACTGTAAGCTCTATATTTCACAAAAACGAGTTAAATTTTATGTATTGAGAGTATTAAATAACAATTATTTACTTATTTATATATAGTTTAATAATTATTAAATTTCATTAAATTGCAACTTCTAGCGTGAATTACACTTAACTATTTAATTATATTTAATTAATGCTCTACATAGAGCTTATAGATATAGAGTCTTTAATAACAATATATTGAGTAAAAACTAAAAACCAAAGGCAAATAGGTTTTAATTAAGCCAAACATTAACCGCGGTGACATCTGTGCTTTTTATCGAGCTTTGTCTGTCTGTTTGTTTTCTTGCACATGTTCGGGGGCCGGTAATTGGATGAGCAAACACTCTCTGTCAATAGAACTGTCAAATTGATTACTAATAGGATATTTTCTACCCACTTGGCTCATTCAAGACTGGGACATGGAAATTTTTAAGGGTAAGTATATTTTTTATTATCAAGTTTTTGACCGAATTTCAAGAAATAACAAAGTACTATGTTTTTTTTTTTTGTATTTTAATGTCTAGAATCTAGTCTTAGGTATTTCTTCTAGGTAGGAAATCGAGTTCTTTTAATAATAATTTTACTAGTTAATACTAAAAATGTAATCAAATCTTAGAATTTTAACCTCCTCCTAATTGTTGAATTATTTTAACCCTTTTATACCTGAGTCAGATGATAGATAATACAATTATTTAATACCTGTGAGATGATCTGATGATGGGGTCGGGAGTTGGATTATAGGACTCTTGAATGATTTCGAATTTATTTTGGTGTTACTGTGTTTTAACTATAGAACGTACATAGTAACTTATTATATTACTTAAATTCCTCGTAGGACTGAGTTGCAATTTTCAATTACACTGTCATTACGGTTGTAGGAATAGGTAAGTATTAAAGATATTAAAATTATTGATCGGTGCAGAAGTAATACTTAATAATTAGAATTTTGAATTTAGTAGGTACAATTTGAATAAACAGCATTCAAAAAATTCAGCTTTGATCTTTGAAGCTTTTGATTCGAAGGATATCTGTATTAATACATGAAAAATATAACGTCAGTAACATAGACTAATATATATTGTTATGTATAATAAATAATGTTTATTCACCATTAATTTTAAACAAGAATCATTTATCTCAGCAATCCAAGTAAAGGGGAAAATTAACAAGCCATAAAAATTCCACGGGCACGTCGTGATCGACGTTAAACGAGCTTTTAACTGTTAAACGCACACCGCACGGCCTACATTATGTAAACGTTAACACGTAATTAATTAATCACGTTACTATTATAAATGCTTAAGACTGTATTTGTGTATGTTTGTTACTCCTGCATTTTACACAAACTTGCACTAAAAATATCATTATTTAAGTACCTCTTTCATTGTTTTTCAACTGTAATAATTTCTATTGATGAACTAAAAAAGCATATTGGCAGGCAAATTATTTAAGGTTTTATCTAAGTAATAAATTACTAATTTTTTAGTTTAAAAACAAGTTTAATAAGTAGTTAAAACGAATCCCATCAGTTTTGAAAACCGCAAATTTTCTTTAATTTTTTGCCAGAGATAGTACCGAAAGCAAATTTATTTTTGTGTAACACAGAATTGAAGAGCGCGGAGCAAGCTGTAAATAAAATAAAAATGTAAATGACGGCCCCCGCCCGCGCCAAATGTGCGGCCGGCTTCTGAATACAGATACACTCAAACTGTGGTTCGAACTCTTAATGATTTGTTTTCTTTTTAAAATTATTTACTTCTTTTAATAATATATTTTTTTTGTAATTGTAGTTACTTGATTGTAATAATTTAATATGATATAAATCAGTCATCAATCAGAAGACAGTCTTCCATGGAACTTATCTCCAAACCTACTAACTATACATAGTTAGGGATATAAATTATATGTAAAATTTAAAAAGTCCTTAAAAGATGTGAATATAAATACTTAATACTACTAATTCTTAGAAAACAAAGAAATTTCGTGAGATAGATTTTTATTTGAAAGTTCTCTTATTGTGCAGACACTACCACAATTATTGACTATTGAGCATATTAAACTTAATCAAAATGTTAATCCAAAAATTATTGTCTTTATTTCATTTTTTTAACTCTACGCGGATCCCGGGGTTTCTTTTTATAATTTATTTTGTAATTGAATATTGGTAAATAGTCTCCTTTTATTTTCCAATTATATATATACATACTAATGTTATAAATGTGAAAGTGTGTTTGTTTGCTTGTCCTTCTTTCACGTCGAAACGGATTGAAGAATTAGCGTGATTTTTTTTGTGGAGATACATAATATATTTTTTACCGCGGGAGATTATCTAATTCCCACGGAAAACACATTATAATCACGTTACAATCTAAAAAATAATTATGATCATTATTACTTGAAACTTGGTATTAATGCTCTTCAATAAAATTAAATAAATACGTATTTTAGGATTTTTCGAAATTCATCCTATAAGGGGGTAAAATAGGGTATGAAAGTTTGTATGAAACTACCTTTTTCGAGTTTTTTTTGTAGTTTTAGCGGGTTCTGCTAGTAAATAATATATAAACAAACGTATATAAACATGTAAAATGATTATAAAATATAACATTATTAAAAATAATTTACGAAACTTTGAGAAGCTCATAAATTTTTCCTCACTCGTAATAAGCGCATTAAGGGTAGAAAAAATTTTAAACTCGTCGCTTCCCGAAACTTTTCGCGTTTTCTTTTTACATTAAGAACAAAAAGGAAAAAAATCGCCTACTTAGAAGGGTGGCACAACTTTTAATACTACTTTCTCGTAGAAAAAATAAAAACATCGTTAGGGGGCGAAAATAAGATATATTATTGCTTGGCCGTTTTTTTTCGTTGGAAAAACAAGTTGGTAAGTTGTAATAAAAACACGCTGTATATGTGAGGCGCTTAGCGAATTTTAAACCTGATGGGGAGTAAGTCGCGGGGGAGTACTTTATGCTTGAACTGTTATTTCCATTGCGCGCTTATTTACGTATGTACCTTTTTAGGTAAAACCTAAAGCGTTATAGCTAAAATTGATGTAAATTATTAATGAATTTTGCTGTAGTCCCTTCTATTGTTATTGTTTGCTGTTATAGATACTTAATTATTTTGTATATCTCTTTTAGGGTATTGAAAAGTATTATATAATACAAGGCTAATATTTTAATCGAAGTTTACTTCTCTGTCGCGTATATTTACCTACATTCATCAAAATTCCAGGTATATAAGGTAATAAAAATAACTTATTCGCGAAAAAGTTTCTATACAATATTATATAAATAAAAAAATATTATGTTATTTGAAAATTTGTTACTTAATGATGCCCAAACCTAAATTCTCAATTTATTAATTACTACTGACTCACCCTCGCTTCGCTCGGGTTCGTCACTAGGTACCTACGTTTTAACGGTTAGTATGAAATACAAATCTTTGAATTTCTCGGCTTCTCTACTATAAAATGCATGTATTATACATATAAACCTTCCTCTTAAATCACTCTATCTATTGCTGAAAACTGCATTAAAATCCGTTGAGTCGTTTAAAAGATCTAAGCGAACAGACAGCGAAAGCGACTTCATTTTATACTATGTAAAGATGTGAAATTGAGTAAGAACTTAAAAAAAAACACCGAAGATTGTATTGTTAATAAAACTAATCGTATAGACAATATAATTATGGTCAGAGATATTAATTACCTTTTTTTGGTAATTTTGGCCCACAGGCAGTTATAAAATAATTTAAATCGACTACAGCGACACCTATCGGAACCTAGTAGAACTACTAACTAGCACTAATAATAGCACCTTAGATCACTGGTTATACATATTTTATGTCGCGCCACCTAACGTGCGTTGGTGGAACCATGCCAAAAAATCTTTACGAGCATATACAGAGAATGTCATCGACAAAATCGCAAAGTTAATAACATCTATACATATAATAAAATTGTAACCAAGCCGAATCTGTACATTAAATATTTTTTGGAATATCTCATTGAAACAAACATTATTATCTAGAGGCCGAATCTATAGTTTATAGAATTTTTGTGTCTGTTACCGCATCACAGAAAAATCACTGGAGGGATTTTGGTGAGTATGGTGATAGCTGGTTATCCGGGTCAACATATAGGATACTTTTTACCGCGGGAAAATATTTCATCTCTGAGAAAAAATACAAAAACTGCATTGTAAAGCAGAGTATACTAAAATGTAAAACCTAAGAATTTGGTTTTTGGTCATCTTAACGCGGGCGGAGCCGCGGGCAATGCTAGTAATATAATAAATGCGAAAATATGTCATTCTTTCACGCTAAAAAGGCTGGACCGATTTGGATGAAATTTAATACATAGATGACTACCAAGTAAGGTCAAGTCATTAGTATGTATTATAAAAATCTCAAATAATCTTAAGCACACCAATTTTTAAATTCTAATAAAAATATAGGAAGCAAAATTAAAATTGCTAAAATTCAGTTTAAGAATAAAACACCAAACAAAATTCCATGATAACCTTTATTTCTACATAAATGTACCTAAGTACTAAAACATTAGTTAAAAAAAAATACGTGTCAAATTGAGAACCTCCTTTTCTTCGTCGGTTAAAAATAATAAACATTGAGAAACGTTTATTAAAGTTGTGCAGATATATTACATAAAGAGTCATCGCGAATTGAACATTTTTAAACTTAAAAAATATTTATTTTATATAGGAATTTAAAGTGTTTATTTCTACATACGTGGCTATATACGTATTTTGTCAGAGACGTACATATGTGAAATAACAATCAATTAAATAATAAAATTCAACTAAATATGAAATATAAACATTATACTAATACAATAAACGTGAAAATAACGCAAAAACCGCTAAACTGATTTATTATAGGATATTTATTTATGGGAACGGACATATTATTAGGTTACCCTTAACTATGCTCCACCTAACATGCGAACAGAGTCGCGGGCAATAACTAATCAGTTATAAATTTAACAATTATTTCTATGTATATACATACAGTTAATCAATACATTTAATAAATAGATCAAAATGTACATAACATATTTTTTTTAATTTAAAATGGGCTTACTCTTGACCTTCATTTTAGCTCGTAGATATAGATAAGGTCTATGTTTAATAAATTGCAAAGTAATAATTTAAACACGTTTATTTGAATATTTAATAATCTTTATGATATAATATCTTCAGGTTCCATTTAATTACTCTTTTACTATTAATAATTTGATTATAATTACATAAATATTCCGAAAAGATAGTTTTATTTAAAATGTCTAATATTCGCGTAAATCTAACAAAGTATTATTACATAATGTTCAAATTCCCACACAAAATACGTGTAACTATTGATTCAACGGGCGATGGCTCTAGCTTACATACATTTATATAATTTAAACACTAAATAAGATATTTAACTTTCATATTTCAATTTGCTGTCTTCATCCATTGAAAAATCTGTTTCTAACACCACCTGTAATATAAAATACAATATTAAAAAAAACGTTATTTTTTTAGCAGATTACGAGTATAAATTAGTAGTCTATATATTAGAAAAACTTTATTGAAATTTAGAAATGCCTTTTCCTACACACTATAATTTACACATTCAATAATAATATAGGTCTTCGTCACTACAATATAAAAATACTCTCCGACAGTGCAGCAGTTCTGCAGGCGCTAAATAACAAACAAACCAACAACAAACTAATAAGCGAATGTCACAACGCCCTGGACTTGATATCAACAACAAATCAGGTCACCCTTCAATGGATCAGGGCACACAGTGGTTCACTTGGCAACGATGCAGCTGACGAACTCGCAAAGAGGGGGTCAAAACTAGAAGTGACTGGCCCACACCCGCTTCTCCCCATACCCTTTGCACAGATTCGCACCTGGATCCGCCAAAGATCCACGACATTACAAAACAACAGATGGTCACAAACTGCAGACTGCAGACAATCTAGATCAGCTCTGCCTGCAGTAAACCCACGACTTACAAAACGCTTACTAAACCTCAATAGAACAAATCTCAAAATAATGATAGGGACGATAACGGGCCACTGTCCCTTGAACAAACACCTATATAACATCGGCGCAACGGATACCCCTCTGTGCAGAGGGTGCCTCGGCGCTGAAGAATCAGTTGCCCACGTAATCCTGGAATGCGTAGCGGTAAGTTCTCAACGTGAAGAAATCCTCGGACCAATGAGGTCGCTCCGCGAAGCCTGTGAAGTTCCCAGGAAACTTCTGCGCTTCTGGGCGGAGCTCGGCTGGCTAATATAGCCAGGATTCGCACGCACAACGGACCAGAAGAGAGTCTAAGTGCGGAAAACGAGTCCACTTTACATTACATTACATTTTAGGTCTTCGTCTTTGCAATAGCCAAAACTGCATCAATAAAAATTACATCATTTAACAAATAAAAACTTCATCAAAAGTTATTACTTAATATAACAAAAGTACATACAGACAACAACAATGTAATTTACATATAAACACTACATAAATGCAATAATGTCAACATACCCCTTGCATGCCGGCCACAGCACGATTAGTCTCTTTCTCTTCACTATCGCCATCTTGCTCTTCCACCACTTGCATCTGTGCGTCTTGTTCTCCATCTAGAAAACAATTAACTATAATTTAACAAAGTAAAATTATTATTACTTATATAACTTTGATATTTTCAAGTGTGAATCATTTCCAACATGATTACCACTTGTCTTGCGATGAAGCAAAATATCGTGATGTCGACATTGGATCGAATTTTGTATTTGGATAACATTTCGCTTTATAACTCTACCTATATAGGTGTCTTTTATGAAAAAACGCGATTTTTTACAAAACAAATACATTTTTTTGTAACTAATTAATAATTATATATTAAAGCATTTTTTCATCTGCTCTCTTTGATACTCTATTTGACATTGTCCGCGCAATGTCAAATAGCGCCATCTCGTCACTGTTTGTGGTATATGTATATATATGTGTATATATATATATATATATATATATATATATATATATATATATATATATACACACACATACGTATAATGTATGTAAATTTAAATATTAGAACAATAAAACCATACCTTCCGACGAAGCTTGTATCAGTTGCAAGGTGCCATCCACGATCTGTCCAGATATGACGCCAGATAGATTCGTGACGTTCAACTTTTGCCTTATCTTCTTGGCTTCCTGCTCCAATTGCTGCTGGATGTAGACCTCTTTGTGGTGGACCTTGTTGTGGTATTTGAGATGGTGGGCCTTCGTGAACTTCTTATTGCATGGAGTACAACTGTAGATATAATATACACATAACAATTAATATATATATATATATATATATATATATATATATATATATATATATATATATATATATATATATATCTTTATATATATATATATAATTCTTCTGTGAGTGTGTATGTCACTGAACTTCTCTCAAACGACTGGACCGATTTTGATGAAATTTTTTGTGTGTGTTCAAGGGGATCTGGGAATGGTTTAGATTCACAATTTTGTCCAAAAAGTTTGAAATTTTCAAATTAAAGACGTGTAGACAGGACAACGTCTGTCGGGGCCGCTAGTATATATATATATGAAAACTTAGCCAACTAATTTTGGTCAAATTAATTGATCACTCACTATAAAATACACAAAATGTGATGTTTGCATGTCCTTTGCATCAATTTACCATATAAAACTAATACCTACATATATGTATAACTATGCCCAATAAAATAATATGAAAAAGATTAAAGAATGTTTACATGAATAAATAAATGTCCACCAAAATAACACGTTCTGTAAAAAAATAATCTATCACGGACTTTCTGCCGAAACGAAAAGCTGCGAGACTGTTATCGACTAGAACCGAAAGCGGAAACGCAATGCAACCTTAAAACATTTAATGTAATTATAAATTTTATTTTATGATTTATAAAATATCCCTTATTCTTTAATTAATGAAAGTAAACGATCTGTATGGCAAAATCGAGAACGCAATTTTTTTGACATTAACATTTATTTTGGCGGATTCCATCTATATTTATTTAGAGAGAGATTTATTTTCTAAGAACAATACTTACGAATATTTCTTCTCCCCGGTGTGAGTCAACATGTGGTTAGCGAGCACGTACGAGTACGTAAACGCCTTGCCGCAGAGGGAGCACTGGTAGGGGCGAAGGCCCATGTGCAATCTGTTAATGTAAATTGAATATTAATATACATATGTAAATGAAGTTCATATTTCCCTCCATTAAATTTCAATTCAATTCAATCTTAATTTTTTTGTTAATAACGGTGTCAAAGCGTGCCAGTCGAGCAGAGATTACTTCGCCAATATCACGTAGAATGGAGAAAACACGATGGAGATTGGTCTGTAATGCATTCAGCCCTTTTTAATATCACTTTTAAAACATATCGCAGTTTTTTAGAGGTAGAGGTCAGCTTTAACAGCGTAGATCACGAAAATAATTAATAGTACCAAATATATTTTTTTTCTTATGAAAAACTTAGCTAACTTCATCTAAAAAAACACGAACAATAATGAGATTCAGATATTCGAACAAACCTAATAAGTAATGACTTATGTAATGACATTCACCGAAACACTTGCGCAATTACAATTAGTCGGAATACTTGCCCCACATACCTCGTTGACCACCCTCCATTCCATCCCCACCATTTCAGTTGGTATTATAATGTCTTCCTGATAAATTTCGACCACGACAGTCAATTTCACTGAGACTAGTCAACTGCACGAGATATTATAGTGTGTATAGCAGGGATTCCCGAAGTGGTCAGTATCGGTTTCTCAGGGGCCGACATAAACGAAAACTGATTTTGGGGGTCGACGAAGTCTAATAATCGACTCCTATTAATTAACACAAGTTCTTATTTGAAACGAAGTATCATTGTTGTCAACTTTTAAAAAATTCAACAAGTCTATAAGCGTGCACAAGTTCGTACATTTTTAAATTGGTAAGTATTATTTATCGATAGGAAAAAAAACTAGAGATAAGATTTTTAAAGTAATTTAGCTATGTTGGTCTGAGGTATCTTGCCCAAAATAATTTGGGAATCCTTAGTGTATAATGTACACTATCCCCATCACACTCACACTCTCATGGAAGACGACGTTTAGACACTCGTGGAGTGACATCAAAAGCTTGACCGACGCGACACGTACTCTATCCTTTCACAGAAGTGAAACACCATCAACTTACTCCATTCTGTTACTGAGACTTAACAGAAAAGACTCAATAACTAATCTTGGCCTCGAACCCAGCACCTCCGGGTGCTGATCCGTACATGCCAGCCACTAGACCACCGAAGCACTTACATAGTATTATAATGTATAGATTATAAGGCATACCTCTCATGCTTCTGCCTCGTCCCATAGTCCGCAAAGCGTCTCTCGCACACGCGACATTTATACGGTTTCTCTCCAGTATGACGCAACATGTGACGCTTGAGGGCTTCCTTCATCACGCATGCGAAACCGCATACACTGATATACATTTTATATGTACAAATAGAACTTGATTTTTCATAGGATATTTTATGGACGTAATGTGCTTTGAAAGTTGTGAATATATCCTATGTAAAGTAAATTATAGTATTAAGTAAAAATGAAGTGTCTGTCTAGAATTATAAAATAACCATCTTAAAGCAGAGAGTAATTGAATTTTTGTGGCGAAATAAAAGTGTAAATAAAGTGGATTTATGTAATAGATATTTAGCTGATACATTATGGACACTCCGTTTGAGTTAGATTTAGATTAGTTAAACACCATCATATTTGGTAATTGGTTTCGGAATTTAAGTAAGAATGTAGCGAAACAAAACAACGAAGTTTAATTAGCGAATTAAAAATCGAAACGAAGTAAATAAAGAGAGTTACCTATACCGTACTTTCACAACACATTACTTCCACATAACACTAACCTTTGAGGCAAGAGTCGAAACCGCACGTAAATACCCAATATGTCACCCGACTGAGTTGTCCAAAAAACCTTCAAAATGGTTAAATTTTAGACAATTCTAAAGAAAACTCGCCTTTCGTGTTTCTGTCGACTGCCAAAGTCGCCGAAACGTCGATCGCACACCCGACATTTGTACGGACGGACACCGGTGTGACGCATCATGTGCCGACGCAACTCCATGTTTAGTACGCACGCGTAACCGCAGACACTACGCACATATAAATAAAATGGCTTAGAACATCGAACATTTTTCTATGGAGACTGACTTTTGACATTGACATTAGCCGCCTCCATTTTGCTTTAATGTAGCAACGCACAATGACTGGTAAAAATACGAGCATTCTAGCGTTATAATTGTATTAAAATTGGTAAAAATATGAGCATTCTAGCGCTCAGATGTCAAGTTTCCTAGATATTTTTCGGCAAAGATTGCTTATACTAGTACTATCTTCTTCTCCCTGTCCATTTCCCAATCACTTGGGGTCGGCGCAGTACATCTTCTGTACTGCTGATAGGATTTGGCAAAAGTTTTACGACCGGCCGCCTGTCTGACGTCAACCCTCCTTGGAAATGCTACTGTTTATCGCGAAAGTCTTGTAATATGCACTTTTGATTTTGTTTTCTTTTAAAATATTTTTTTATACTTACTCAAAGTTGTATTGTAATTTTCGTATATATTTTGATATTAATTTTCACCACACAATAAATTTTGTTATGACGTTGTCAATTTTTTTTTTGCTTATACTAGTACAATGAGATTATGAATGTAATTAAAGTATGTAAATGTACTTATTTCCTTTAAATATCTCACAGACGGAAGGAACACTTTAGGGCATTAAAATGCTATTACTTTTTTATTCATATATTCTATTCATATATATTTTGTGCGCCACAAGTTTAGTAAAAAATAAAAATGGCGAGCGGTCTAACTGCTTCAAACAAATCAACATTTCGTAGTATTATTTTTACTTTATAAAGACAACAATATATTTAGAAAAATAATCATGAATTATTACTTTGACTTAAGAAAACTCAAATTATGTATACTCGAGTGCGGGTGATTTAACAGATGTCGTGCGATTTCGATTGTTGCCTCTTAATGGGCGCAGGTGTCACGAATAAAGTTGTAAAAATACATTTAAAATATTATATAGATTAGAAAAAAACAAATATGTTAAATCACCCGCACCCATGCTTCTAAGCATCACGTTTTTCATCTCAAAAAATAATGCTAATTTAAGAATTAATATATATCCCGTTACATTTAAATTAATCAATATTTAATATAATAAAAATATTTTTTACTACAAAAAAAATGTTAAAAAAACTAACCTGCATACAAATGGTTTGATGCCCAAATGCCGGCGTATGTGTGCTTGTAAAGACGCATTCGACGTAAAAGACGCGCCGCACGTCTCACACACGTGTCTATAAAGAAATATCAGTTTATTAAACGACAAATATATACATATATGAAATGAAATAAACTTTATTCAATTAGACTTATTACAAGTGCTTTTGAATCGTCAATTTAATGATAGCGTCAGTGTAGTCAGTCCGTGAGGAAGCTACCACCGGCTCGGAAAGAAGTATTGCTAAGAGCCGGCGCCCGCCGAGTTTAACAGTTACTCTTCACTATGTATAGATGGGTATTTACATTTACATGGGAAGGTATTTACATATTTATTTTTTATTAGTCTGTTATTCCAGTACATCCGAGTAGTTTCCATGGAATATTAGTGTTGTCTACTATAGGTCATTATATATCCCATATATTACACTAGCATTGTCCGCGGCTTCACACGCGTTCAGATGACCAAAAACCAAATTCTTAGGTTTTACATATTAGTATACTCTTACAATGCAGTTTTTGTATTTTTTATCAGAAATGAGATATTTTCCCGCGGTAAAAAGTATCCTGTTGATCCGGCTAACCAGCTATCACCATACCAAATTTCATAAAAATGTCCTCCAGTGGTTTTTCTGTGATGTGGTAACAGACAGATAGACAGACAGACAAAAACTCTATAAACTATAGATTTGGCTTCTGTATCGATTATAATCTCTATTTCAATTAGATTTTCCAAAAAAATATTTAATGTATAGATTTACAATAATCCATATACTACGAGTATATAATATAATAACTTAGCGAAATCTTTACATGAAATATTCTTTTCAAAACAATGACTAACATATTGTGTACAGAATATGAAACCCAAAATAATAGTTATTGAAATTTGTCTGTATGTATGTGTTCGTTTCACACAAAAGGTACTAAACTACTGAACCGATTCAACTTTTTATGAAAAGATAATTTATTACTCGATTCGCCACCATCGATCTGCCAAGAAAAGGTTTTTGGATTTTCAACCTTCCAAAAGTTAGTTAGTTATATTAAAAGTTAGTTATATTTAAATATAAACTTACGTCTTCTCGTACACATATTTCTTTCTTGGCTGTGTACGTTTTTTCCTTGGCTTTGGATTTAAGATGTGATCCGGTATCGGCTCTGAGAAGGCCATTATAGTTTCTTTTAGGAGCACATCTTCACTGTCTTCGTCTTTGGGTTTTAGAATATCTTCTGTTGTTTTCCGAGGCCTTCCACGTTTCCTTGGTTGGACTACCTATAAGGAAAAAATATTTTTCATGTTATTTATATACATACATTAAAGATTAGTTAATCTAAGAAGTTTTTAACGTTGTGTCTCTTTTACAGTGTAATGACTTCGTTTAAACGTAAAGAACAGTTATATGAAGCTAAGGAAAAGTTATTTATTCTTATACATACACAATTTAAACTCAAATTTGAATTACTACATAAAGTACATATAGAAACAAATTAGAAAAATTACCCTAAAAAACGGGAAATTTTAAAAGAAATAAAAAATGCAGCTTTCTATACAATTCTGTATGACGTTAAAGATAGTACAAAATTTATTGAAATTGAAACAGGACAACGTCTGAAGGGTCAGCTAATGCTAAACAAAATATTATTTATTCAATATAACATATTCACGGAATATATTACTTAATTCGTGTCGGTGTAACAGAAGCTAATTCAGAAATCAATGAAACTACATATTATATAAGAAAAAAAAATATTTAATTCTGAAAATTTTTGTAATAAATAATTAAAAAATAGTCTGAATTGTAATAACAAAGATTTGGCAACGCTATGTTCAAAAACTCTATAGTGTAACAAAAAATTTACCAATTAATATAGATTTCGTATTATTATGTTAAATGTACATATAATTTCTTTCTAGAGATGAAAACTTTTATTTCAGTAACTAATATTTACATCACTTGGAACTTTATGTTAATTAACTTCACTCTGTACACTAAAATCTGATAGTATCAAAACATGAAAAACTATCAAAGCCTTCGTTTTGTAGCGCTTACGTACATGTCTTCTATGTGCGACCAATTGTGCTCAACATTCGACATAATTTTTTTTCGACTTCTCAATTTTTGAAGTTATACTTCTTTTGGCTTTTGGAAAAAATATGAGAGTAAAATCTTTACGATGCGCGCGCACACCGACAGCCAAAAAGCGACATGATGAAGTTAGCTGCATTCCTTTTACAAACAAACAGAGAGTTGTGACATACGGGATGAAATCTTTAGCTATTTTTGTTCTGTTACGTCAAAGAAGTATAACTTCTTACGTGCATAAGTACACACAAATGTTTTTTTTCTAAAACAACTTCATAATGTATGAGTTACAAACGAGTTACAAACTTGATGCCAGCTATGACTTTCTGAGACGCTGTCTTTGTGCTCATATCTTTGGCTTAATTTAGTGTTACAAACGTATAATAATAACTAAAAATTCTCTTTCACTATTACATCAAATTCGTAGTACCGTTCGCCATTACCAATTTAAATCATTTATAGCACATCTAGGGGTTGCAATATGCGAATGGAATTAGAACTTAAGAGGGCACCGAGCTTTTTATTTTAATGGTGTGGCCAGGATGAACGGAACGCGTGCGAATTTAGATATTTCCTTCGTATTATTAAAACAAATACACATTTTGAAAATGTAAAATGTATACGTTATAGAAAACGTATAGTTTTGTTATTATTAAAAACCTGATGAACTTCCTTGATTTTTTACGCCGCACGAAGGGTTTATTTTGTTTTTTAGATATCATTTTTGAATTTTTTTTTCTATCGAGGAAACTACAAGTAATCGTGTTTTTAAAGTGTACTATTTATAGAATAAATCCTTAAATATCCTACATATTGCATAATTAAAGTTTTAGTAATAACAATACAGCAAGGGATCAAACGAACGCAATTATTTCGTAATAGCCTCGGTGCCCCCTTAAGGATTTAACTTTATTTTCTGCGCTGAAGACATTTTGTTATTATGTGGAAACATAAAGAGTCTCCTATGACAATCTGCTTATCCTTTTAAGAATAAGATATAGGCTGGTATTCGATACAATCCTCCCATGGACGAATTAGAGACTGGACCTGACATAAAATACAAATGTATGAAAACTAGTTCAACCAAGTGACGCATAACGCACACAAAGATTTTATTACATTATTATAAACACTGATACACAATACAATATTTCTAGTGCTTGAACGTAATCGATGAAATACATATATCGATGAACCATGAATGACATTTTAGACATTAGTTAGCATTGTCATCATATTTTACATCTTTTAATTTAAAATATCTGTATTTATTATAATAAATTAAAATAAATGAATTAAAGAGGCAATAATAATGTGTCAAATAATAATTATTTTTTAATTTGATTTATATAAATACGATGGCATTGACGGCAACATTCTGTTAGCCTATAATAATGTTAATAAACAAATGAATATCGGGTGTATATTCCATTAATATATAATAAATATTATTTTGTAAAGATTAAAAAAATATTAAGCTAATTTAATTAAAGTGATTTTGTTGATTCTGTTATTGAACTATTTTAATTGGCAATTGATTGCCTCGGGTAGTTATAAAAATGTGACACTGTCCTAATATTGCTCAGTTTTTAATAAACATTTGTGAAATTAGGAAAAAGAAAAAGTGATTGCAAATTGTGAAAAAGTGAGTGTTGGATCGTGAAAGTAAAATAATTAGTGCAAGTGGTAAAGTGTTTTATTACAAATCGCCAACCCAGAAGTTTAGTGCTAAAACATTATTGTTTGATTTTGAGTAATTTATGTGTTGAAATAAAATGATCTTTATTATTATTACAATGGAATAATATTCTAAAGTATATAAATGTGGTATAAAATAAAATAAAAACTTAAGTACACATACTAATTATAATGTTTGCATTTATATTTTTATTTGATTTAGAAAATATTTTTATAAATTTATTGTCATCAGATTGTAGGATACTGTGATAAAAGTATTTTATGTTATTGTACTGTACAAATAACACAATTCGTTCAGTTATTTCGTCAAATATCGATATATTTTTCGACATTGTCAAGCACTAGTCGATGTCAAATGGACTCACTCGACAGTTTAGTCATTTGTTCTGAATGGTATAATCCAGGGATTTTATGATGGTTGTCAGATGTCAACAATACATAGAAATATCGACTATATTTAACATAGTTGGATAATATGACATTTTATTTTACATTTAATTAAATTTTTGTGATAAATAACAATAAATGTAATAAAATAATGTATTTACAAGTGAAAAGAAATAGTGCTGCTTCCACCGTTATAGTTTTTACACGAATTAACAGAACATTTAGTCATTTTTGGGAGATGTTTTGTTGACAAGTAAGTGCTTGAGACTGACACAAAAAACAAACGACCTAGGCTAAAATTCCCTGGTTACTGACATGACCGTTAAAGGTACGTCCGCTTATATGTCTGGTCCAGTGGTTAATTCGTTCATGAATCCTCCAAAAGCCTCTGTATTTATCCACGCAGTCCGCGTCACTGTTATCTTTGTACCCAAAGGACATTCTTTCGTAGACTTCTTATATTTTGCTTTATAAATTATGTGGGATTTCTACATCGTCTTCTAAACACATTTTCTTTTTTTTTTTAGGATCATCATTAAACCCTGGAGGAAACTGAAAATCTTAGTATACGACACGTTTTCCATGTTAAATCTTAATTTGATGATTTCATCTCGTTTTCCACTTAGGCATATAATATGTATGTATATCAATAGACGCTTTCTATTTTAATTGCCGGACTTTAAATGCATCCGTTTAAGTTTGTACTGTAACGTGCTACGAGGAATACCATAGAACTTTGACGCTTGTCTTTGCGAGATTCTGTAATTTTTTATATGATCTAAAGCTTTTTGTAGGCTCTCTTCAGTGTAACTAGATCCGTACTTACGAGTACCGGAAGACGAAATAGTTTTTTTACTACGAGTTTTTATCATCTGAAACAAAAAAAAACAAACCTTAACAAAGTAGAAATAATACATTTCTTCTTTCTGCAATATCATATGTATGTACGTACACGCGAAGTAGAAATTATTATTTCACTTAAAAAGGTTTGCTTTTTATTGTAGACGTGTACAATGTTAAGGGTGCACCGAGGCAATCACAAAATATGTAATTGCGTTCGTTTGATCCCTTGATGTGTTGTTATTACTAAAACATTAATTATTCAATTAATATGTAGGATATTTAAGGATTTATTCTATAAATAGTACACTTTAGAAACACGATTACTTGTAGTTTCCTCGATAGAAAAAAAATCCAAAATGATCTCTAAAGAACTAAATAAACCCTTATTTAGTGCGGTGTAAAAAAATTCAAGGAATTTTATCAGTTTTTTAATAAAAACACAACTATACGTTTTCTATATCGTATACACTCGTCCATTCTAGCAACACCCCCATCCCCCCGCCCTCCTCCCGCTGTTGTTGTCCTACTAAAATAAACAGCTCGGTGCCCTCTTAACAATACAGTCGACTCTCGGATAATTTGACACTCGTTATTATGAATCTATCAATAATTTGAAATTTTTCCACCGGTGCCTTGAAAAACACTGGATAAATTGATTAAAATCAATATTAATTGGTCCCCTCGGTAATATGAAGTTGAAGGAATAATATCTTGCCCGCCAAAGTTCAATAATTTGAAGCCCGGGCTCTTCTACTCTTTGATTTGTGTTATTAATTTTTTAAGTATCAAAATGAATTCAAGAAAGAACAAATGTTTTTTTTTATGGTATTCAGTGACAAACGAGCAGACAGCCCACCTGATGGAAAGCGGTACCTGTCGCCCATAACACCTACGGTTCATGCGCTTAGGTTTTATGTTAAAAATGCAGAACCGTAGGCACGTTGTCACTGTGAGGACTAAGATGATATGCCTCTTGCCTGTAATTGCGCTGGCTACCTTATTCTTCAAACCGGAACACAACAATGTTATCGTTGTTGCTTGGCGGGAGAAATAGATAAGTGGGTGGTACCCATCCAGTCGGACTCCTCAGGCATGACAGAGTCCTACCACGGGTTAAGTAAGCAATTGTCCTTCCATAAGTGAAAAAAAGCGTGCGATTCAAATGGACAATTAAAAAAAAGGTAGCTAAATATTTTCGCATTTTACCATCGACTAATTGAGCTAGACAAGGACCTCTTACTACCCTACGCTTCTACGCCTTGAGATCCAATTGGATCACAAGTGACGATTTCTTCTCAGGTCTCACTATCGAAAATTTTTGGACAATAATATACGGAAATCGCTAACAGAAAACTACGGACTTCTTTTCAAAATGAACATTTGTGATTAATTGTACAAATGTTTAAATTAATAAATTACGAATTTTGATCAAACTCTTGTCCATTTTGTTTTTCTTTCCTCCTACTGATGTCTATTACCAATAGACATTTTTAAAAGTTACAGTTGCTAATTAATTATTTTAATTAAAAAAAAAAGTATTGTATTGAACAAAACAATTTCTTTTTATGCACAACATGTATATATTCTATACTAGCAGAACCCGCGGCTTCGCTCGCGCTTAAACTACAAAAAAATCTAAAAGGTAGTTTCATACAAACTTTCATCCCCTATTTTACCCCCTTATAGGATGAATTTCGAAAAATGCTAAAGCGCGCATTAATTTAATTTTATTGAAGAGGATTAATAGTTCTGATCATAAATATTTTTTTGAATTGTATTATAACATGTTTTCCGTGGAAATTAGATAATCTCCAGCGGTGAAAAGTAGCCTATGTCACTCTCCAGCTCTCCAACTATCTCCACAGAAACAATCACGTCAATCCGTCACTCCGTTTCGACGTGAAAGAAGGACAAACAAACAAACCAACACATTTTCACATATAAAAGTATGGAATATATTACTTATTATTTAATTTTTATTAAATATTATATAATTAATACTACTTATGAGACGCCAAACTTTGGTATCTACAAGTAGTATTCATTGCAGTTTTTTGTCTCATAAATATATTTTTTGATCAGACACAGAATATGTAAAAAAATCAACTCATATGACAATTTTTTCCGTTATTGGGGGGCGGAAATGAGGTCTTATCGAAACCCTTCCTTTAATTTCAAATTGATTGAGCTTATACAGTAAAATTCTTTAAAAAAATGTTTTTTCTTGAGCATGAAAATGTAATCTTGTCACAATCAAATATTGTTAACAAAAAAAGAAAAAATGAATATGCCCAAATGGTTTATTTTTATAAATCAACAATAATAATTTTTATTCAAATTCTCAAATTCAAAAAAATTTATTCAGCATTAAATTATACAATTTTTACTGAACGTCATGCATAGTCTACTATTTATTACTAAAAACATTTGAGACCTATACTAAAAAACCAACCAAGTGTCATAGTAATGTTTGATGTTTTTTTTTTTTGCATAATATATTTAGATGCAAATAACGGAAAAAGACGTGAAATTGAATACATTGAAGTTCATATTAAAAAAAAAAGCTCTTGTGGGAATGCAATAAGGGCAACCGCTTAAATTTGCAACGAGAGGGCGCTAGTGTAGAGTGAAGTCTCTAGAAATGTGCAGTTTGTGAGCTTTTTATCGCGGATTTTCACTAATTATTTATGATACTAGTAAAGATTGTGCCATTCCTGAATAATTATAGCAGACACGGTACGGTACAATAAATCTTATTCCTTTAAAAAGAAGAGTTAACAAAAAGTCAATATTTTATTTATTTGGGTATAATTAATTATTTAAAATCCTGATTTATTGACCTGCCGCACTAGCAAATGCCATTTCAACGACAATGATAGAACCTTACTCGCCAGTGGCGCCAACTGTTGCCACCAGAAATTATAGCACTCATTCTACTATACTGAAGATAGTAAAAATAGAAATCAGTTTATGGGATCATAATTTTTTTGTAGTTTGGTCAATAATTATTATAATTAGCTTACTTATCTAACCTAAATATAACATATAGGTTACAAACCTCTTGTTTAGATTCAACATCAGAATCGGGTTCATCCCCTCCGGGTATAAAGTCAGGATCATCACCCGTATCCAATTCTGTAATATTTCAAAGGTATTTTAAACTTTATAGAACTTTCAGAATATACTACTAATATAACATATACAAATATACAAATACAGTTATAAAATAATTTATAAGTGTAAATGTTTGTATGTGTATGTGAGGGTGTGTGTGTATATTTGTTACTTTAAAACGGCTGTCCAACGCCAAAAAGGATGTAAGGATTTGGATTAAATTTAGTACACAGACAGTTTATGATCTGGAATAATATGCAGGCTACTTAAGCATAAGTTAAGCACCTATAGTTATTTTATATACAAACAATAGCGTTTATTTGTTGAATTAAAGGTCCTCCCTTACTTTTCTCAGGACCTAAATACATGTGTGAGTCACTTAATATAATGTATTAGTAAGCAGTTAAATTAAATTAGAACCACTTGATATATTAGAATAGAAGTAACAAAAATCACCATACAGTTCATAAATTATCTCAATGTAAAAGTCATGTAAAACTAAATAACTTGAAACATATAATAAAAATAAAATAAAAAATAATTAATACTATATATTATAAGAGTAATACTTATAGGTGCAAAGTGCTATTTACTGGAACACTCTAGAGTAGAAAAAATAAAATATATAAAATAGCACAAGCTTTTAGCATAATCGCCAAAATTGCCCAAGTGCAGAAAAAATTGTGCATGAAGAAGGTGCTAAACAAATATTTACAAATCATTAATTACAGAAAAACTTTTAAAAATTCAATCATCCAAAGAAATAAACTAAATTTCTTGCCTGATTAAAAAATCTGGAATATATGTTCAGTTACTATGACATTAAAATAAATTTTCAGCTAAGTACTTTTAAATAAAAACCCACCTTCTGTTTCAAACTGATCTTGTTCTTCATCATCAGGCTCTTGCTTCAAGTCTAAAGACCCTGATGCCAATAAAGTTGTCAATGCTTCTGGTTCTTTATTTTCAGACTTTGGTTTCTTACGTTGGTATGGTGACAAATCTACGATGATAGATAATCAGTTTATGTTGATTAAAGAAACAAACATAATATAAAGCCTTCCTTATAATGAATATTTTTATAATACTTTCTTAATACTTTCTTTATTTAAAATGAATATTTTTATTTTTTTAAGTTTTTTTTTTATTATTATTTTACTTAGCTTAGACATACAGTTTACAAAAGTGTTAATTGACTTTTTTATCATATATTTTATTCAGTCATTTCAACATACTCACATAGCATAGATATATCAATCTATATGATAAACTCACCAATCTGTCCCTGTTCATTGGGATATTTTCTTGGCCGCCCTCTCTTTCTTCTTCCAGGAGCCTTTGTAACAACAGCACTATTTGGTGTTTTGATAAGTGTTCTCGTCCACTTAGCTTCTGGATCATGCTCCACCGGCAGTTCATATTGTAAGAGAAGACCATTCTCTTGTTTGATTGTAATTGTTTCAGTTTCATTACCTGAAAATGTATATAATTAAACAAAATGTGTCTTAAATAAAATGTAAATTAAGATTACTAATTTTGTCTCCTTTAATTGCTATTATTCAATGTATATGTACCAATGGGTTGTAAAAATATTTAGTAAAGTAGTATTGAAATTTCATAGTATAATAAAGAAATTGACAAAAAATGTTTGAATGATTGAATTCAAAATGATATACAAAATGTCCTATTTGTAATAGTATTATATTACTTTTTTCTTTTCTTCAATAGGAAACTTATAAGATATCAATGAAGTCATGCGTGCGAGATTGTGTTGTTTACTGCGCACCGGTAATTAAGATAAGACACTTTAATGTAAAATTACCTTCATCACTTTTATTGGCCGACACTGCAGCTGATGTCTTCAAAAACTCATCAAGACATTCTCTTAGTGTTTCGTTGGAAGATAGACACTGTTGCTTGAACTGACACGCGTATGTTAAGCGATCCACACAATTCAAACATATTAGCGTCGGTAAAGAATCATTTTTGGTCACCTGAATTAAAAACAAATTATTGACAATATCTAATCTATTAGTTCCGAAATTAAAGAATTTCTGGGATGTCAGCAAAAAATAACAAATTCACCACAAATAAAACAATATTATAGCAACATTAATGTAAGAAAAAATTATAGGGTGGCCATCGCAACCATTTGCAGTGGTAATTTTTCGTACCTCCACGCCGCAGCAATAGGTGTACTTGTCGCCAAGTTGTTCGTTATTTTCGTCCCAATCAAATAGGGAAACCATGTCCCCTGTTTCCAAGCATACTCGACATGTTAATTGCCAATCCATTTTTAACACAAAACTGTCGCAGTTATTGAGGAAATACAATCATAGTTTAGCTAAATTATGCATTTATTGTAACCGGAAGTTGAATTATGTCAATTTACTATTGCCAACATGACAGCAATACCGGACCGCGTCGTTATCGTTCCGTTACACGAATCGCTTAATAGCTTTCAAATAAACAAGTTTTAATTTTAATGAAAATTAAAATTTTCAAAATTAATCCTAAATTTAATTATATTAAATAAGTAAATCCTAAAAAATAAATTATATTACTCAATTGTAGAACAATTATGATTAAGATTGTGTCATATTTGTTGAGTCTCACTACTTGTTGAGTCTTGGGTTGGCGCTAATCAATAATATGGAATTGATAACTTCCTACGTAAAATGAAACAGCAGAGTCATTGTTAATTTGCCAATCATCAGCGAACATGTCCGCCCCTCCCCCATCCATCTGAAAAACGTCAAATTATCATACAATACAAATTACAATAACAATAAACATCATGAAATTATATGAAAAGACTGTGTATCTGAAATAAAAAAATGGAATTATTCAGGTCTGAATTATACTATATATTTGTAAGAAATGAATCAAGTCTTTGGTGGAATCGACTTACTGGTGCATTTTCAGTCCGATCAGGTAAGTGCTGTAAAAGGTTCTTCATGAAAATAAGGGCTTTTAAATGATAACAACTTAGAGATTTGTTTATTATATTTTATGTAACAAACCCTTTTAATTTATAGCATGGGATCTATCAGATATAGAAGACATAGAATGTTTGGGCATTACAGAAGGTATAATAGGAAAAGTGGAGCATTCGAACATTTACGAACCACGATTAATGATAATAAAAGAAAGTGTGCCTGTTGGCCAAATCTATTTTCACCATACTATATACAAAATCAAATCGATATGCTTTTTGAACATGGGTGCAACAAATCAGGAATTAGAGCTATGCCCTTGTACGAAACACGGGTCCTCAGCAACTATGGTTAACAAATGTGGCAATAAGAAAATGGGTGCAAGACTGTTCGAAAATTCCGCTTTTTTGAATAAAACAGTTGGGGCAGTTAAAAATGTTAGTAATACTATTAAAACAACTACACAACAAGCAGCCACTCAGGTAATTTTCTTTTATAAATGAAAAGATTTATTCTCTTTTTTTTATCCATGTTACAGTACAACATGTTTCCTCCTTTCTATTTCTTTTACCATTCTCACTCAATACATGGCTGTAATATGATAAAAGTTGTAAGTATCAAATTATATACTATTCTTTATACAGAGATTAACAAAAGAAAAAATTTAAGATATAAGTGACAATATATGATTGACGTTGTTAAATAAAATATGTCTTACATTTTACTATTATATAATGCTTATTAATTTCTTAGGTTAAACAAACTGTTAAAAAGCAAAGAGATCCCAAAGTAGCTGAACGATTTGAAAAGCGTTTAACTGATGAGCTACATAAGATATTTGATGATTCAGACAGTTTCTATTATTCAAGAACACTTGACATTACAAATAGCTTGCAAAGACAATATGAGATTGAAAAAGTTTTAGAAACAGAGGAAGGAACAGGAAAACCCATTACTGATATAACAAGATGGTGGAAATATGTGGATGATAGATTCTTCTGGAATAAACATATGCTCAAGGATGTTATTGCCCTTGAGGTAAATTCAATTACTTAATATCTAAAATCAGCATAATTTACCTTGAATTTCAGTAACTTTCATAAAATAATTTTTTTTTTCGTAGAAGTCTAAGTATTTTTTTTAAATTAATTCTCTTAACATATACTAAAAAAAATAAAAACACTTTATATGTTATTCTTTTCAACAAATTATTATTTATAAATACACCCTGCTTTTTTTAATTTTATAATAGAGTCCACAATGTGACCAGTGGATACTCCCAATTATACAAGGATATGTCCATCTGTCACAAATAGCAGTAGAACCTCCAGATGCGAACCCTTTGAACACTGAGTCACTATCCAATGTTAATAGCTGTGATGAGACTTTTACATTAGGTCTTATTTCTAGACGATCTAGATATCAAGCTGGGACTAGGTAAGTTAAATTTTAAAATTTTTTTTAATAATTTTATTATATAACTTCATTAATAAAATATATTAAAGATAAAAAAATCAAAATTTTCTATTTAATACTCAATATATAATTGTAAACATTCATTATTATTAACAGTTGATATTTTTATAACTTACATTTTTAACCCCCGAAGCAAAAAGAGGGATGTTATAAATTTGACGTCGATGTCTGTCGGTCTGTCTGTGGCATCATAGCTCTCAAACGGATAGACCGATTTCGATGCGGTTTTTTTTTCATTTAATAGCCAGTTTCCTTGCGGTGGTTCTTAGCTATGTTTGGTTAATATCGGTCCAGCAGTGTAAGAGTATCAGCTCTTTTCCAAAATTATGTAAGGCGTTTTGGCGTACGATTACTCGATTATGTGCTTCACGTGTGCCAGTGTAATCGTTAAATGACAATTAATTTGCGTAGGGGGTTTTTTTAATTTTTAATTAATAATCATATTCAATATTCATTTGAACAATACCTACTTATTCACTTCAAAAAATGACCTAAAATTCTAATATAGTTTTATTAAAGGATTGTTTATAATAAACAAATATTTTTTATGTTTAAGACTATGTTTCTAACTAGCAGTGCATACAGTGCTGAAGGTTGCAGGTTAAGTTTCTGCAAAAAGCAAATATTTGATATTTGTGTTGTATAGAAATAATGTCTTAATCATATAACATTATGTGTATTATTCTTTACCACCTACCTAAAATCATTTTAACAGATCAATGGTGGAAAGTGAAGGAGGAAATCGATAGTAATAATGTTTTCCCCATTATTTTAAATGCGTAATTTTTCCTGTGTATGTCTGTTACTAACGGCTGAATCTATTTGGATGAAATTTTAAAACATTAATAGATTATGACTTGGAGACAAGTATTTAATATAATTTATTTTTAGATACAATCGCCGTGGTATCGAGTCAGGAGGTAAAGTTGCGAACTATGTGGAGACAGAACAAATTGTGTCCATTATATGTTCCGATAGCATTCACAGGGCGTCGTTTGTTCAAGTAAGTATTTAATTAGTGATGAAATTTTGTTTGTTTTTGTTCTTTCGTAACTTTTCTAATATACGTGATTACTTTTAAATGAAAAAGGTACGGTAACTTCAAAATTACTTTGAAAGTTTCCATCTTAAGAGGTATAATCTCGTTTGCTAGCACACATATACGCACAAAAACCCGAATTGAATACCACTTTTTTTAAGTGGGTCAAAAATTACAATAAATAACAAGTTTATTTTTTTCTTATACATATACCTATACAAATATTATTTGTCTTTACATAGTATAAAATGAAGTCGCTTCCGCTGTCTGTTCGCTTAGATCTTTTAAACTACTCAATGGATTTTAATGCAGTTTTCAGCAATAGATTCAAGAAGAAGGTTTATATGTATAATATATGCATATTATAAGTACAGAAAAGCCGAGAAATTCAAAGATTTGTATTTCATACTAAGCGTTAAAACGTAACTAAGGACGAACTCGAGCGAAACGAGGGTGAGTCGCTAGTGAAATATGTATATGTATACTTGTTAGAAATATATTTATTTAAGGAAAATAATCACACATCAAATAGGTATTATAGTATGACTGACCTACTTACTCATCACGCGTGAGTTAAATACATAATTACCAGAATATCTCGTAGCCTTCAAATATAAATCTTTCAAATATTTCATTTATACGAGTTAATTATATACACATTTGTAAATTGATTAAAGTTTCATATATGTACCTAATATGTTAGTTTTCAAATGATGTACCTCAATTTCAAATTTTATATACATAATAGCTACTCACCCTCGCTCCGCTTGGGTTCGTCCCAGGCACGTTTTAACGGTTAGTATAGATTTCCCAGAGATGAGATATTTTCCCGCAGTAAAAAGTATCCTATTTGTTGACCCGGGTAACCAACATCATACCAAATTTCATCACAATCTGTCAAGTGGTTTTCTAGTGATGCTTTCGCAGACAGACAGAGACAAAAATTCTAAAAACTATAGATTCTGCCCCTGTATCGATAATAATGATAACTTCAATAATTTTTTCCAAAAAATATTTAATGTACAGATTTGGCTTAGTTACAATTTTATTATACATAGAAATAGTTATTGCAAGTGTACCTTAAACGATAGGCATATTGTATTGTATTCAGCCCTTTTTAAAGTCCCACTGCAGGGCACGGGCCTCCCTTCAATACGACGGGGATCAGGCCATAGTCCACCGCGCTGGCCAAGTGCGGGTTGGCGGACTAGGCATATGCTATTGCGGATTTTTCTGTAGGACTTTTCAAGATCTACAATTTTCTAGTACATTGTTATGATGTATCTCTTAAGGTTAAAGTTAAGGTCTTAAGCAAGTGTTATGTTAAATTTTAAGGACGATTCGACACAACCATTTATTGTGTTTTCCCGTAGAAATTAAAGATTTTCCTGTAGTTAAAAGTATATTAAATGGTGACCCGAGTAAGTGAGTTATCAGTCCATAAAATTAAAATCGGTTCAATACTTTCTGTGTGCATTGCACAGATATACAGACAAAGAGACATACATACATACAAAAATTTTAATATCTATTATATTGGGGTGTATATTGTGTACACAATACGTAACAGTAATTATAATTTTTTTAATATTTCAGTAGTACAAATTTCGCTTTGTTACTATTTTATTATAAGTATGTTTAGATAATAATAACATCTGGTGTATAATTCGTTTTTCGTTGGAGAAATTGAAATTGATAAAATTTCGTAACACTTTACGGGACTTAACTGTAGTGGGTATTTTATTACATTGTCATAAAGAGATTGTAAAGTGTTTGTGATTTAAACGGTTTTTCAGAGCATGACATAATCTGATATTTTACTTAAAATTAAATAAAGTTTTAAGTTGTTGTATGTCGCAGGCATATCATACGATTCGTCATTATACACGATGACGTCAGGTTGTAAACCCTTGTTATTACATAAAATGACGTAGGCAAATTATGAATCGTTGGACTGTAAAATATAGAACTGTGTTGTAATTAAAAGTTCTACACTTGGTGCGAATTCTGCTACAAATATTATGTCTCCAACTGCATATTATATACTTTGTTTTTTAGTTAACTTGTTTTCCTTTTTTTGGTTTGCTTTTTACGCAGTCGGTTCATTTTTATTTTGGTAAGTCAATCGACCTTTATTTTGGGGCGACCATAGAATTATGATCTATTTAAAAAAATCGAAATTGGTTTATAATTAGTATAAAGCATAAAAAAAAAAAAATTGTTACATCTCTGTCTAAAGGGTCTCTGAAGGGTTTCTGGAAGAAACCTCTTAAAGAAACAATTTATCAACTGTCCACATTCTGTACCTTTATTTTGTAAAAGGTATATTTTATGGTACATAAATAAATAATGATATAAGTACCTTAGATTTAAATACGTACTCTTTTTTGAAATCAGTCAAAATCTATACATATATGCGATGCCGTAGGCAGGAATATTTATAGAAATATAAAAGAAAAATCTAAAACATTGTAAAATGGCTATTTTTTTTGGTAAGTTCATCAAAATTGAAGTGCCTTTCGGCCTACATTCCAATCTCTTATATCAATGACCGTTTTTTTGTTAAAGGTTCGTGGATCGGTGCCAATATTCTGGAGTCAACCCGATTACAAGTTCCGACCACCGCCGAGACTTGATAGAAGTATGTATGCATTTTATATAGCTTTGTATCTTTGTCTTTCAGTATTAGCAAAAAATTATCATTTTGGTATACCTGTGTATGAAAGAGGTTTGGACACATGCGGGAATCGAATCTGTATACTAGAAATGTGTAAAGTTACTGAGTTCCCTTTACTAGAATTTCTGAGTAATTTTTAAGGCTGAAAAAAAGATTTTTTTATAAATGACTTATTTAGTTAGTAGGCAATAACTTAAAGACAATAAAAGTATTAAAAAAACACTATAATAATATCGTAATCTGTACAATGACGTCACCATACACTTGCTTATCTTTATGTAATTTCTAATGTAACTAGTATATAATAATATATTTAACGTGTCGGATGTTCATTTAGTTAATTTAAAATGTTTCAAATTAAATTTCTCAAATTAATTTTGTTAAAAACTACTATGATTAGTGTTGATATATTGAATTTTATATTCTTACAGTGTAATTCAGATCGAAAATAAATATCTTAATTATAAACAACTCATGCTTTATGTTCTAAATTCAAGACAAAACGATATTTTAAAAAAGTACCTATATTTCTTTTTTTATTAACACATTTTTCGTTCGTATTATTGTTTAAGGTTACACATCACACGTACAATTCTAACAGTAGCAGATCATACCTGTGATTTGTAATGCGTTCTCTAATACTGTACACATCGACAGTGCCAGCAAATATATAGGTACATGAATATATATAATTATTTATCCGCGTTTACTACACCGTCCAATGATTTAGAATCTTCATGTCGGAACACTTTTCCATACAATGGAGAAAAATCAAACAATTATAAACTAAATAAAATAAAGACAAAAGATACCTTAAATAAATAAAACTATCTTTTCGGATTTTTTCGCGAATTTATTTTGATTTTTGATTCCCGATGTTTCGAATGTTTTACATGGTATTATTATATTATTTATTTTTATTATTGTATTATTATATTATTTATATGGTCATCATGTAAATCCGAAAACATAGTTTTTTTTAAAAAGTCAAATATTCGCGTAAATCTCAGAGAGTATTAGACAAAAGATACATTAAGAACCACACCAACTGAAAATGAAATTAAACATTTAAACCACAACATGACATCAAAACCCCTTATTATATATATCTGGAGAGGCCCAGATTCTTAAAATTAGAGAGTCGTAGCTGCCTGTTATATCTATAGATTTAAATAAATATGTACTTACTTTGTTTCAATGTCCGACATAGGGACATACATACATGTACATTATACACAGAACACTACACCAAATATCGTCTTAATTGCCCCTATAGTTTCCATTTCTTTACAGAAACTAGAGCTTATCTCATGAATTACTAATTTTTTTTCTCCCAATAGCCGAAGAAGAATCTCAAGAAGCATTCAAGAAGCATTTTGAAGAAGAACTCACAATGTACAAGCAAGTATGTATAGTGAACCTTGTAGAGCAACAAGGCAGGGAGCGGATTATATGGGAAGCGTACAGCAATCATGTACTGAAATATAACAGTCCAGATATAATATACGCTACGTTTGATTTCCATGAATATTGGTAAGTGTTTTTTGGCTAACTACTTAATACGTCTTCTACTTAATATTTAAAATATTAAATTATAGTTTTTTATTATCTGTGACCTAAAATTAAATTAATAATAATATTTATAAATTACTATATGTTGTTTCTAAACAGGACAAAAATGGTGTTTTTAGTAGAATTATAAATTCATACCAAAATTTTTTATTTTGAACTATTTCTCTAATATTTGTCAATATTATTAGTGACAGGCTTAAAGAGTAACTTAAATTTTTTTTTCTATTTGTGACTTATAAGAAATTATAAAAAATAATAAATTTTTGAACTCATGTTCATGATACCCATTTCGCAAATGGTTGACGCCTCATTTTTTTTGATCACAGTCTTATATGTATGTCTTTACTAATACAAATTATGTATATTATTTATTAATATTTATTTTTAGTCGTGGCATGCATTATGAAAACGTCAGCATATTGATAAACGCCATAGCCGATGTGATTGGCGAGATGAGATTCTGTTGGAGGGACGATCGAGGACTCATATGCACTCAGAATGGCGTCTTTAGAGTCAACTGTATTGATTGTTTGGATCGCACTAATGTTGTTCAGGTTTGTATTTTGTTTATTCTTTAGTATATACTAGGAATTTCCTTCGATGTTCCTAGATACGTTTTAAATCGATAAAAATATTTCTTGTACCTTGGGAGATAGATATACAATATAGCGGACTTTTCTATAGACCTTTTTAAGATCTACAATTTTCTAATACATTGTTTTGATGTATCTCTTAGGGTTTAGTCAGCGTTAGCCATGTACATTTTTAAGGACGACTCGACACAATCATTTATTGTGTTATCCATTGGGAATGAAAATTTTCCTGAAGTAAAAGGAATCCTAAATGACCTTCATAAGAGATAGTGTTATGTGGTGGGTCAATTAAGTACAAGATGAATGCATGAAAAAAAAGTGCGTGTGTGTGCAATTCACACATGGTAGAGTACCCTAAGAAAGAATGAGGTGAATATAGAATATCAGGAGTAGGATAATTTTACATTTTATTTGACATAAATATACATTACATATTCAGTAGTTAATTTTGTTCTTTTTCACTTCCTGTGTAATGTATTCTATCTAAAATAATTAAATAAGGCATATTAGGCATATTACAATCAATATATTTATAGAATACTAGCGACTCACCCTCGCTCCGCTCGGGTTCGTCCCTGGGGTGGGGTCTGGGAGGACCACCCTTATCTTTATCACTTAGGGATATGGAAAATAGGTAGTAGCCGATTCTCAGACCTACTGAATACGCATATAAAATTTGGTAAAAATCGGTAAAGCCGTTTCGGAGGATTACGGTAACTAACATTGTGACATGGAAATTTTATAATATACGGAAAGATTATAATATTATATATTTGTCAGACAGTAACAATGGTTAACATGGCAACATGGCAATGTATTCTATCTTATTTTTTATTATATTACCATTCTCTCGCCAGCATAACCAGCTATCATCATATGAAATTTGATTAAAACCTGTCCAGTCGTTTTTTTCGTGATACGTTCCCAGACAGACAGACAAAAATTCTAAAAACAATAAATTCGCCCTCTGTATCGATAATAATGACTATTTCAATAAGATTTTGCAAAAAATATTTAATGTACCGGTTCGACTCAGTTAGAATTTTATTGTATATAGATGGCTTAATCCTATATATTTATGTGTTTGTCTCTTTTCGATGTTTCATTTCCGAGATTCTAATCAAAACGAGTCTAAATAATTTTCATTTCAAAAAAATGTTACATACACAAACACCGCTTCTTAATAATTTTTATTTTAATTTAATATTCGATACTAAGCACTAACTTTCGATTTACTTCTACTCGTATTTAAATTAACTCGCATATTTGTTTCAAATGTATTCATTGTCTCTCATATGAAGAAAATTAATTGAAATGAGTCTAGTTTTTTTAGTCTGTTATTATAGAAATAGGCAAGTAAACTGTAGTTGTCTTTTTTTGCAATAAGTACATAAATTATGTTTTATATTAAATTTATTTATCGTTTTCATTGCATATATACGTCTCAGACTTAAAGAAGCGTATAGAACAATAAAAGTGAAATCTAACGTGCCTGTTAAACTTTAAAAAATATTTACAATTAAGAAAATTACAAATATACTTAATTATATTTGAATAATAAAATATATTCTAGGTTGGATGGAACGCGTGCGAATTTAGGTATTTCCTTCGTATTATTAAAATAAATACACATTTAGAAAACTTAAAGTGTATACGATATAGAAAACGTATAGTTTTGTTATTATTAAAAAACTGATGAACTTCTTTGAATTATTTACGCCGCACTAAGTAAGGGTTTATTTTGTTTTTTAGAGATCATTTTTGGATATTTTTTTTCAATCAAGGAAACTACAAGTAATCGTGTTTCTGAAGTATACAATTTATAGAATAAATCCATGAATATCCTGCTTTTTACTAACATAATTAAAGTTTTAGTAATGTCTAATAACAATACAGCAAGGGATCAAACGGACGCAATTATTTCGTAATTCGGTCGCCTTTAATGATTTTAATGATTAATGATTTCTTACAAAATGTTTCCTCATCACAGACAGCGATAGCAAAGTACGTGCTGGAACTGCAACTGTGCAGACTGGGGCTGGGCACGCCCGGCTGCGGGCTGCCGCCCTCGCTGCGGCAGGCCTTCCTCACCATGTGGGCGGACAGCGGGGACCTGGTCTCCAGGCAGTACGCCGGGACTAAGGCTTTGAAGGTATGTGCTCGTAAATACAGTGTGTACCAATAGGAAATGTGCATGATTTTTTTTGTACAATAGCTTACATCGTTATATAATTGTAAACAAAATATCCAGCTCCAAAAAACTAAAATTTTGTATAAAAAATGTTTTAAAAATATCATACCGTTACGACTACTCTAAACGGCCGCCATTTCGCGCGCTTGGCGTGACGTCACAGCATGATATATACAGAGAAATGACGACTCAATTTGTAGCGACAAAACATTCGGTCTGACCAATGGCGTTACGTTTCAACTACTTTGAAACTCCCACCTGTTTTTGCAGTTTTTAATAATTATTTTCTTAATCAAAAAGTGCGTGTTGGCGGACCTCACATGTCTTTCGAAAACTTATTAGGTTATCTTAGATATGCAAATTTCCTCACGATCTTTTCCTTCACCGTAAGACGAGTGGTAATCTTGTTGAAAATGATTCGCACATGAAATATCAGAGGTGCGAGACCTGAGATTTGAACCCGCGTCACTCGGTTACCCAAGCGAGCGCGTTACCACTGGGCTACCACTGCCTTTATACATTAAATATAGTTCAATGTTATTAGCAAAATAAATTATTATCCAATAAACTGTAACATGCTGAGATGAACCGCCATTTTTAATCAAATTTGAAATGTCTATTCATGGGAAAATAAAAAAAAATTGATAAATTAAAAATTCAAAAAAAAACTTCAAATAAGAATATTTTTTTAATAAGTAGAGACTGATTAATCGGACTAAATGAAGTATAATCCTTAACCGTTTTTTGCAGGGTGATTATACACGGACCGGAGAGAGAAAACTAACAGGAATGATGAAAGATGGCGTGGCCTCTGCTAATAGGTGAACATGCATATTATAAATTAAACTATATAAATACATAATTGGTACTTAGATATTAAGGGCTTTTGTTTGTCTGTATGCGCGTTTTCTTTGCGAGAATGAACCTAAAACCTTCCGACGAGGTAAAACACGTTGATTCCATAAAATATAAATATATCGCAACTTTTTGCGAAAACAAGATGTTTGAAACCATAAACAGTTGTTATTTTTGGATATTTAAATTAATTGTTTGATCGTAACTTAAAATGTGTAAATTAAAACTATTTACATTTATCTGGTTTTGACATCTATCGGCACTCTTGAGTGTTAGAGTTAACACGTCACGTGACCATGTCAATGACGACTAACATGAATTTACTCCGCATCCAAACCTCACTATAGAAGTTTTCACTTCAAAAAAAACTCCGGAATTAGTCAATGCGACACAATTTTCGCTGCAGATTCCTCATTCGTCATTTTAACGACGCCATAACTCAATGCGCCATAGACATCGCTCTCGGTCAACCTGTCAATATGGCGACCATAAACGAAATAGATAATCTGTGGAGAGATATAAAAACTGCGTCCTTAATGGTGATAGAAAATATGGATACAGAAAGGCCGAAATTAGAATTAATGCCGTCTTATTTTGGACACCATTTGACAAATGAAATGGCATCGGCGGAAATAGCATACGGATTGGGGAGGTCAGTTGTTTGTTGAAAAATACATATCTTGCTAATACTTCTTTGAAGCCACCTATATCCTTTATTATTTAGCTACTTAATACGATTGGCTATTCTTCAAAGATTTAAATTTATTACCAAAGCAAATAATTTATATGATAATAATGATACAAAATTCAATCAAAATTGAACCTTAAAATCTAGATGAGAAGGTTGATTTGCTTTGATCTTTATTAATCTACTAATAAAGAAGTGCTTATACTTAAATTATATTACTTTTAAGTTTCTGACGACTACCTTAGTTTCCCTTTTTTTTGTATCAATCTTGACCTCCTCACCGTTTTATCATAGATTGCTATTAATTTTAAATATTTCCTTACCTTATATACTTTAACAAAGAAAATTCTAATGCTTTACTTTTTTTTTGTTTTTGAATTCTTAACACACTAATGCAATATCGCAAAACAAGATTTTTTTTTTGAAAATTTAGTATACTTCTTTAATATTCTTTTGTTCATACTTTTTATATGGAGTTTCACAGTGTATATATTGGTTTACTTTTCCTATTTTTCACCAGTATGTGAATATGTGCATAGAAAACTGTATCTTAAAAAACTGTCTCAGAATACATCGAGTTAGTGATTTGTATGGTCAATATAAGTAATAATAATAGATACTTGCCTTATACGGAATTCGGACCTCTGATCTCCGATAAAGCATTGTCAATCTAAGATGGACTGCTACTGTGCTAATAGACTAAATTGAAATAAATACTCCAGCTCTTCTTATTTTAAAATTTTAAAACAATTGAAACCAATAAACATTGTTTTGTCTATTTACACTCCACAATAGTGTAACGCATCGGAATGATGTTAGCACAGAAACAATTGATGGGCCAGAGTTTACAGCTTCGGTGGTAAATCTCATTGAGACTAGCCAATTGCTTAGGACATATATACATATCAGTGGCGAAAATATACAATTTTTATATACGTATTAATGCAGAAAGAAATGAAGCTATTATTATTATATATATTTTCAAAAGAACATTTATACATTTAAAAAATTAAATGTATGTAAAATTATAGCCAAATAATTTTAAGGTATGACGTCTTGTATGTACGCTTCGCCACTGATACACATGTACAGATATGTACAGTGCGTGTAACAGAGTGTGCGTAGACAGAAGTGCGTTCTCTTTTCCGTTCACTCACATAATCCAGTGGGACGATAATTAGATACTCACGGTCCGGTCAGAAATCAGACCCAGGAACAACGCAACATGAAAGGTACCGGTGTGTATCTCCAAGCCCAACATCCTAGCTGTTATGAGCTTCGAGAACCAAAAATCAAACTTGTTTAATTATTTCTTAATATTATACCCAAAAACTATATTTGACCTGACCTGGAACACGAACCCAGGACCCTAATAAGTGTTAGCCATTAGACCAACGAGGCAAATAGGAAGTGAGTAAGTATTGCCATAAGGTACTATTTACTCATTGGAGTAATATATATAAATTGATTTTTCCGTGGGATAGCTGCAGGGCAGTATAAAAATCCATCTTAGTAGGCGATCGCCCATTGACTTGACAAGGCTGTCAAAATATACAGGTTTTCCTAGCAAACGGTTTCGAAGGCAATGTAGTGCCGTCTCATGGCAAGTTACAGTTATCTTATATATCTGTTCCCATAAATTCAAAACCGTTTCCCAGCCGACATATAAAAGTTAGTAAGACAGTCGGGTGCACTTCCCACGCATCTCCCTCGCCCTGCGCCCTATTTCCCTGTCTAGATGCCTTCATTAGCCGACAGAAGACTGTATCTATATATGGTGACTAGTGACTCACCCTCGCTTCGCTCGGGTTCGTCCCTAGATTGATTTCCCATATAAACTTTCATCCCGATTTTCACCCCCTTAAGGGATGATTTCCGAGATAAAAACTATCCTATATGTCTTTCTCAGAGTTACAAACTATCTTATCAAATTTCATCCAAATCGGTCCAGTAGTTTCGGAGCTTATTCGGTACAAACAAACAAACAAAAAATCTTTCTTCTACAATATTAGTATTGATAATATGTATTGTTAGAAAAACAATTGTTTCAGATATTACCTATCAACTTTCAAGGATGCTCTCCGCCAAGTTGCCATAGACGTGATGACGGGTGAATCTAGGTCCATCCCCGAACAACTAATCGTACCGGACTGCACTAAATGTACTTCAGTCAAGGTGCTTATGGTGCAAGTGCGTGCATGTTAAAGCTTTTTTTTCTTTTTTGTTACGTAGATAAAAAAAGCTTTTTTTTTTAGTTGTAGCTATTTGCTAGTTATACATATAGGTCTTGCGACTTTATACAAATCATAAATATATTTTATTAATATATAAGCAACGTTTTTGGAAAATTTTAATACATTATAAAATTCATATTCGTAGTATATGTATATCATTAATATATCAAAACACAGATACACATTTCCTAACAAATATCTCTTCAAAAAGTAAGTAACTAAGTCAAACCAATGAATAAAATTCAAAAATCCAAAATTATAACTGTGTAAATACAAATTCGAACTTACGCACCATATAAGGTAGTTTTTAAACATAACAACGTGTTTCAACAATTTTAATTTTGTCATCCGAAATGCAATAAATAAAAGAGAATAGAAAAAAGCGCATAATTTTTTATAGTGCGCTGCTTTTTGAGGACACTATTGAGCCGCTAATTGTGTATCTTGTGTATATATCAATGTTATATGTATTGAATTTCTTCCAAATCCGTTGATACATACTAGCTTTCGCAATTGGAAGTGGTTATGCAAAAATAGATCCAACCACAAAAACTTACTTTTGAGAAAATAAGAATTTTAGTAGAATTGGCATATCAAAATAACAAGACCGTAGTTTTTTTTAATTCTTCTTAAATAATATTGTATAAGTTGATATGTAGATGCCATTTGTGACAGTAACGCAAAAAACAGTTTTTGTGGGCTGAATCCATTTTCATTATCATTCCTTATAACATACCCGAGCCATTTCTAACTAAAAAACAGGGAATACATACCGTCTGATCTTATACAAATTATATATTAACATAAAGACTATTTTTAGATCTAAGTATATTTCTGTGCCTCCTGTGATGAGTGACTTAAGTCGAGTTGTACCCTTTTTGTGATTTTTACATAGAAATAATCAGAAAAAAAAATTGTTTTTTTTGGTCTAACTCACGTTCTTCTATCTACTATAGTTTCGGAGATAATTTTGTGCAAAGTGATATAAGTGGCAGGATTTTTGCAAAAATATCGTGAATATAGATATATTTCAAGTTGTAACCTCTATAAGTAATTGCTGCACACACTATTTTTCGTACTTCGTGGTATAAGTGCGATTGTATTAATTTTCACATTTTATTTTTTTGTAAATTTATCGTGAATATTGATATTATTAGAGTTATATCACTTTGAACAGATTTTTCTCAATAATGATTAGGGTACAATTCAACATGTACCGACTAATCCTAATTCTGTACAAATCAACCTTTACGTGTAAACGAATATAAATTGAATTGTATCTAAAACTCAAACCAAATCTAAATAAAAAATGTATGAAGAACAAGACGTGCTAAATGATACAAGTGCTGGGATACACCTATAAACTTTTAACTTTTGTGGTTTTGGGATTTGGTTTGGTTTGGTTTTGGGTTTTATGATGGTATGCATTTTTTTTTCGCGATTTTGGAGCAGTGATTTTGCATGAACTTGATCCTTCAAAAACAATTAAAATGAGCTCGTGGACTGTCAAGTGGTTAGTCGTCTTTTACGACACCCTCGGAATGTAGGGTTGGTGACTTTCAGTATTCTCAATCCGTCACCACACGGATTGCAATTAGTAGTTGCTGAACTGAATCAGGTAGGTGTACCTTCTTACAGACATTTATTTTTATTATCATTTCCGAAATCTCGAATGACTAAAATCATGGATTTAGCCACTAGTCACATGGCGAACATGAGTTCACAAGACCATATTAAAGCTGAAATTGAACGAACAGAACAAAATAATATTACCAATGAAGACAGCTACGGATATCATGTAAGAGAACTTATTGAAAGATCGCTGCCAGTAAAACCTATAGAAAGTCCAGTCCCTACTATCCACGAACACAAAAATTCAGAAAAATCTGCAGAGAATTTAACAGAAATGGTTATTAACAATAATAAGACAAACGATACAAATGACAACGATTGAAACAACCCTATGTTGATTTGAACCTTACAGATTCATCCAGCGATGGTGATTTTGTGACGCGCGATATGGCCACACCACCTCAGAAGATGCTCTTCAACTGAACTTGATTGTGACGTGAAGCTCCGGAGTGTGTTGAGATAGCGCTGCCCAGCACTCGCCTCCGTATAAAAGGACTGGTCGGATGATGCTCTTGTTTCTCTATTCCTTGAGCTTGGACGGTATTCTGCGATCACAAACCACACCTGTGACCTCCAGCTTCCCTTATACAGGCTTAAACTTCGTGATCGATGCTTTCTGAATTTCTTCGACTTAACGGCTGGTTCAAGCCCTATGTGGATGGTGCTGGAGTCCGGACTCCCGCAAGCCATATACTCGGTCTTCGCGACATTTAGTTTGACACCGTCGTTTGAGAACGAGAGCTTGAGAGCGTACCCTTCCACAGGTTCACCCTACGCTCCAGCTCTACACGGCTCTTATCAACGAGCGCTATATCATCGGCATATATCATCAGCCATGGAGGCTGGTCCTGGATGCATGCGAGACAACATCTAGTACTACGTTGAATAAGAACGAACAGTTCTGACCACGGAACCACCGCCTTTTTATCTAACTTTTGTAAAACTATATTAGTTCCCATTGAGAATAGTTAAGTTACATTCGTATTCTAAAATGATGGTGATAAGATCTCAATTTACCGCTCTTAAGAATTTTGATAAAACTGTGCCTTATTTGTAAGTGAATTATTAATTTTGAAGAAGTTTAATAAACGATGATTGTTTTTCTAAAACTTGTATTTATTTACACAATAAATATGCATTTAAGTGAGGGGTATAACTTGAGTTGTATTATTTAACACATATTTCAAAAAGCCAAGATTTTAGCAAAGTGATACAATTCAGCTAAAATATGAGAATAGGGGACTGATAAGTAAAAAAATCTCATCTTTGGGGTAGTATATTTATCATTTGTTTGAGCAACATTGCGCTAGGAACATATTCCAATGAGTTATTAGATATTTTTACTTCATGTATATCAATTTACACAACGACAACTTATAGGTGCAACATAATTTAACTATACTTGTACCATTTATCACGTAATTTTAGCATGTACTAGATATAAAAAAAGGTACAACTCACAGGTTTTTCAATAATTACTTTAAAACTATAATATTTACTAGAAAAATTTAAATGCACAGTGAAAGTGAATGTTTTTACCCACAAAATAAGGTACTCAAGTTTAACCTAGCCCACTTAGAACGCGAACTAGAATTTTTTAAATCTTGTTTTTGCTCTCCTGTAAAATGTAGATTTTTGATCACTTGTCACAGGAGGCACAGATTTTAACATCCAAGTTTTGCGCTGTTCACTAATATTATTTATAGTATAATCTAGTTTTGGCCTTATTGTAATTCTTCTTTGTATACAATGTGCAATCTTAATTAATTCTGTAAAACTGTTTGGTTACTGAACAAATCATTAAAGTAGAATATTTAATACTTCCTTAGATGTTTTGTGTGTGTGTGTGTGGGTGTGTGTGTGTGTGCGTGTGTGTGTGTGTGTGTGTGTGTGTGTGTGTGTGTGTGTGTGTGTGTGTGTGTGTGTGTGTGTGTGTGTGTGTTCTTGTCATTTTTGTAAAATAGTAGGTAGGCACTGTCTGTAACAAGTATATAACGCCTTTGAGACGTCTAGAACCTTAGTCTCTCCCGTGACCATGATTGCTGTAAAGCATTCAAAACGTCGGGAACCAAAAATCGATCAATATTTCATCAATTATTATTATTTTATTATTATTAGTCAACGTTGTATTTCCAGGATCAATCCGCCCCTGACACGGCGGCCATGGCGCAACACGTCAAGTCTCTAATCGACGACTGCAAGAAGTTGCTGGTCGATACAGAACCGGTTTTGGGGTCTTGGGGACTTATTGATGCTGATCCACAGTGAGTTAATAGCTTAGAATGTACATAGTATCAGGAGCGGACCGTGAATTTGGGGGCCCCAAATTAAGGTCGATATTTATTGATTTTGAATAGGTCTTTTATTTTATAATTTCACAATATTATTAATTGTTTTCAATAGGGGGCCCATTACATCTTAGGGGCCCTGAGCTGCAGGACAAAAAGCCTATATATAGATCCGCCCCTGCATAGTATACTAGGTTTTGGTCGTTTTAGTTGTGTCAGGTTGCGTAATCGACTGGTATTGTAAATGTGAAAGTGTTTGAAAGTGCGTCTGTCTATGTGTACCTGAGTGGCCCTGTGTGTACCTGTGTGTCCCTGTTTGTTCTTCAGTGTACATGTGTGTCTCTGTTTGTGCTTGAGTGTACCGTGTGTGTTTGTTTGTGTTTTAGTGCACCTGTGTGTGCCTCGGCGTGTCTATGAGAAAGTGTGTGTGTGTGTGTGCGTGCGTGTGCGTGTGCGTGTGTGTGTGTGTGTGTGTGTGTGTGTGTGTGTGTGTGTGTGTGTGTGTGTATGCCTGAGCTATTGTCGGGCACCTAGGATAAAAATCTTACAATTTCCAGCACGGGCGACCCACAAGAAACAGAAATGGATAGTGTGCTAGTACTCACTAGCGAGGCGTACTACGTAACAGACTACGACGAGACGTCCGACCGCCTGCTGTCGGTGCAACGAGTACCGCTTACCGATGTCACTTCTGTGGAATTAGGCACCCTGGATACTAGTGCTACGGTAAATTGTTTAGAATTGTTTATTATATTTCAGTCCTTAAAGCTTTTGATTCATGTCACTTTGTGGAACTGGGCACTGTAAATCCTAGTGTAGTGTAATCATAAGTTTTACAATAATGTATGGAAGTCTGCCCGTTTTGTTGACACATGATTACTGCTCCATTGTTTAGTAGCATAATGACATATAGCCTATAGCCTTCCATAATAAACGGGCTATCTAATGCAAAAAGAATTTTTCAAATCGGATTAGTAGTTCCTGAGATTAGCGCGTTCAAACAAACAAACTCTGCCACTTTATAATATTAGTATAGATTTAGTACACAGATATAATATGACCTAGAGTAATGCTGATTGTAATAATATAAAGGGACATTTCAGATTTTCAGCGTGGGACGTAAAAGTAACACAGAGCCTGTACACTGTATAAGAATAAACTACACGTACAATAACGAGGCCGGCTACTTCCACATGTTCCGGTCCACTTCACTGCGTTTCTTTAACAATATGGCAGTTGTTATAAATACTAAGGATGAGATGATTGGTGAGTTTCTTTTATCTGTTTTAGATTTTAATGTTGTAATAGCTTTAAAATATTATTTTTTTGTTTTATTTTAGTATTTAGTTTTTATTTCTTTTTTCCAGTACTCGTTCTTACTCTATATTATGTATAAACTTTGACAAATAAACATTAAAAATAGCTTGGTTACCCAAAAAAGTCATATTCATTATTTTACGGTCTAGTTTTTGTTATATAATATATCGAACAGGAATTCATCATGTACAAAAATAAAAAGCTTGTTATGGCAGTGTAGGATTTTGAAAAAAAAACATCATGCAAAAACTTTTTAACTAAAAAATAAAAACCGACTTCAAACAAACGCACTAAAAAGTGAAAAATAGCTGATTGGTAGTTTTCATTTACTATACATACCTAATCAAATATTTTCGAAGTCGGTGTGCTTTGCTTTGTATGGGCTGGCACCGATTTCGAAAATATTTGATTAGGTATGTATTTAATAGGTAGGCTTTAATTACTTAGCCAAACTTTGTTTGTCAACTGCCTCGGTGGTGTAGTGGCTAGTATTTACGGCTGCACACCCGGAGGTCCTGGGTTTGAGTCCCGGGTCAGGCCAAGTTTTGTTATTAAGTCTTTCTGTATATTAAGCCTCAATAACAGCCCTTAATTGGGAAGTTGGCGGTGTTTCACCCCCGTGCCTCGGAGAGCACGTAAAGCCGTCGGTCCTGCGCCTTAACTCTCACCGGTCGTGTCGAGCAGTCATCCCACCGGAGTATGAGAGTGATATAAATAGAGAGTGCACCTGTGTCTGCGCGACACTTGTGCACTATAATATCTCCTGCGCAGTTGGCTAATCTCAATGAGATTGGCCGCCGTAGCCGGAATCGGCTAGAAGAACATCATCATTTTTTTGTTAAAAAGTTTTTATTTTTCCCTTTTTAGTGTAGACAGTAGTAGCAAAGTAAAAATTCTAACGTGTTAGGCTTGTCAAATCAAACAAAATAAGCCCAAACTCAAAGTATCTACTATTAGCCGTTGAAGAGTTCCACCTATCCACCTTCTGGCCTTACCATCAGATCAGGTCAACAATACCGAACCACTGTACTATCAACGGAAATAGAAACACTTGCAAAGTTTCAAGTCAATATGACAATTAGAAGTAGGTTAAATTCATCATTATCTGTTTTTCCACCCTTAGGGGTGGTATTTTTTTATTGAAATTTAAATGGGACCAATCTGGAAGTGTACACTTTCAAACAAAACAAAAATTGTCCAAATCGGTTAATAAATGACGGAGTTCTGAGGTAACAAACATAAAAAAAATATATATAGTCTAATTGAGAACCTCCTCCTTTTTGAAGTCGGTTGAAAAGTGTTCTTAGAGCGTTATTTCACTGCTGCATAAATAAGTAATTACTGCACTGTTCTATTCAAAACATTTTTAGACTTTGATATCTATACTAATATTATAAAGAGGTAAAGTTTGTGAGTGTGTGACGTTGTAGTGGGTAAACTCTGGATCTACTGAACCGATTTAGATGAAATTTGGTAAGAAGATAGTTTGAGACCGAAGGGGTAAGGGGAGAAGGGGTGAAAATGGGGATGAAAATTTGCATCGGGAATCAAGCTAGGAACGAACCCAAGCGAAGCGAGGGTGAGTCGCTAGTTCTCTATATAAAAAATTAGAATACTAGCTTCAAAATTGCTATTCTTTGTGCTTTTTCTAGACTCCGTAACAACAAACTAGTATTTTTAATAATATAATTAATTAAATTTAATCAATTATTTTTATTTATATAATATGAAATATAAAATATTTGGAACGTGTTTCAGAATCACTGCATTCTATTTGCGAATCCGTTGTTGTGGCACGCGACGTCGCCAAACTACCGCCTATACCTTTCCACGATGGAATTAAACTGGAAAGAAAAAAATCAAAGGTAAATAATATTTTGAATATTTATATCATTTTATTATAATTATCATTCTCTAAAATACAGCCGTTTCTATCTTGAAATAGGATATACATATGTACTTTTTTGATAAAACACATAGTAATCTGTACGTAATAAGTACAAATCAATAACGTTGGAGCATTACCCCCCTAAAACCTTTCACACAAAAAAATGAAGTGTGAAAGTTCGTATTGAACATCCGCACATGTATATTCACACACACACATAACACACAAACATACACACACAACACACAAACACACACGCTCACACACGTGCACGTACACACACATATAATAATAATAATAAAATTAATATTTACAAAATAAATGACCAAGGACACAATACAATTTGGACCTACTTGAACTCGGTTAACAACCTGTATTTTAGGTTATGGTTTTACCATGCATTTCTCATTGTGACAAAGGTTTCGAACAGAACATTTTGAATCTTACATATAAGCTCAATCTATAAATAAAATGACAAGTTTGAAAATTTCTATAACTGGCTAGACTTACACCTATGTATATGTGTTAAAAAATAATAATTAATGTTATTTTAATATTTCTAGCATATTTTCGGTGTCTGTGTAGTTCTAATTTTGAAGAAATTCCGATATTATTATTTTACATTTTTTTATATCTTATGCTATATAAATCCAAAACTCTATTAAGTCTGTTCTACAAAAAAAGCTCCTAAAAATATATAAAATCTATTAGCAGAGGCATGTGTGGTTCGTGGCTTAGAACAGTTCTCTTGTCTCAAGGAAGTAATAATATAATGGTCCAATTAGACAATTCCCGTGTCTCCGCAGCTGCACCCGGGGCAGGGCGCGGGCGGCGCGGGCGCGCGCTCCTCGCTGTACGTGGACCTGTCGCGCCTGCCCGCGCTCACGCGCAACGTCAGCGAGACGCAGCTCGTGGCGGACATACGCAGTGTCGGTGAGTGCTCCGTAACTGGTCACATGTATGTATGTGTTCAGCCCCTTTTAACGTCCCACTGCCGGGGGCGGGCCTCCCTTCAGTACGAGGGGGATCAGGCCATAGTCCACCACGCTGGCCGAGTCCGGGTTGGCGGACTGAGCACGTCTTTCGAAAACTTGCTATAGTCTGTTTTTTAATATCGGAGACTAAATTGATACATGCCAATGTCAAATTTACAAATAATGCTGACAGCTCTTTTGTGCAGTGTTGTACCTGCGATACCGGTATGTTGAATCGTAACTTATTATCTTTATTAGACGATTCGCTTCAAAGTTTTATATTCCAAAGTGTTCATTAAAATCCACATTATTATTCTAAATCATTAAGTATCAATAAAATCCACATTATTAAATTTAAATTATAACGTAAACAACAGACTATAAATTCTCTCAGACATGCAGGTTTCCTCGCGATGTTTTTCTTCACCGTTAAGACAAGTGGTAATGACGTTGGAAATGATTCGCACATGAAAATATCAGAGGTGCGAGACCCGGGATTTGAACCCGCTTCACTCAGTTTCCCAAGCGAGCGCGTTGCCACTGGGCTACCACTACTAACTGATGATATATTGTTCCTCAATTATCTTGTTAGTGTCTTCAAATCGTGCCAGTTGAGCACTGATTACTTCACAAATGTAGCCTAGAATGGAGAAGACATGAAGAGTATTGGTCTGTAATATTGGTCTTATGATGTTCTCACGGATGATTTTGGCCACGGCGGCCAATCTCACTGAGACTAAGCAAACCCATGAGGTATTATAGTGTATAGTGTATGCACAGACACACCGTGCACACTATTTATAACACTCTCATCCCAGTGTAATGGGACGACGAGGTTACTGAGACTTTATTAAGGTTCGAACCCAGGAACCCCGGATCTTGAAAATCTGTGGTGAAATGTGATTTGACAGCTCATTATGATCAGTTTAAAAATATGTCAATTAATATTCATTCTCTTAGGAAAGCGCGGTCATGGTATGAGACGGTGTAGTGGGCAGACACCTTAATGAAATAATTTAAATAAACCTTTTTTTTCTGATTTCCTCACGTTTTTGTTTACCTCGTTTCTCTTGTAGCTAAGATCGCTGTAAAGCATTCGAAAATCGCGAAAAAAAAAACAAAAGAAAATATATTTATTTATAATTTCAAATATTTGCGTAAATCTAATAAAGTATTATGAAATATCGCACCAGATTCCAGTGGCACTAGAACATCAATAACCAGCACAGTGCTAGATCAAATACTCCGTCTCGCGCCGCGAAGTAAACCTCTGTCCCCACACTCGCATTCCTCCACCCGAACTGTAATATTTGTTCGTTTACTGCTTATATGTATGTAGAGTATAAATAAGTAATTTCAAATATCCGTTTTTTACTTTTCGTTGTAGTGTAAAATTTTTGAAGTTATACTTCTTTTGGGTCGTTTGGAAAAAAAATACGATTTGCGCGCACACCGACAGCCAAAAAGCGAAATGAAATGCGTGAAAACTCTTAACTATATTCAAAGTAGTTTCTCAAGTATTCATAAATCTATTAGATTTGTGACTTGTGACATACGGGATGAAATCTTTAGCTAATTTTGTTCTGTTACGCCAAAGAAGTATAACTTCTTACGTGCGCTTTTTTAAAATTATATGGTCAAAACTATATTATTTTTTATCAAACAACAAGTATAAAAATTAACTGTAATTAGGTATTTTTATGAAATTAATGTAATACACTTTTGTGACTTCCTAATATTTTGTAACAATTGTTTTCTTTAGTAAATAATGTGTCAACTTGATAAATTTAATTTAGTTGATTATTTAATTTTTAATGGCTGCTAGAGCCATCTTGAGTTATTTTGGTGTAGTTGTATTTACAATATAATTAAACTGTTATATATTAGTTAGGAAGTACTGAGTTAAATATTATACTTTATTTACAATATTTGTAGCTATTTGTACTATAATAATATTAAATTACCACGAAAAAACAATGTTTATTAAACATATTTTACCTTATGTTACAGGTTCGAAAGCCTTCAATAATATGACGGAACAATTCAGTAAATTGAACAAACTGAGCCACTCTCTAAACGCTAGAGCTAGACCCAGTCTCCAACTGAAATTCGACCAAAGCGCCTCGCGAACTAAGAAAATATTCACCTTAGCTCAAAATAAGGGAGATTCGAAAAAGAAAGGTAGTCTCTCAGACGGCATGAGCTCCGACTACTCATCAGATGACGAAAATAGAACAAACATTTTCGAACCGACACTAGATAATTTTGAACACATGCAACACTACATCGGCGATCAACAAAGAAAAGACGAAAATGACTGCGATTTAGTACAAAACCCTTTATATTCCTCAAAAATTGAACCCCACGAAGAAGTAGTTGAAGCAAGCACATCCGTACAAACGGACAAGCAGACATTAAAAACGCCAAGTAACAACACCAAAAGAAACCCATTCAACGAATCTATAACGCCAGAAATACAAGTCGAATCAGAAAATTCTAAGCCGATCCCACCGAATTCTTTGATGCTCTCACAAAAACTGTCACAAAGTTCAGGATACATAAATTTCGATGACCAAAATGTACCAGGAGTGAATTTTCATGTCAGATCAAATTCGCAACACGAAATAACATTAAATATAGCACAATCACACAGTGAGTCTGCTCTAAGGCAGTTGAAGAATATAGCAAGCCCGATGTCTAGTGCTACGAGGGAGATGGTATTATCTCCCTTGTCCAAGCTGGCTAAAGGCGTCCAAACATTGGGTGCTAACTTAGATCCAAGAAAGATAAAGGTAAGAATTGTGTTGTGTTTATGGTTTTGTGTTATGCCACTTGTTTATGGTCGCAATCCCGCGTATATGGATAGACTAGCACTCTCCCTCGCTTGCTTCGGATTCGTCTCGAGACAAAAACCGATTCGCCGACCGATCCGTCGTTCAATCCGCCGACCGATCTGTCGACCTGTCCGTCGAACGAATCGGCCACCTATCTGTCAATCTGCTGACCGATCCGTCGATTAATTCGTCAACCTATCCGTCGATCTATTCAACCTAGTTACAAACTTTCACATTTATAAAATACTCTCGTGAGCAAAAAAAATCGACTCAGGACGCACGCTTGCGGTTAAAAAGCTCTAGCAAAAAATCGGAAGCTTTTATTATATTTCTGATTTTAACATCTTAAAGTTCTTTGTTTTAGCTTTAAAATGAGTGGTCTCTGTTGTTATTAAAAAATGTTTTCTGGTAAAGAAAAAATATTGAATGAGATGGAGTCTTAAGCAATAAAAAAAGTGATGGTTGACGGTTAAGAAAATACCACGTAAAATTCGTCAAAACAATAATTTAATTAAATTTTTTTTTTTAATATTTAAAGTTGCCCCCCCTGGCCCTAATAACAGCTTCCAATCGCTTTTTCATGGATCGAATAAGTTTCCTTACTCGATCTTGTTCGATGCTATTCCATTCGTCGATTAGCGCTGCTTTGAGGTCCGCCATCGTGTCTGGTGCAGGATTTCTAACCCGAACTTTTAAGATCATCCCACAAATGCTCGATAGGATTTAAGTCCGGGCTACGCGCTGGCCAGTCCATAGCGGCAATTGCGACCTCCTGTAAATACTTCCCGACAGAACTTGCAGTATGTGGACGGGCATTGTCGTGCATTAGGACGAAGTTTTCGCCAATGAAACCGCCGTAGGGAACGACGTGATCCTCTAAAATCTCTTCGATGTAACGGATCGCCGTCAATACTCCCATTCGACCGCCAGTTTCAATAAAAAACCAACTCGGTTTTTGTCTCGCTTGAAATGCCGGCCCACACCATCCAGGAACCTCCTCCAAAAGCAACATTTTCTTTGATACAGCACTGCGCGAATCTTTCCCCAAGTCTTCTGTAGACTCGTCCTCTTCTACCACTACCATGCAAGCACACTCTACTTTCGTCTGAGAAGAGAACGGTGCTCCATTGTTCGTCAGTCCAATCAACATGTTCTCTAGCAAAACGTAGGCGGGCTGCTCGGTGGTCTGGGGTTAATTTGGGGCCAGTAGCTGGCCTTTTTGGCTCAAGCCTAGCTGCCTTAAGTCGTCTTCTGACTGTCCAGCCACTCACAGCTACTCCTCGCGTTTCTCTAAACTCTTGTTGGACTTGAACGCCAGTGAAGGCCCGATTTCTTAACGATGTGCTGACAATAAATCGGTCATCTCTCTCCGATGTGCACCTTTTTCTACCGGAACCGCGTCTTCGATTAAAGCCACCAGTCTCCTAGTAACGACGGTAAACTCTGGAAACAGCAGACTGGCTCATGTTCAGTGCACGTGCCACTTCACGCTGACTCTGGCCTTGTCGCAATAGGGTGATCGCTTGAGCTGCTAAATCGCTTGTTGTGTCCATTTTCAGGTAGAATTCTTGATTGTTGATAACGGAGATGTGTATCGGTTGACGTTTGACGGCTAACTGATAAGGGTGGGTCAGGTAGATAACCTTTTATATGGGTCAGTAACCCTTAATTAGCACTATTGTAAACAAGCGTAAAAAGGGTGGTTACTGATCACAACATATTGTTGAGTTGTGTGAGCAATAAACCTTACAATATTTTATATCATTTTGAAGCTAATACTAGCAGCTTTAATATTTTACTATGAAAAAAATATATTTGCTTTCAGTTTTTTTTCCAGTGTCTTGCGACTACAGATGTGTCGTCTGAGTCGATTTTTTTGCTCACGGGTGTAGTAGATCGATTAATATTATTACAACTTTAAATAAAAAAATATATTATTTAAATCCAGGCTCAGCCATCGGTGAAACAGATATCCGAACAGCAATATGAAGAGCATAAGAAATTACAAGAGAAATGGCAGGATTGCAATACTCGACTCGTCGCTCTCTAAACAATGTTGCTAGTACAAAACCAACCACCGCGAACAAACCAGTGTTACCAGTAATGTACTACCTACAGGTATTCTCCATTATATTTATAAAATATTAGATAATCTCCCAAAAGTATTAAATGGAGTAATAGGGCCGTAGCGAATAGATATTATTTTGAAATATTATATGTAATAATCCTAATAATCAAATTTCTTAGGTATATTTTTAAATTATTTTATTTCAAAACAAATGCACTGATTAAAAACTACTTTTGTATAATTATATTTTTTTTAACACAACTTCATAAAATTTTAACTTTTATTCGTCCCTAAATTGAAATAGTTCAACTTATTTTATAAAAGAGTATAATATTTTAATTATATTAATATATTTTAATCTTCTCTACGGCCATACAAAAAGTTTGAAAAAGTACTTATATAATCAGTGCTTGTGAAGTATAGGCAGTGTTGCCAGTTTCCTTTGCTTAGTTCAATTATTAGAATACTTATTATAACTATATTAGAGATAGCCAATTAATTTAGAAATTCGAAATATTTGACAATGAATTCCAATTTGTATAGAAATTGTTATGTAATCAGTAATGTCCGTTTACGTGTTAGATTGCTTAGAAATTTAAATTATTTCATAGAATATTGTAACAAGTTATGACGATATAAAAAATTAAAAAAAAACAATTATTACATAATTTTTTTTAAAGAAAATAAAACTCGATATATCTCGAACAAGATTTTATTTTAATTTCTCACATTGAATAACATTTTAAATAATTATTGCCAGTGCAATCGCCAAACTTAATCTCCATGTACTAAATATAAATAGCGTTTATGTAGTTGGTATGTTTAATTGTCGGTACTCGTTAGCGATCGCGTTAAATATTATATATTGTGATGAATTACATACATTAGATATTTATTATTTAATAAAATGCGTTTTAAATAAAACTATTGTTTCGGGAGAGTCCCGTGACCATGATTGCCGTAAAGCATTCGAAACATCGGGGTCCAAAAATCAAAATAAATCCGTGAAAAAAATCGAAAAAATAGTTTTATTTAAAGTGTCAAGTATTCGTGTAAATCTAAGAAAGTATTAACAAACTACATTTAAATCCGTTAATACTCTAGCGATTCTAATGTTTTTGGTACGGTATAGAGGTAAAAATTTGTAAGTTCGAAATTAATATTTTTATATATGTTTATTGTATTCTTATAATAACACTAGCATTGACCGCGGCTCCGCCCGCATTTGGATGACCAAAAACCAAACTCTTAGGTTTTACATATTAGTATACTCTTACATTGCAGTTTTTGTATTTTTACTTAGAAATGAGATATTTTTCCGTGGTAAAAAATATCTTATATGTTGACCCGGATAATAAGCTAATACCATACCAAAATTCATCAAAATCTCTCCAATGATTTTTCTGTGATGCGGTAACAGACAGACAGACAAAAGTTCTAAAAACTATTGATTCGGCCTCTGTATTAACAATAATGTTTATTTCAATAAGATTTTTCAAAAAATATTTAATGTACAGGTTAGTTACAATTTTATTATATGTATAAAATTAAACATATCTTTAACGTTCCACGAAAAATGAATGTATGTTTATATATATCAATGGCATCATAGCACACACGAAAAGATTGTTTTTTTTTTAATTGAGCTAGTTTCAAGTATCCATTTAAAGGTTGTATCTAAATATTTTCGTTTTAAATCTAATTTGTATCTCTCAGCAAATACTGAGTTTTGTCAGTCATTTTTTTAATAATTTAACTTAGTGAATTTTACCTCTATACCCAACATGTAGATCTTTTAGTAGTATATAAGAGAAAAACAGATGACACGAAATAAAGCAAAGTTAATTTATAATTTATATTATCTAGTATGTTTTAATTTCGTTAAACGATTTAGTATGTTATTGACAAAGATTTGGCAGGGTCGATCGAGTTTAATAAAAAGCTTTAGTGCAACAACATTCCTTATACGGTATTTACTCTATAATAATATAATAATTTAAAAGTATTGCTAAATATTAATTGCGCTTGATTTTATTAATTCACGTGACATGTTCTTAAAAAATACTTAGGTATACTAAATTTTCAGACATTTTGTCGACCGACTTTCTTATATGAACTTTTCATTCATTCTTTTTAATGTCATTTTAAGTTTTTTTTTAATTTATGACTAAAAGTCGGCCTACAAATTGTATTCCTATTTAAAAAAAGGATCAATTATTTCTTATTACCTCATTAACTGTCGCAAAATCCAGTATTATATAGAAAAATTACTCTATTACATTTAAACTTATCGATGTATCGAAACGATCTATATGTGTATACCCTAATTTATTAGAATTAACGTATTGGAGTATGTAATTCAAAATATTTAATGATTTTTCAAGTCATTCTAATAATAAGTGAACGAACACTTTTGTGAATTGAAACTTATTTATTAAACTTAGCACACATTATTTATTACAATACAAATATACTCTTGCAACAACATAATATAGTAAGTACTGCTAATAAATACCAACATGAGATAAAAGCTGTTGATTAGATAAAGCAAAAATTACCACTACTTTATAAGAATCCCTGAAATGAAATAGTGACGGTTCGCATTAGTGCATATTCGTTCAAACGATTAATATTTGTTGTACTTTACAGTAGTTTTTTTCTGTATTTTAAAAACAAAGTTTTTTTTTCTAAGATTTATATATGTACATACATATTACATTCATATATAGATAAAATACATATTTTCGGTTTTTAAAAAAATAAAGGATTTTAATATGTGTATTTAATAATACCAATATAATTGACATTTAAAAGTCAATAATTCTGTAGTACAATTCTTTCGGTAAATTGGTCGTTTGGAGAAACAAGCACTGAGACGACGGATTGTTGTCATAAATGTTTTTCATATAAATAAATTGTATATTATTTTTAATATAAAATATTGCCTTTTTTCATATAGTATTCAAAAGACAAATACTTATTATATGTATTTCAATGTTTAATAATGAAGATGTCCTGTTATTGCTGTTCTAAACCTTTTATGTAAGTAAATGACTAAATTTTTATTCTGTCAGTATCTAAAAATGAGTTATATAAGCAACTAGGTACGTTTTTTGAGCGGAACCCTAATTCTTTTTCTAAAATAAAAGTTGCCTAAGTTACTCCTTATATCATCAGCTATCTGCCAGTAAAAGTCCCGTCAAAATCAGTTCACCCGTTTCGAAGATTAGCCGGAACAGACAGACAACAATGTTAAAAAACGTGTTTTCCTTATAATTACTGTATATAATTTCCTATGCATATAGTAAAATGATTTTTTTTCGAGTTCGATTTTTTTATCTGTATGTATAGATAATATAACCACTATAATCAGTCCATAATAAAAGTTTAAACTTCCAAAATTTGCATAGCAGGACATACACATCTCTTTAACTTTAACTATGTATCACTCACCAAAATATACCTGCCCTACTCAAACAGTAATTTATCATATAAGTATATTATTACTAATATATTTATAGAAGTAGTATTGTGCTTTTAAAAATGTACACAAAATCTATATTAATTATTACTAGCGACATATTTAAACCCTTTTTCGACACGTATACAGTTAATAATGCAAAAATATGAACCAATTTAATACTAAGATAGTTTACATTATCTGTGCGTTTTTTGTAAACATTTAAAAATATTTTGTAAATATGCTTTTCTTAACAATCTGTTGAATGCTTATTTCGCCTCTTTTTCGTATTTGTCAATTTCCATGATAATTTATTATCTCTCAAGTTATGTCCTAAATTGATGGTGAGCATAGCTATAGGATTCAGACTAAGGGACAATATAGACAGAGTATCAAAGAACTAATCATGAAGCCAAATAATAATGTTTTGAAATGACGATTTGTATACTGAGTAATAATAGCCGGTCAGCTAGTCATTTTGGTAGGTTTATCTAGAAATTTTTCCGGGAGTTTTGGAAATTGGTACTTGACTTTGTCTTTTAAACTTTTCCGCTCGCGCCGCCATATTGGAAAAATGACGCCTAAAAACAGTTTTTTTTGACAATCTCTATCTCCTTTCCTACTTATTTAACGATCAAAATAGTTATATAATAAATAAAAGTAAAGAAATTTCCTGTAACTTATGTAATACCTTTTTTTTGTAAAATGAATAATTTTAGCGTACGACCGCTGCAAAATCGACTCAACAAAAAACTCTTCCACACGACCATGTTAAGTAGAGTAAGTGGCGCGTTTTTTTATGATGGTGTCCCTAGTTAGCCTATTTGATACTTCCTTAAAATTTATTTTTTTCTTTAATGAGAGTAAACGATCTGTCTAACAAAAACGAGAATAGTGGCATAAACAGCCAAACACGCTACAATTTTCTATTGAAATTTATTTTGACGAACTCCGTCTATATAATTCTTTAGTCTGAGACATACGCATATGCTCAGAGATACCTATATTTTTTTTATATTATATTTAATGAATCTTAAACTTATTGTTGATATTTAAAAATAATAATATCCAATAAACTTCCTTTTAGAATAAAAGTAATGACAATGTATCCAAGGATGTTAATCATTAGCTGCTCCACGCTAGTGTTGTTAGGAACTTTTGAGATTTGTAACAGCTTTGTACATGTGATAGAAAAATAGCAGTGTTTGTCGTTAAAAATCTCGGCTAATATAGATTTGCTTCGATTTCAACGAAAATCTCAAAACGTATGTAAATTGAATTATAATTTAATTTCAGTTCAAAATTCTTATTTTCTTAATTTTCATCCACGTATGTATATCTGTAAAAAATGTTTACCACTTCATGTTATTTCTAAATTTTGTATTATAAATAAACGTTCAGTATTCGTATTTACTATTATATAACTAATGTTTAAACAGTACAAAACGTTCAAATGATTTTCAATGATTGATCATTATTTATAATTATTTATTTTTTATTGTTAAGTTTATAAATAATTAATGTTTTGAAATCAATTGGCATCTATTGTGTATTAGGATAATGCAAATTGTATTCAGTTTTGGGCCAAACTATTGAGAATTGTAAAACAAAAGATAAACAGTGAATTAGTTAATATTTTGTCTGTGATTATCTTATTTATGTATGTAGGAAACCTTTTTTTTTCTATTTAATAAATATATTAAATTGCTTTAAATTAATATGCTATTATTTATCCCTCCACGACCGCGGACACGCCGCACTATGGGAAAGCCCCATACAAAGCCGTCTCAAAACCGTTTCACGAAAAAGTCGTTTTTAAGGAATAAAAATAATAAATATATATAGTCTAATAAATAAGCTTTCTTTATCCTATTTTTTTTTATTTATTTTTTTGTTATAATGTATATAAATAGGCTTCAAAGCTAACTCATGTTCAATAACGTAATTTTGACGCAATGCGTTACTACAATTCAACGCCACATTACTCGAAAGTTTTTGATATAAATGTATAAGTATTATACATTTTTTAAATGCTTATAATCTCCTCTTAACGTTTCGTATATATATATATATATATATATATATATATATATATATATATATATATATATATATATATATATATATATATTAGTTTGATAAAATAAAATTAACCAATATAGTTTAATATGGTATGTTTTTAGGGTTAATTTTTTTTAACGAGACGTTTACGCATTACCGCTGCTTGCCGCTGTCGAGATATTTGTTGTATTAAGATCTTTATACATTAGCTAACGCAAGGAGAAAAAAAATTGCACATATTTACACTTTTTTTGTTACGGTGTCAAAACATATCGCGAGGTAAAAATCATTATTTTTTCTATTTCTTTTTATTTCTCATAAAATCATTTGTTATCTATTAAGGTCAAATTAATGAAAAGTTCATTACAGTGATGAGTATTAATAGTTTTTTAGTAGTCACTTATCTATTAGGGTCAAATTAAAAACGGGTTGGTTATGGGAAGAGTGCAAATTATTATTTTCTTATCTTTTTCAAAATTATTTCCATTAAACTTTATACATACAAGTATATGTGTGCAAAATTACAGCTCATTTAGTTTTGAAACAAATGAGATATGGAGTTTTGAGACGAAACATACGCGATTTTCCCATAGTGCGCCGGCGTGTCAGTTGACAATAAATTTTGTAGAATTTTAATTAATTTCCTAGAAATTTACCTGGAGGTGATAATTTTATACCCGTGTTTACTAATCGGACTTCATTATTGTTTGTCTTGACTTGTCGTTTGAAAATACGAATTAGCAACTGAATGTTATAAACGATGCGCGTACGCATAGAAGGCGACCACAGTGTTGTAACGAAAAGTTAAAGGTACTTAATTAAAAAGCTGGATATTTTCATGTAACAAGCCTTGAATTGATTTAATTTATTCATTTATGAAAGAATAATTAATACCATATTTACATGTTTTTTGTCTTACATACACAAAAAAGATGTGCTAGATTTGAGAACTTCCTTCTTTTTTGAAGGTGGTCAAAATTGAATAATATATTTTATAGTATTGCATGGTTTATTTGTAAGTTTTGCAAAATAATAATTGCAGCAAATAATAATTTTAAGGAGCATACAAAGTATTTAATATAGAAATGATTCCAAAAGTTGATTTTTCAGCCAAAATGAAAAATATTTATGTGAAGTTAAAATACAGAGTTATTGGTATATCGACGTATTGCCATTAGGAGGAGCTTTATTAGCTTTTTTCAAAATAAGTCAAAAATGCAACATCAAAAATTGAATAAAAAAAAGTATCAATTTAAATCTCATTTTTTCTACTGATTTATGAAAACGATTAAACACTGGTTATTTATAAAAAATTAAAACAACAATTATCGGTCCAAATTTAAAAATACGAGATGAAAAACTATATTATTTCAATATTTTTTTGAGATATTTTTCCACAAAAATGCCTTAAAAACAAAAAAAATGTCATGAAACTTGGCTTGCAGGTTATTTTAAAAACATTACTGTTTTCTTAGCTCTCCAGCAATACATAACAACTAGGAACTTATTTCAAAGAAACTGAAAAAAATTGATCACAAAGGAAGCAGACGGAAATTCGTATTCGAACTAAACTTATGGTCGTTCTTTAAAATTTCAGTATTGAAGTTAACTATAATATAAATTACCACATAATGGACTAAGATCCCGCTGCAAGATTGCTACGTTCATAGCGTATTTAATCGAAATCAATTTTTTATATACAATAATAAAAGGGACAATAAGTTTTGACCGGGGTGCCTATTCAAATGTGCCCGCTAGTATGTTTAATTAACTAAATAATAGTCGACTTTTTGGAACAAAAACGATGCATTTGTTATTACAATGAATTATACTCCACTTCACAGAACTATACGTGGACATCAAATATACAACAAACAGTAACTAATGACCGGTTTACACGTGTTAAGTCGTTTAGTAGTTAACTAAATTTTAACTTAATTTTAAGTGACTTATATTTTAGTAGCTATCCAAACATGTTTAGTAGTTAAGTAGATACGCTCTTTAGTTGTCTTCTCCATTCTACGTGACATTGGCGAAGTAATCTGTGCTCAATAAAAGAATTGAATTGAAGCTCTTTATTTCTTTCAAGATTTATTTATTTATTTATTTGCAAGATATGCCAACAATACATTGTACCTACATTCTAAATTATTATGTTATAAGATTACTTATTCTAGTACAAGCATTAATTATAGGCATACACAGCATTAATTACATTTCCGGCTTTAAAACAATAATATATAAAATGTTAAATACAATTTCTAATAAATATTTATAATAGATGAAATTAAATTAAAGAATTACACATATTAACTACTATAATTAAATAATCACAATATAAATTAATGTTAAAATTAGTATAATATGAACAATAAAAATAATTATTAATATTTATAATTTTAAACAACTATACTTATAAAATTATATAATTATATTAGTTCAGTCATACAAATATATATATATTTTGAAGTTATTTAAAGTGTCGTTAAAAATATCAATTTCAATGTCATTGTCGGTATTTAGTAAACTATTGTACGCATTAATTAAACGGTTTCTTGGGGAATATTTGCCAATATATATTTTTTATAGGAAATCTAGGAGTACAGTGCGGGACATAAACATTTATTTGACAAAGAATTGATATTGATTATAGCAAAAAGATGGAAAATCAACAACGTAATGAAATCGTAAATTCTGTGCTTAAATTTGTTTTAAGCGAGATATGTCATGCTTTTTACGTGCCATACGCATTCTTTTTTTAAATATGCTTCTTAACAAAAAGTAACGAAAAAAATTAAACTTAGCTCGTCATTACTTATGCGTTTTACTAAACTACTTATGCGTTTGTAACTAAATTGTACTGTCCAAGTGTCCAAACGTGTCAAGTGACAAGCCCCGCCCACCAACTAAACCGAAAAAATAGGAAACATTCTAATTTAGTTGTTAAGTAGTTAACTTAATTTTAACTTGCAGCTTGCTACTAAATTGGTCTGTTTACATGCAATTAATCACTTAAAATTAAGTTAAAATTTAGTTAACTACTAAACAACTTAACACATGTAAACCGGTTCGGTATCGGTTTACACGTTAATGGTGTTGATTAAGAACTGAGCAATATTAGGTTAGGACAGTTTCACATTTTTATAAACTACCCGAGACAATCAATTGACTAAAATAGTTCAATAAAAGAATCAACAAAATCACTTTATTTAAATGTTAATTAAATCAGCTTAGTATTTTTTTAAATTAGTTTATAATTATTATCTATACAAAATAATATTTATTATATATTAATGGAATATACACCCGATATTCATTTGTTCATTAACATCATGGATGACAAATAAAAATAACATTATTATAGGCCAACAGAATGTTGCCATCAATGCCATCGTATTTATATAAATCAAATTAATAAATAATTATTATTTAACACTTTATTATTGCATCTTTAATTCATTTACTTTAATTTATTATCACAAATACAGATATTTTAAATTAAAAGATGTAAAATTATGATGACTATGCTAACAAATAATACTTTCTTATAATACTTTCTTAGATTTACGCGAATATTTGACATTTTAAATAAAACTATCTTTTCGGATTTTTTCGCGGATTTATTTGAATTTTTGGTTCCCGACGTTTCGAATGCTTTACAGCATTCGTGGTCACGGGAGAGACTGAGGTGTTACATGTCTCGAAGGTATAGTTGTTACAGACAGCCTACCCACAAATAAAAAAATGAAAATTGCATTCGTTTACCTTACAATATTTTTTAACTTAAAATTTTTTTATAATTTTAATTAGTATTATAATTGAATATGGAATATAATATTTAACTTTTGCTGTTATTCTTATAATTATTACAATTTTAAAAATATTAATTAGTAATCTATATTTAGTGTTGCCATTATTATATTTATAGCCATAAAGAAAAATATAAAATATAGTATTAATTATTTAAGCCATATAATTGTTCTATGTGTAATTTAAGAAGTTAAAATTAATTAAGGATAATAATTTTAATTTAGTTTGCTATTATTTAAAAAGACAAATTTCTAAGTAACGCTATCACTATATACTTTTATAAATGATTTTTTTATTTAAAATATGCTAACAAACGTCTAAAATGTCATTCATTCTTTCATCGATATATGTATTTTACCGATCACGTTCAAGCACTAGAAATATTGAATCGTGTATCAGTGTTTATAATAATGTAATAAAATCTTTGTGTGCGTTATGCGTCACTTGGTTGAACTAATTTTCATACATTTGTATTTTATGTCAGGTCCAGTCGCTAATTCGTTCATGACTTTAATCCATCTTTGCCATGGTAACCGTTGTTATTGTCTGACAAATGATATTTAATATTATATTCATTCCTTCTTTTCTTTCCATTGCGGCCACTTTTACATAGGTGAGAGGTATTTTATCATGCACAGAAAAAAAAAATAGCTTTAATTTGTTATATAAATGATGAATATACGCAATGAACGTATAAATGTAACAAACACATTTTTAATGACTCGCAACCACTTTTGCGGCCACTTTTACATAGGCAGTCGTAGTTTATCAGGTACGGAAAAAAATTAGATTTAATTTGATATATAGATGATGCATGTACGCTATGGACGCATAAACATACCAAAATATGACCAGCTTGTACCTGGCTGCGAAGAGGTTGCGGCCAAATGCGCAAGGGCAGCAATCATTTTTCAAGATCTCTACGTATAGTTCTGTGAAGTGGAGTATAATTCATTGTAATAACAAATGCATCGTTTTTGTTCCAAAAAGTCGATTATTATTTTGTTAATTAAACATACTAGCGGGCACATTTGAATAGGCACCCCGGTCAAAACTTATTGTCTCTTTTATTATTGTATATAAAAAAATGGTTTCGATTAAATACGTTATGAACGTAGCAATCTTGAAACGGGATCTCGATCCATAATAAGGCATTATATAGTTAATATTTTATTGAGTTTGTACATATTTTTACAAGTGATTCAAAAGTTTTAATCTGTGCATAATCACATGATGTCATGTCAGGTCATGTCAGTCATAGAAACGTCAAAGTTCAAACGAACATCAGTCATCAAATCGATTTGTAGAAAATAGGAATCTAATTGCTTATAAATTGTAAATTGTTTTATTATTGTAATAAAAACATTACAAATTGCTATTGGCATTCATGCAGCCACTGAACAAAATAATTGAATTGAATAAGCCTTTACATACATAAAATAATATTTAAATATTTCACATTATTAAGGTATGTAACGCGGGGTTTTTAGAAACAACGGTGATCGCGGGGTATCGTGTCGGAACATGTACGATCCTGTAGAGCCGTGTTTTCGTGCGATCGTATAGTTTAGATGCCCGCGCCCCCCCCCGTCTCCCGCGAACCCGTGAGCGACGGCGTGGCTCGACCAGGCAGAGAGCCGCGAGCGCCGAACGCGTAAACATCCGTATCATAACAATCCTCCACGACTCTCATTTTCGCGCAGTTGTAAGATTTTATGTAATTTCTTTGTGTAACTTCCGTAACCATAAGTTTTCTTGTCAAACCTCAAGTGAAATAAATATATTTTAATAGACTTGTGTGAAAGTACCTATTAAACTGGCGCCCATACTAGTGGCTCGAACTTTAAACTTATATACTAGTGCGTGAAGATGCCTATGACGAGGAGAGGGGAAACGCTTCGGCAGCAGCGAGGGGATGATGTCACAGAGGGAGAGGAGAGCACCATCGAGCACGGCCACGTGGACGGAGCTGCGCGAGCCGGCTCGACACAGCAACCAGCACCCCAGCTCCCCGAACACTTCCTATCCACGCTGATGGAAACGATCACGCGTGCGCAAGTGGAAGCAAATAGAAGCCTTATTAATTCTCTGATGACGTCCAGCAGTGAATTTAGGGCTTCCACCCCAGTCGTGGCCTCTCAAACAAATAATGTGAACAGCGGGAGTGGTACTGCTGCCAGCGTCGCGAGTGTCGACGCCAATTTTACTAAATGCACGGCGCGGTTCAACGGGTCGTCCCAGGACGCCGAGGTATTAGAAGCGTTCCTGGATGCCGTCGAGATATTTAAGGAGTGTGCGGCCGTGAGTGACGAGCTCGCACTCCGCGGATTGCCGATGTTGCTGGAGGGTGAAGCGGCAGTATGGTGGCGCGGCGTTAAGGCGTCGGTGACTACATGGGCGGACGCGGTCGCCCGCCTACGCGCGGCCTATGGCGTGGCGCAGCCCGCGCATCAGATTCTACGGCAGATCTTCGCTACGGAGCAGCAAGAAGAAGAACGCGCCGAGTCGTTTTTGTGTAAAGTGCGAGCGTTAATTGCAAAGTTACCGTATAAGCTCGATGAAATAGTGCAAGTTGATATGTGTTACGGGTTATTACACCGACGTATTGTTAAAAGAGTTTCCCGCGATAATGTTCGTAGTTTAGATGACTTAATGTATAAAACGAGGATCGCGGAGGATATGTATAAAACTCTTAAGGTAAATAAGGATAACAATAATAGTAGTAAAAACGCGATTTCACGAACATTGGTCACTACTACCGGTCGCGATCTCACTCGATCGAGTTTTGATAGTACGAACGCGATCACTCCGCGTAGTAATAAAAACAATAGGCCCCGATGTAGTTATTGTAAATTATTTGGGCATATTAGTGAAGAATGTCGCAATCGTGAGAAGGTTATGATTAATAATAATAATGATAAACATTTGTATAGCGATAGCACGCGTAAAAGTATACGTTGTTACGGTTGTGGTAAGGAAGGTGTCGTGAGGTCGAAATGTGATATTTGTGTGAAAACTTTAACGAATTCGGATAGTAAAACTTCATTCAATAATTTGGATGTAGATTTTAATAATCACGATAATTGCGTTAATAATAATAATAGTAGTATAGGTAATACAAGTGCGTCATGTATTAAGTTAACTAACGTGAGTACGCGTGAATCGTATCCTATGGTTAATATATCCATTATGGGTCGTACCGGAGTGGCGATAGTGGATACGGGCGCTACGCATAGTATTGCGAGTCCTTTATTATATAAAATTTTAGTAGACTTGGGAGTACACTTTAGTAAAGTTAAACGATTTGTACACCTGGCTGACGGTACACAAGGGTGGAGAGACTTGTTGACGGCCGAGGTAGGTATAGATATCGAAGGCCATAGTGTAATGTGTCAATTACTAGTGTTGCCAGGTTGTGACACTAGAACACTCCTAGGTATAGATTTCTTGTCTCGGGCCGGATTGGTAATAAACGTTGCCCATCGCACTTGGACATTTAAGGATAGTCCCGGACAGTGCTTTAATTTTATTTATTCGTACACACTTGACCCTGCAGGTACAGATTTATTGCACGCCGCATCTGATGAGCTGATGTTGCGCGCAGACGAAGGATCTAAGTTAACCCAGGAGCAACAGAATAGACTTAATGCTTTTATTGAGGAGCGCGCGCCGCAATTTGCACGCGATGGACCGGCGACTGAGTTCGCCACGCATCGAATTAAGGTGAGTCCACAGCAAGAACCTATTGCTTGTCCACCATATAGAATGTCACAGAGTAAGAAGGAGGCCTTGCAGAAGGAGCTTGAAAAGCTGCTGCGAGATGACATCATTGAAGAGTGTGAGTCGCCGTGGGCCTCTAACGTGGTATTGGTGGGGAAGAAGGACGGTAATGTAAGGCTCTGTATTGATTACCGGAAATTGAACGCGGTGACCGAGCCAGACCGATACCCGCTTCCACGTATCGAGGACATTCTGCATGCAGCTAAGTCCAGTGAATATATGACTACTCTGGACCTTCGTTCAGGTTACCATCAGGTAAGTGTCTGCCCAGAGGACCAAGATAAGACGGCGTTTACGACGCCACTTGGTACCTTTAGATTTAAGAGGATGCCTATGGGACTGCGGAATTCCGGAGCAACCTTTCAGAGGTTGATGGACCGATTCCGGTCCAACGTGAAAGAAGTAGCGCTCCTAGCGTATTTAGACGATCTGATACTGCTGTCGCCGGGACCTTTTGAGAGACACCTGGCTGACCTGGAGGCGGTCTTTGATCGGTTGGCTATGTTTAACTTAAGAGTGAACAGAGGTAAGAGTTTTTTTGCGAGAGAATCTGTTAAGTTTTTAGGACATATTATTGTACCAGGCGGAATCCAGGTGGATCCTGACAAGACGGCGGCTATTGATAATATGCCCGCCCCTCAGAACGTTAAACACTTAAAATGTTTCTTACAAACGGCGAGTTGGTATCGCCGCTTTATTAATAATTATGCTGAGATCGCGAGACCTCTTACAACACTCCTGAAGAAATCAAGTGCCTGGCGATGGGACGCCGAGCATCAGGAGGCGTTTGAGCGGATAAAGCGTCTCCTCGTATCCGCTCCCATTCTGCGTCAGGCGGATGAGTCGAAGCCATTCGTTCTCTGCACCGACAGTAGCGCTTACTGCCTTGGGGCTGTTTTAATGCAGGGGGAGGGACACGATGAGAGACCGATCGAGTACGCAAGTCGTCTTCTCACTAGTGCAGAGAAGAATTATTCCACGACGGAGCGAGAGGCACTCGCCGTCGTGTGGGCGTTAGGTAAGTTCCGCGGTTACGTAGATACGGCGAAGGTAACGGTTAGGACGGACCACCAGCCTTTGCGATGGCTAATGAGTCAGAGGTCACCTAGTGGTCGGCTGGCTAGGTGGGCCCTAACATTGCAAGAGTTCGACCTCAACATCCAATACACACCGGGACGCTCGAACGTGGTTGCGGATACGCTTTCGCGACCAGTTTGTGCTGAGAACCAAGGTGAGTGCGAATTATGTATGACAGTCGTTGACTTACCAAAGAGGAGTAGTGGTGATATCCGCACCAATCAACTGTTAGATCCAGAGATTCGCAAAATCATTGAGGACATGGAGTCTGACGAACCTTCTAGGGGGAGGCCATGGTCCGATCGTGGGTACACTATTTCCGATGGTATACTTTATAGATATAGCTTAGAGTCAGACGATGGAGAAGAATGCTGTATTGTTGTGCCAGAACACGAACGCAGGCAAGTGATGGCTGAACTCCACGACGCGCCTACGGCAGGACATTTCGGCGTGGAGCGCACGTTAAGCCGTGTTCGCGCTAGATATTATTGGCCAGGTATGCGCACATTCATTACTAACTATATAAAGGAGTGTATGCCGTGTCAAAGGTATAAAGCTGACAATCGCAAACCTGCAGGTCTGCTGCAAACGCCTGCTGTGTCAAGGCGGTTTGAAGTAGTCTCCGTAGACTTATTTGGTCCGCTCGTAGAAACACCAAGGAAGAATAGGTGGGTGTTAGTCGTAGAGGATGTGTGTTCGCGCTGGGTGGAATTGTTTCCATTAGAGAACGCAACCAGTGCAGAGTGTGCACAAATACTGGCGAACGAGGTGTTCCTTCGATATGGAGTTCCTCGACGGCTCATCAGTGACAACGGTGTGCAATTTGTGAGCGAGGTCATGCAACAGGTTTGTCATGTTTTAGGTATAAGCCAAGCACTTACGCCTTTTTATCACCCAGAAGCTAATCCCATAGAGCGGAAAAATAGAGATATTAAGCCTCAGTTGGCTATGCTTGTAGGACACGACCACTCTACCTGGGATTTGCATCTAGCGTCTATTAGGTTCGCCATGAACTCTGCTGTTACCAGCAGTACAGGGTTTACGCCAGCATATCTTACTTTCGGTAGAGAACTGCGAGCTCCGTCCGATTCTGCGAGGGATATGAGGGCCATAGTCGAAAACGACAATTTTGTATCTAATATTACCCCATACCTAAAGAAGATGGCCGCGACCTTAGATGAAGCTAGGGATATCCACGAAAAAGCGCAGGCCGTTCAGAAGGAGGCTGCCGACCAGCGACGACGGTCGCCGCCAGAGTATAAGGTAGGCGATATGGTGCTACTTAAAACGCAGGGGCCGAACGATGCAGGACGTGGACAGACGGCAAAGTTAATCCCACGCCGGGACGGCCCATACAAGATAGGTAAGGTAGTTAGTCCTACTACGTACGGGTTAGAGAACGTGCAGACCGGAAGAGATATAGGGAAATATCACGTTTCGCACCTCACGCCATTTACTGGCCAGATAGAGCCTCCCGTTAGGGAAAAACGTAAACGTGGTAGGCCGCGTAGGTACCTAGACTAGCCCAACTGTGGGGACACTTAGTTAGGCTAGAGGGGGAGAGTGTAACGCGGGGTTTTTAGAAACAACGGTGATCGCGGGGTATCGTGTCGGAACATGTACGATCCTGTAGAGCCGTGTTTTCGTGCGATCGTATAGTTTAGATGCCCGCGCCCCCCCCCGTCTCCCGCGAACCCGTGAGCGACGGCGTGGCTCGACCAGGCAGAGAGCCGCGAGCGCCGAACGCGTAAACATCCGTATCATAACAATCCTCCACGACTCTCATTTTCGCGCAGTTGTAAGATTTTATGTAATTTCTTTGTGTAACTTCCGTAACCATAAGTTTTCTTGTCAAACCTCAAGTGAAATAAATATATTTTAATAGACTTGTGTGAAAGTACCTATTAAAGGTATTATTTATATCAAAAGCCGATTTATTATTTAATTATTTTCATCGAATTCCAATACAGATATAATAATTTACTTTTATTTTTGTTTACGGGCCGTTAGATCAACAACTTAAATTAGATTGAAGAATAAGTTGTTAATAGAAAATGGTAACTGCATATTATATTATGAAAATGTCTAAAAGTAACAGACCTACTGATATTAATGAATATTATAATGCTTTATGTGAAACAGATTTTAAAACACTACAACATATTAAAAATCGTGTAATGTGTAGAGTATGCCTTAAAGTGGGCTCGATTCCTATATTTGAAAATGAAGACTCGTCAGATATCTTGGAGACATTATCCTTTTTTGGTAACATTGAGGTCAAAAGAGAAGATGAATTACCAAAACATCTATGTGGAATCTGTTACAAGTTTGTTAAAAGTGCAATATTATTCCAAAAAGTTGCTAAACTAAGTGAAGAAACTTTAAAGAATCCTATAAAAGAAGAAAGTATCGATTCATTTTCAGACAACCAAGATAACTGTGAAGATATTAAAGAATCTGTGAAATCGTGGCCAGTTTCCATTACCTCTAAAAAAGAAACTAAAAGATGTAAATTAAAGGTAATTTCAAAAGTGCAGTGCTATATATGTAATAAAGTAGTGAATAAATCATACTATAAAGAGCACTTAACAATGCATGATCCAAATCATCACAAGTATGTTTGTGATATTTGTGGAAAATCATTTAGGTTGCGTTGTGCATATCATAACCATAGTCTCCGACATGGAACTGGCTTTCCTTTTAAATGTCAATTCTGCCCATACAAGGGAAAATATGCAGAGTTGTTAAAAACTCATATGCGTACACATACTGGTGATTATAGATACATGTGTACAGAATGTCCAGCTAGATTTTTATTTAAAAGCAATTTAAATAGCCATGTTTTAAATAAGCATAAAGAAAAGGAACATAAATGTGATGCTTGTAAAAGAGCTTTTCACACTAAATTAGCACTTCAGAGACATTTTGAAGTGGATCATTTGGGTATTAAAACTCATGTTTGCAATGTATGTGGGAATGCATTTGGCTACAGAAATGCAATGATGAAGCATCAAAGAAGAGTCCATAAAAGAGAAAAAATGATGTTTTCACGAATGCCTTCATATTTACAAGCAGAAGATAAAATTATAGAAACTCCTAGTGCTTAAATAATGTAGCTTAGGTTATAATTCCTATATGTTTATTATATGCAATACAATATGTTAAAAATTTGTATAATTATGAAAAAGTACTTATTTTTTAAAATATTCTTTCTCTTGTATATCTTCTGAAGGCTGAAAATCATACAACATATAAATATTCAATTTTTATTTGTCAAATAATATAATCTTGAAGAAACACTATTAATTAGAAATTTAAATTGCCATTGCCGTTATTTAATGATTGTAATACTAAAACCAAACAATTGTTTTTCTTTTATTTACTAACCCATCTCTCTAGACGTATATAACAAGCATGTAAGTAAATTGCCTTTCCTGTGATGGCTAGAGCTAAGCTTTTTTGCACTACGAACAATGGCCCCATTTATTTATTATAGGTAGAATATATTACAGTGAACGCACTCATAAAATTAGTACCTAATTATATTTCTGACAGTTAAATAAAGCTGTCAGTCTCAATAAATGACATTGACATTTTAGCAATATTTTTAGCCACATACGACATAAATAAACAAAACGGAAAACATTATAATATCTTACTGGACCTGTAAAAAATGGTGACTTCTTACTATATGACGAAGCTTACGAAAAACAAAAGTCCTATTGATATACACGAATACTACAGTTACAATAAACAAAGTGCAGAAGGATTATTTGAAAGGAAAAATTCTAAGTGTAGAATTTGTCTTCGAGATGGGTCATTATCCATCCACGATAGTGAAAATACTTTGGAAGTAATCCAAGCTTTAAAGATTTTTACCAGCATTGATATCAAGCAAGACGATATATTCCCAAAAAAGTTATGCAACATTTGTTATCAGTTTATCAGAAACGCCATTATGTTTAGGAAAATAGCAATACAATCAGATCAATTATTACAAAAACATTTGCAACTACAGGAAAATAAATGTCTTGATGATAACTTAGTAATCTTAACACATAATTCTTCTAATAGTAAAAAAAGAAAAAATACATTAATTCAAAAGGTTTACAATAAAAATATTAATAGTGATACGAAAATACAATGCCCGACATGTAAAAGGATTATAAGAAAATCCTATTATAAGATACACATGACAATGCATGATCCGGATCATGAAAAATATGTGTGTGATATATGTGGCAAAACATTTAGACTAAGAGTTGGCTATCACAATCATAGGCTTCGTCACCGTACAGATTATCCTTACAAATGTAATTTATGTCCCTTTAAGGGTAGATATGCTGAGCGCCTCAAAAGTCATATGAGAACTCATACCCGTGAATATAGATACATGTGTACTGAATGCCCAGCCAGGTTCCTTTTTAAAGGTAATCTTAACAGTCATGTACTATTAAAGCATAAAGAACCTCAACATAAGTGCAATAATTGTGATAAAGCTTTTCATACAAAATTAAAACTACAAAGACATTATGAAGTTGAACATCTAGGAATGAAAAGTCATGTATGCAATATTTGTGGAAGAACATTTGGTTACAGAAATGCTATGATGAATCATCAAAGAAGAGTACATAAAAGAGAGAAATTAAGATTTTCTTACAATTCATCTCAAGATCATAATAAAATTATGTAATATGTGTAACAATATTGCCATTCCTTTTGAACAGTGTTTTTTATTGCAGCAGCAGCAGCATTATTATACCCATTGCCCAAACTAAACACCCCATCCCATACAAAGAAATTGTTAAACCCTAATTTGGTCTACTTTTACCCAACAAGTTAGTACAAGCGGCAAAATCCAAAGGATTGTTATGTATTTGACCTGTATGTATGAACATCCAATCCTATGTTCCCTCATAAGTTCTTAACTGCTGAACCTAGTTAAAAATGAATTTTAAGTTGTAATACAGAATTTTTTACCTTGTTAACTTTACAACTTGGTAACGTGAAAACAACGGTATATTAAAATTATAACATTCAGTACTAGTTATGCGATAATTTTAACGATTTTTTATTTCGCCCAATCTTATTGTAGGTATCAAAATGAACCCCCCTAACGTGCGTTCACCTTATCGTCGTGGGGGGGGGGGGGGGGGGGGGGGGGGGGGGGGGGGGTTCTCAGTAGTGCCCGGCAATACAGCCGGGCGCGAAGCCAAGTAACGCACAGGGAGGAGGCCCACTTCGGTGGGAGGTGACCCTCTTCGGAGGGCGGTGTACCATGCGGGTTGCTCCTGGTACTTCTCTAATAGCAGAGTGGACTTTGGAGCAACCCCATGATCGTTGTGGTCTGCCTCGGCAGACCTGCCGTCGGGGCGTCGTAGTTGAATGCGTAAGCGATCCTGCGACGCCCCATTAAAGACGGGGGAAGGTTTTGTTGGGTTTTAGTGGGTAGTACTGGCTTTGCCGGTGAGTCCCACACCTCGTGCGTAAATGCATTTCCCAATTCCCAACGTTAAAAAAAAAAAAAGAAAAAGGTATCAAAATGAAGGCATTTATGAGGCGATTACAAAAACTATATTTTTGAATAATATACTTATTTATACAGTAGGTATGCTTGTTACGAATCTTGCTACATGTATGCCCCCGACTGTTCCCTTATTTTTGTTCGCTTTTTACACAGTCGGAATTTTATATATTTATAGGTAATTATTATAGTTTTTATTAATATGTTAATTATTACATTTCATATTTACTTATATAATTACTTACATAAAATTATAGATATCCTTTACCATAACACCGTACTTTTTTAGTACTTATTGCGATAGATATAAAAAAACCGACATTTCGCATCCCTATTCCCTAACCTCAGCCAGTGGGCTGAGGGACGATTTAAAAAAATTAAAATTTAAATAGATACTCTCAATTCACAATTGTCATATTCATAGAGTATATTGCTACATATATAAAGTCATATTCATTAATATCATTATTCTCATCACAGTTGACTGTTGAGAGTAGTAGTGTTCTATGGTCATATTGCAGTGGCATTGAAAGTTTAAACTTTAACGCGTATATGGCTTCGTCTTATTTTAAATTAAAAATACTTCGAAGGAAACGACATAAAATCAATAAAAATAACACAGATGAAAAGGAAGAAGTGACTTGTTCTAACGCGCTTGATTCAAATATATCTTATAAGAATACCTGCAGAATATGTTTACATGAAGGAGGTTCGGTTTCAATATCTTTGGAAGTATCATCAGATTTAAAAGAATATATTAATTTATTTGGAGGTATCGATTTGTCTGACGATGAAGAAGATAATTTTCCTAAAAACTTGTGCAATGGTTGTAATTCTCTGTTACAAAATGCAATTTTATTTCGAAAAAAAGCACAGACAAGTAGTTTGTTATTAAAGACCAAAACATTGAATGACTTTCCCTTACAGTCAAACGATTTATGGGACAGAGATGAAAGCAATCAGAGTGAAAATTTTACTAATTATGACCAAAGCAATAAAGAAAAATCAAAATATTCATGTGCTAGTTGTAATACAGATTTCCTTAATTGTAATGAGTTAATGTTCCATAACAATTCAAAGCAGCATCGAAGTGTTCGCATTCAATGTCGAATTTGTTACGGGTTATTTACCGCCCAACTGTATGAAAAGCATTTGGCATCTCATCGTTCTACCTCTCATTTAATATGTGATGTATGTGGAAAATTGTACCGTAAAGATAATCTTACAAGACATCTTCAGTTACATACTAATGATTTACCATTTCAGTGCAAAAGATGCCCTTATAGGGGTCGGTTCCTAGAATCTTTGAAAATTCATATGCGTAGACATACAGGACAGAAGCCATTTGCGTGTGAGAAATGTAACTCAAGATTTTTGACTAGAAGTAATTTAAATAGACATTTTCTTACTCATAGTAAACAAAAATCATTTAATTGTATTGCATGTGCTAGATGCTTTTATACAAAACATGATATGAACATTCATTTTGTATCTGAACACAGTGGTATTAAGGAATTTGACTGCAAACTTTGTGGTAATAAGTATAGTTCAAGAAAAGCTCTAATGCGCCATGAACTGCGAGTTCACAAAAGACAAAAACTGGCTAAAGGTAGAATGCCACTATATTTACAAGCCGAATATAAAGTGCCTTAATAAAATACTTATTCTGTATCACATAAGGGAGAAATAAAACTTTAAGTGTTTTTACAATAATATTAAATAGTTGTAAATAAAACTTACTGTTCATGACTAGAATATATTTTAATAACATTTCACAATATGAATACACAAATCTTTACATATAAATATAATCCTAGTTTCTAACTGGGTACATTTGAGTAAACAATTTTAAAATTTGTAAATCTTAGTGTACTAATGCACAATGGAAGATTCACAATGATAAAATATTCAATATTGTATTTTAAAAGGCCACTTGGGATCACTTGTTTTTAGACTGGATAATATAACCGTCACATTTTAAATTGGCAGTCAAAACAATAAAAATATATCTACATTTTGACATTAAATATGACTCATTTTTTATTAGTTCACATTGCTCTAATAGCCAATCTAAATTATGATCAAAAAGATTAGGTTTAAAATTCCTAAAGCATTTCTTTTAATCAGGCTTGAGTAGTTAATTTATAAAAACTACTTAACTGTTAAAGAGGTACAAAATAATAGGCAAGCTAGACTTACAATAATGTAAAATTTTGTATAAATAAATATGTTACACTAAATCGCTTGTGTGTTTTCATTTAAAAGATGTCTTTATATCTGTGAATAGATAAATATCATCTGGTATGCATAGTTATAGTTAAAAGGGTTAAAAATTATAAGAGTGATGTGATTTTTCACTATACAAAGTTTTGCATATCACTCAGTACTTTGCAAAAATTGATTATATTTCTATTTTGACAATACTATATATGAATAAGTATAATTTTATAACACACAATCCTCTTAAATATCATATTGATATAATCTTTGGTTACCATTTTTTAAATAAGGTATATTGTACTGTATATAAGTATAATACTTACATCTTAAAAATAACTTTAGATAAGATAATAAGATTCAAAACACACATTTTGTGCAAAGCCATTAGTTACTTTAGGAACAAAAGCTGTTTTAATGTCCGCTACATCTGTAGTGATTTATAGAATATACAAAAATAAACTGCCTAGCTTGACTAGTTAGAAGTGTTTTGCATTTTATAGCAGTACTAACAAACAAGGTTTTTATAGTTCTAAACACTCCTAAATAATAAATTTGGTTACAATAGCACCACACACTGGGTTAATCATATTTTTGGTCAATAATTTCACATTATGCCATTTGTGACTATAAAAAAATCATTTGATTGCAAGCTAAGTTTATATAAAAGTTGCCAGTTTCTAAGGAATTACTACTCTAAACTGGTATCAAAATGCCATTTTAGTCATATGAAGGCCCCCGACACATTGTAACTATAAACATGGACGCAAATATAAACTCTAATGTTTGCAGAGATAACATGAGAGTGCACCAGATATACTCGATTCTTAAAACAACTACTTGCCAAATAAGTAGGTACAGCACACCCACTATCGAAGGAACCGTTAGTAATACTGAAAACATTACTGGTATATCTGTGAACAAAAATTATAATTAGTAACCAAAATAATTTTGAAGTTACATTAAATAATAATACAAAGATTACTTTATCTTTTTGTATATTCACCAAATTAAAAGAATATATTTCTATTATAAAACTTCTTATTAAAAATTTTTTACCAATAAATATTTATTGGTTTCTATGTGGCTATTGTCGCTTTTGATGAGATCCTATTGGAGTTTTTAAATAGGGTAGCTAATTGATCAAACAAAAGGTATAAATTACCTCTTTCACTAAGACTTCCTTTCCTGCCAATAAACAGCCGTGCAGCTTCTATAATAAATAGAGTCACTAGTACTCCATAATCTTGCCCCAATTTTCTTCCTACTCCTTGCCCTAGTTCATCTTGATATTTTATACTGATCAATACAGATTTTAATATTAATGTGCCCAATTCGCACGTAGCAAATAGTCCAAAATAGAACGAATTAATATATAAAAGTATTTCATATGCTAAACTAGAATTCACCATAGTATAGAAATAATTGCCCAACTAATATAATTACTAATTTATAATTAAAACAAAAGATATAGCAACTGAACTATAAAAATGAGCATGTAAGTTTAAAAATAGATCGAGGAAAATTATGAAGTATGAACAGCTGTCATTTATTGACATTTGCATCATGCATAGATAATCACTATAACCCCTCAACTGTCGCTGTCATTTTACAAGAATATGGCGCATCTGTCGGCTACTTTCCGAGGACCTGCGCGAAATATGTACGCATCATTAAAATAACAATATTTCTTAAAATTTTTATATATAAGCTATATATAAAGCTTATATCGTTAGAATCGTTTTAAAATATACTAAGAATATATATATAAATGAGTTCAATTGTATTTAATAATATATAGTTAATTCTAAGTTGAAATTACTGAAAGTGATTTTTTAGCAGTATATAGTATGAAAACAGGAATTATTACAAAATAAAACTATTATTTTAAAAAGTTACAATTTAATTTAATAATAGATACAATATTTTATATTAACTGATTAAAACAACACAACTCACTGTACATTTTTTTTATACCACAAGCTTTTACAATAACATGTCTCAATCATAGCGACTTAGCGCTGGATAAAAAAGAGGTTTTTTTATACTTTAATTCTGAGAGCATTGAAGATCAAGAGATTTAGGATAATCATTTATATTATAGTTTAGTCCACATACGTTATACTGACATAGTTTGAGTTCTTATAACTATTTAGTTTACGAGAATTAAACAATAAACCAAACACTTTAAAATAAGTACTAAAAAACGTCATCTCAAACTTTGGATCGCAGAGCAAATTCTGTTTAAATTTTCATTAAAATATATGAACATCTTACAATTTAGTGATATTTAAAATTAGAAAAATATAATAAAAAGACATGTTGCCTTATTAGAACATTTCAGAAATCAATTCTGAAAACTAACAATTTCACTATAAGAATTACAAGGGACAGCTAAAAAAGTATGGATACGACCAATTCCATCACATCTGAACAGATTATGTTATGGAAATAAAATGATAATAAAAACATCAATAAAAAATAAAACAACTTCAAATATTAATTCGGACAGGAATTATTTTTTTTTTTAACTGTTTTTATCCTCCGACGCAAAAACGACGGGGAGCTATAAGTTTGACGTGCTGTGTGTGTGTGTCTGTCTGTCTGTGGCATAGTAGCTCCGGAAGAGATGATCCGATTTTGTTTTTGTTTTTTCTTAGAAAGGTGAATTATTCGGAAGTGTTCTAGCTATGTTTGATGAAAATCGGTCCAAGATGGCCGCCGCCACAAAATGGCGAATTACATGGCGGGGTTACTTTTAAATTTTTAATTTAAATTTTATAAGATTGAAGTATTGTGCCAGTTACTGTATTGAGTATTTAATGGACTCCGTAGTTATAGTAGTAAACAAAATTATAGTAGAGTATAAAAATTTTGTAATTAGTACTCACAGATGTTTTAAATCTGAACTTGAAAATTTTGGATGCCTTTTGTTAAGTAAAGGACACTTTTTAATGAATATTGCTGGCAGGTAGAAGCTTTTATACATATTTTTTTAATTGAAAAAAGAAAGTTGAGCATCTACCCTAAAAGCAACAAATACTAATTATCACTAAGTAAAGATACATACGTAGCTATACTAACCTCCTCCCATATAAAGTTCAGCACGTCTTCGATGTTCAGTCACGTCGTCGAAACGAACAAAGGCGTGGTATAATATATAAATCAGATATTTTCGAAGTCGGTGCCAGCCGATGCAAAGCACATCTAATATATTTCGATACGTAAAACATATATTTACTTATTAGATATTTATATCTTTCAATATTGTCGGCTGGCACCGTCTTCGAAAATATCTGACTAGGTATCTATTCTAAATGAAAACCTCCGTTTAGTTATTTTTTACATTTTAGAGCCTGGAAGTCGGTTTATATTTTTTTAAAGTTTTTATAGAGTTTTTTATACTACACCCTTGTTTGCTTCCGCTCTACATTGCCTACAATTGGTCTTTCTTGTTCACCCCACCGATCATAATATTGTAATCTAATAAGGCATGTTTTAAGCAATTTTGGTGCAGCTACAATAAACATAAAATGCAACATGATACTAGTGTAAGAGATGCAAATAAACATATTTTTTACCCGACAACGCGACGCAAAGGAGGGTAATGTGTTTATCAGTCTATGTATGTATGTACATAGGTATGTTTTTCCTTTGTGGCACTCTAGAAACCAAACGCGTGGGCCGATTTTGATGATTCATATGTCGTTAGTGTCGTATTTACGCGAGTGCTATAAGCTATATATAGCCTACGATACTCGCATTATAGTTAAAAATTAAAAATAGTTGAAAATTAAAATGGCGGATATCAGGCGCCAATTTGTGTCTCTGTAAAAAAATCTTCCAAATCAATCGAATGGGGTCTCAAAATAAATATTTTTGGTGATCACAAAAAAATTTAAAAGAACACAACTTACATGTTAGAGGTAATTTGGGATAAGAAATTGCTAAATATTAGGTTATACCTATGAAATTGTCGTTTAATATACAGAAAGTTAAAGTATTTTTTTTTATAAATATTTTTCATTTCTATTAATCAAAATATGCACCCATGCTATTGATGCAATTTGATGCAAATGTACCAATATTGTTTTGATGCTAACGTTAAAAGCTGCTGCTATCTCATCCACAGATTGAGTATCGTCAGCTTCCACTATCGCCTTTAATGCGTCGTTACTGATTTTAGTTTTCGGGCGACCACGGGGTTAATTTTTTAAGATCAAAATTTCGATGTTGGAAGCGTTCAGACCAATAACGAGTCGTGCGTTCGTTTGTAGTGTTCACTCGGCACTCCGTACACGTCATTAATATTGCGAGCCGTTTGTGCGGGATTGCTACCGCGATGGAACTCGTATTTCATAATTACTCGTATTTTTATTGCGTTCATATTGATGAAAAACAAACAAATGTAGTGAAAACAAAACACTAATTAATAAACAAACGACTGAATTCAAAAATAGAATTCCATACTTTTAAAATAAAATACATTTGAATATAGAATTTATTGCCGGCCATTCATAAATTACGTTTCCAATGGCCAGTAAGTATTGTAGAACGGCAATTTCAAAAGACCTATTATAACTTCAAATGTCTAATAAAATTAAAAAGCTGTAAATAAAAAAATACGTTTCATTCTTGTCGCGAGATGTACATATGTATGTCACCAACTGCATAATACTTTATTCCTTCGTCAACTAGTTTTCATCTTTTTAGTTAGCTTTTATGCAGTTAGGTTTTTTTATTTTTATAATGTTTCAAAGTAATCTGTAAGTTGAAATTATATCTGTAAAATAAAAATCGTTCTGTTTAAAAAAAAAAACAATTTTTATTTTTGTAGGAAAACAGTTAAAATAATTTTATAAAATACTAAATTTCAAATAATGCTAAAAAAACATCAATCTGAATATTCTAATCAATATTAAAAAAGCCTTCCCCATACTATCCAACAGCCGTCAAAAATGGCGGCTCGAATTTGGGTTACGTGTTATTATATTAATAATTACTTAAAATCCAATAGAAAATTTACAAATTCAATTATACGTAGTTATTTAGTTATAAATTTAAATCATGTTAATAAAAATATAATGCTTTCGCTAGTGTATTTTTTATTCAGAAAAAGTGAAAATATAAGGACTTAGCGCGCGTGAATGCTTACGATGTTTGACAAATATAACAATTTCTGTATAAAATCTTTATTCAATACACATCCTATGAAATACAAACTGTTAATTACTTACCCTTCCATCATATTCCAATCCTTATACTAATAATTTTACACTATTTTATCAATTTTTCACTCACAAGTATTGAGTTCGAAGATCGCCAAAATTTAAATAAATTGTCTGCACAAATTACAAAAAATTATGTTATTGGAGTTATTACTTTTTTGAAATGTAGTATGATATTATTGCTTGTATTTTCCTTTACACGTTACAAAAGTTAGATAAAAATAAATATAGTTTAAATGCGAGAAATCACACATTAAATGACATCGCGACCAATCGACCTTTAAAAGGTCGCTTGACAGACAGGGGTCTTTTTGACATCGACCTTTAAAAGGTCGATCGACAGACGAGGTAATAATCTTACAATAAAATTAGGTGCAAAAAATCTGAACTATAATATAATATCTTTTTTTTACTTTATCTGGTAGCCAGCTTATAAATGAACTTGACCAAATGAAAGCATTTGCCATTAGGTACAAAGTTGTATAATAAATATATTTTGTGTTAAATAAGAGATAAATCTTATTTATTTATTAACGTTCTAAATTTTTATCAAATATTGTAATATTATATCATTATTTAGATTTTATTATTAAATGATTTATAACAGCTATTGAAATAAAATAATATTTTTTGATGATAGCATTAAATAAAAGTGCAATGAACGAAGATTTTACTTCTTTATGGTCGGTACACACGACAACGATTTATCGTAGAGATTTGACTATGCAGTTCGTTTGTGCTGTTTTATTGATGGTATATACGAACATTGGCGCAGATGTTATGGTTGGTGCAAGCGATCGGAGGCAGTTACAAAATCTATTACTAATACTTGTCGATCGCGTTTGCACAGTTTTATCGTAGTGTGTGGGTGGAATTCAGAGCAATAATTCAGTTCGTTCACAAGTGCTTGCTGTATGTGATCAATATATTATCGATAATATCAAAAAATGTCGCAAGAAGATTGTAGCGGAATCCGTGAGTAGTATGCTTATGGAATAAGAAAAGTAAAGATTATTACGACCGCAATAAGAAAAATTCTGCCTACGACAGGCTAATTGATAAGTACCATCCCATCATTCTATCCCGGATAACATGTTTCTCGTCTGAATTTCTGCGAAGAACTGACGATTGACGCAGGTATAGTAGACGTGTGATAAGCTGCACAAACAGGCTACGATAAATAGTTGTCGTATGTACCGACTATTAGAATTTAGATATAGGTACCAACATGAAAATAATGTAGTGAGCAAGCGAGATGCGAGTAGCTTATTTAAAGAATAACGAGTAACGAGAAAGAGTATAGTGAATAGTGACGACTGACGACAGGAGCGTAGGCGGTCGTTTGACTTTGTAGACGAGTGCACGTGTAGTTTAAGTTAAAGTAACCTTTTATTTAATACACGTAGTATTTAGTGACTAAATGAATGTTTAAAATATAAGTGATAACAATTCTATTGACTTTGATGGTTTGGTAAGTAACTTTTTGTTTTATTTCACACATTCGTCTACCACGCGCTCATGGGAGCACGTTTTAAAAAAAATGTTTGTTTCGCATCATATTTTATTTTTCTTATAATTGATATTTAAACTAGTCCTTTTAATTGCTCATTATATTAAAGAGTATCATTTAGTTCTCACATTGATTCTAAAAATTAGAAATATACCATTAAGGTCTACGGTAAGAAATTTACCGTTTTCTCAGTGATACCGTTTGTTCTTAGGCATCTAATTTCGAAAGAGATATTATTTTAATATATGAAACATACATTTTTGTATATAAGCAGCTATTATTGCAATGAAAAATTTCAATACAAATACGAAAATTTATTTTTTTAGTAAGTAGACAGCTGTGTTTTTCCCCATTTTTTTTGTCTAAGTAGTTGCTATAAAACAGTTATGACAAAAGTTAAAGATTTAGGATATTTAGGTAGGTAGTAGATATCGTACTTTAAGCAAAAAATATTGTGTTCTTACTGTAATACCTATTTATATTTTAGTTATTCCAAATAAATGAAGTATTTTTTATCGAGTAACTTATCATTTTTTTTCTTTTACTTAATAGAATATTATTAATAAAAGTGTGTTTTTTAAAAATTGTTTAACTACTTCACAAAGTATTATGTGATTTAAAATTTAATTACATTACTTATTTAATTCGCACATTAATTATTGTATTTAATATTTAATGTATAATTCTAGAAAATAATTTCTCTTAGTTTGAGAGGCGTTTGTATAGATTTAAAGAAGTTAAGACAAAATTTCCATGTTTTTCCCTTTGAGGTTGTAGTTAAATACATTTTATTTATATTAAGGACAGTTCAGGCAAAGTGTGGAGCGACCATTAGTCATAAATAGTAAAAGTAATAGTGCGATGCCTATCTTTTAACAAAACATGATTGTATATAATTGAATTGTAACAGATTTATCCATTTCTAGCTAGGTCAACTAACAATTGGAGATAATTTAATCAAAGCCTGTCATATTCAGTACTCGTAATAAGTAAGATATATTTCCATACACAATACTTAAACATTTTTATTACTAAACTAACAAATTTGTCTTCTCAATATATTTTTCTTTAACATTATAGAAAATGAAATTAAATAAGCTACATTATCTACACAATAATAATTGGTATCGGGATATAATTATAATTGATTCTCTTTTGATTCGTAATTACATATTTTTATTCTATTTTTGATATAACTGGTTATTTATTGAGTAATTATTATTAGTAATTGGATTTATAAAAAAAAGAAGGTTATATTAAAATATGACCCTTATCTTTAAAGAAGCAAGGTCTTACTGGTTATCATGTGGGATTCTTAAGCTATTTATAATAAATAAAAATAAAACATAATAAATAGATTAGATAAAGCAAAGCACAATACCTATGTATGTAAATAGAGTTGCTAAGCATATATATATATATATATATATATATATATATATATATATATAAGCAGTAACTTACCAAATGAAGCCTTGTTATGTTATTATGAGTACCAATGATTGGACACTTAAAATAATAAGACAAGAAAATTTTACTTTTAAAGGACAATCAAGATACATAATATTTAAAATCTGGTTTGATCTGATCAATTTAATATAAGACTGTATACAAAAAGTTATTGTTTATTTAAATATGCAACTGCTGACTAAATTTTATATCCCTTGAGGTATATTGTGAAGATGTATGCTTTTGTTATAAAAATATCCTATGTCCTTCCCAGGGTCTCAAACTATCTTCTTACCAAATTTCATCTAAATCGGTTCAGTAGATTCAGAGATTACCCCCTACAACGTCACAAACTCACTAACTCACAAACTTACAAACTTTATCTCTTTATAATATTAGTACCTATATATAAGATGTTAATGTAATAATAAAATTTATTTACAGACATCGCAACACACATGCCCGTATCAGTTTTATGATAGTGGGTGTGATGGAAATGTCACACCAGGGCGGTGCCGAGGCGGAGAGCCTGCTCCGCTCGGAGCGGGGCGCTGTCGTCATGCCTGGACAAAGACGTAAGTTTATATTATGATAAAAATAAGATTATTGGTTTTAAATTATTATATGAATAGACACAAATGTACTGCACACAACATTTATGACTTGAGAGCTTATAACTCTGCTACTATTGGATTGAACAGTAAAGTGGCTTATAAACATAAAAGAAATAGGTATCCAGGGATACCCCAAACGCTTACTTAAGTCGATTTCTTTTTTTTTTTAACTCCTGATTTAATGATAATATGAACTTGTATGAATATACAACATTATTATGCGTGTATTTTGTTTTTTATTTTTATGTGGTTAAAGAAAAAAATGTGATTTTTTTTCGCTTTATTGGAGACTTTTTATTTCTAATGAAGTAATTAGGTACATAATATATTTTATTTTTGTCGATTTTGTTAAAGTTATTTACAATAATATTTTACAAATTCTAAAACATCAATTACTTAAAATTTCAAATAACGCTAATAACGTTTTCTTTCTAATTCTAAAATTCAACAAAGTGATATCATACCTACTGCAAACGCAGAGGCCAAATATTTTAGGTAATACTAGACAGATGAGATAAGTTAGAATTGTGTCACCGATTATATTTATCGATGTTGAGTAATTTTTGCCTATTATCTGCTCATTAGATGTATTTGAAACCTAGTAAAAATATATGTATAACTTTACAGACTAATATTAACGGTTATTTTTTTACGAGTTCACAACCGTCATATTACTCACTTAGACTGTAAAAAACCTATGATATTATAAAAGAATATTATAAAAACAATTTGTCGGTATCTAATATACCTAACAATACTAGAGGTCATCCCCTCTCGTTTTACTTTATGATATCTCTTCATAATAATAATAAATAGATTATTTTTACCTATCTACATTACCTTTTTTTTTAACGTTGGGAAATGCATTTACGCACGAGGTGTGGGACTCACCGGCAAAGCCAGTACTACCCACTAAAACCCAACAAAGCCTTCCCCCGTCTTAATGGGGCGTCGCAGGATCGCTTACGCATTCAACTTCGACGCCCCGACGGCAGGTCTGCCGAAGCAGACCAAAACAACCATGGGGTTGCTCCAAGGGCCACTCTGCTATCAGAGAAGTACCAGGAGCAACCCGCATGGTACACCGCCCTCCGAAGTGGGCCACCTCCCTGTGCGTTTCTTGGCTTCGCGCCCGGCTGTATTGCCGGGCACTACTGAGCCCCTCCACCACGACAAGGTGAACGCGCGTTGGGGAGACCTATCTACATTACCTACATTAAGTATTTTGAATCGTATCTTTTTTTTTAAGAGCAAGATTGATGGTTAAAATTCTTTTTAACAGCTTAATATTAATGTGGTTTTTTTGTCTATATATGTATATAAAACACAACTGCAGTTTGTTAGTCTCGCTAAAACTCAAAAACAGCTGGACCGATTCGGATAATTGTTTTTGGTTCGTTGCAAAGCAAAACTAATATAGGTATTTCGATACCTAGGTAAAACACACCACAAATTGATGTATAATATTTTAACTATTATTTAGAGTTTATACCAAATCATATTTACCTATATATAAGACATTCATATTCTTAAAATATTGTCGGCTGGCACCGACTTTGAAAATATCTGATTAGGTATCTATTCTAAATGAAAACCCCCGTTTAGTTACTTTTTACATTTTAGTGCCTGGAAGTCGGTTTTTTTTAAGTTTTTATTTATTCATCAATATGTCGTTGCCGACCGCCAGATACATATTAATAAATCGCTTAGCGAAGATAAGTGAAGCAAATGTACCAAGGTTGCGATTTCAGTGACGTGATAACGTTAATTCGATATAGTGTTATCACCCCAAATGCAAATGCTGATCGCATTCAACAAGGTCAGTGTATTGGGCTGTATAATGATATCGAGGATTTATTTTAAGGAGAGTATAAATAGCAAAATGGTTGATACGTAGTGTTGCAAAAAACGTTTTTTCATATCTGGAAAAAACACAAAAAGTTATATTAGAAACATGTTTTTTTTTTCATTTCTTTGAAACACTAGGTGTGTTGCAAAAAAAAACGTTTTTTTCTGGAGCACGTTTTTTTTTCAAGAGTACAAGTTTAATAAGTTTTTCAAAATTCAAAATTATTAAGGTAGTTTCTAAAAGATTAATGCTTAAGACTTTAAGAGTTCATGTCTGAGTTTTCTGTTTATTTTTAAACCCACCATACTTTTTAGGTTGCATAGTACCAAGCTTACATGTAATAATTCCGACACTGACAAGGACAAGACTAGTGTAGGTGGCACTGATACTGAAAATGGTACTGACAATAATTATTGACATTGACACGGAGGAAGAATAAATTTTTATTTCATTGAATCTTTATACTTAATTCGATTTGTGAATTTTAGTAAAATGTAAGAAATTAAAAAACATACCTAAATAAAACATTTAAAAATCCTATAGTTTTTTTTTAATGAAAAAACCAATGGCACTTTTTTTTGTTTGTTTTTTTCAACATAGTGAAGTCGTTTTTTTCATGTTACATCACTAATGATGCCTTATAACGTACTAGCGATTTACCCTCGCTTCGCTCTGGTACCTAGGTACCTACCTAGTACTTGTCTATGTGTTATTCCAAGTCATAATCTATCTGTATACTAAGTTTTACTATATTCCGTCCAGCCGTAGTACATACAAACTTTCGCAATTAGTATTTCGATTTTATTTGTATGCAAAGAACATAGTCCTCTCCCACAGCGCCTTGCGTAACCAAAGTCCCCTCGCGTTTGGAAATATATCGTCATTGTTATTGTTCTTTACGATCTATCTAAAGACCTCAATATAAATAAAAATGATGGCGTATCATATATGAGTGCCATCTATGAACAGTTTTAACTCTGATTTAGACGTTAACTAAGTTCAAATTAAAATGACTACTTATAATGTTTTTTTATTTTTATATTACTTTTTAAATGAAATAAAAATAAATAAAATGGGACACATTGCAAATTTCTGCCTCATTTACCAATGATACTAATTCGGTGCCAAAACAAAGGGGGCACTTTCAAGGCTTCGATCAAGTTTTCAATTAAAACGCTTTTATTTTAGCGAAGATGTAAGTTTTCTTAAATAAAAAAAAAAAAACTTCTACAAAAGGCAAGTATCGAGTTAAATCATCAAAGAAAGAAACCGAAAGTTTGTTTAATATTTCAAGTCTCTATACTAATATATAAAGATTAAAGCGAAATGGTTTGTTTATTTGTTTGTTTGTTTGAACATGCAAATCTACGGAACTATCAGTTAGATTCGAGATTTTTTTTGCTTCTTATGGCCTATTTGAGAAATCTTATAGCTATCTGACATCACTCTACGACACTTAATAACATAATTATAATACTTTTAAGTATTTTATTTTCTTTAAGTTATAAATATTTGCTTTTGCCAAAATAATCGTAAAACTAGATTTAAGTATATAATTTTTTGTTAATATCGTTTTGTTTCCAAATATAAAAAAAAAAAAAAATAACTACAATTGTTTTGTAATCATGAGCAAACATTTCTAGTTATACTGCATATTTGATGGTTTTGTAAACATGCACATTTAGTCTAGATTAATATTAGCATTTTAGTAGTACATTATGTTTTGTTTGAAGAGCAATTTTGAGTTATCGCTTCGTTGCAAACAAATTGTCAAAGTTGAGTCATTAAAGTGTAAGGGGTCATTGTTATCGTTTGATAATTACTTTAGTATGCCTTTGTTGTGAGTAAATTTCTGTTTTTTAGAAGTTTGTAATAATAATACATAATAATAAATACACTACTTTGTCCAAAGTAAATAGACACCTATAAATATATCATTTTTTTAAGAATACGCAATCGAGTGGTTCTGAAAAATTTATTGGAGTATATGGGGTCTAAACCTAATTTATTAACATTATACTCAAAATACCGTGTACATCTTGGACGTTAGAATTAACCAATTTTACTCGAGAGTGTATTGTCGGCCAATTTGGATGTTGTAAGTCTGAGCTCTAAATAAGGGCTAGATTAAATGTGTCTTTGTCAATTGTTAATCATATAATCATGCACCTCAAAAGAGATAGAAAGACAAGCATTTCACCAAGATCAGGGAGATCTGAACCGTCTGTCAGGCAAAAGAGTGCGGTACTTCAAAAAATCTTGCAAAATCCTGAAAAATCTGTGGATGATGTGGCTATATCTTCAAATTGGTTGTGTCAAACTATTCAGAAGTATTTACACATTGTTGAATTTTATAAAAGAGTAGCCAAAAAGAAACTTTTGTCGACAAAATTTACTAAAATGCTAAGATTTGATTAGTCACAGGAAAAGATATCTAAGGATGATGAACTTTTCGAGGCATATTATTTTTTCAGACGAATCGGGATATTCTCAGTTTAGCAACAACGGAGTAAAATGGATGTGACGTCGTGCAGTAATGTAGTTGAAAAACCGATTTTTGCAAAATACTGTAAAAAATACCGGAATAAGTGTTATGGTTTGGGAGGCTATTTGGTATGGCGGAAGAAGTGGCCTGATTTTCTGTGATGGTAAAATTAATACGGAAAAATATACTAATATTCCAAAGTAAGGTCTTCTACCCATCTTTCAACGTATTAATTTGGATTGCAAAGAATACATTCTCATGGAAGATGGTGCACCATGTTATAGAGCTCAAAAAACGACTGTCTGGAACTCTCAAAAAAGGCTTACAATTCCACCATGGTCAAATCAATCACATGATATGAGCCAATTAAGAAAGCTTGGCACCTTTTACAAAATAAATGTTGCAAAAATTCCAGTCAAACCCTTGAATAAAAAGGAATTAGGCACGATTTTAGTTAAAGAATTTTGCAACTTGCCGCTCTTGACTCGGTGGAACGCAGAGCTAAAAAGCTAATCGGCGACGAAAAGCTTGTGAAAACTAAGCTTCACAGCTTAGCACACCGTCGCCAAGTTGCTTGTCTGTCGGTTTTCTACAGACTGTACTTCGGGGAGTGTGCCCACGAGCTCCACAGTCTCATACCGCCATCGCCATTCTTCTATCGGAACACCAGACGTACTGCAGGATACCATCCTTTCTTGGTTGACATTCCGACCACTCGCACTAAGCGCTATTCATCATCTTTTATATTGCGCACAGCCAAGAAATGGAATGCCCTGCCTGCGTCTGTTTTTCCGAGAGCGTACAACTTGAAACTTTTTAAGGTGCGTGTCAATAGGCTTCTCCTGGGCAAACTCGCTACATCATAGACCTTATCTATACATTTAAGCTAAGATGAAGGTCAAGAGTGAGCCTATTTTTAATAAAAAAAAAAAAAAAAGAATGGATTAATTTATAAACAAGAGCCGATCAATAAATTGATTAATACTGTGAAAGCTAGAATAAAAACGTTGTTTTATAATAAAGGAGGGTCGACATGATATTAATAATCATGCATTAGTTTTTTTATTAAATGCTTAGTTTTTGATGAAAAAAATGTTTTATTAAAAATGCCCTGTCTATTTACTTTTGACACTGTAGTGTATGTTGGGACATTAACACAGCACCATCTAATTCCATGGTAAGCTATGTGTTATGGATACCAGATAGTTGATACACTACACATATATAACTTTAAATACATACATATTATAAATATAAACACCCATGACTGGAGTACAAACATTCGTGCTCTCACACAAATAAATGCCAGCGGGACTCGAACCCGCGACCGCTGGCACAGTAAGCAGGTTCACTACAAACTGAGTCAGACATGACGTCAAATGTTCTTATAATGCATCTAAAATCTATATATATTTTCAAATATTGAAAATCGATACATTACTTAGTTATTAAACTGCTTATGTTATACAATACTATGTAGACAAAGGTTTTGTTTAGTAAGCTACATGAAATTCTGTAACGGAATTTCCAAACGCACACATTCCCTAAAAATAACATAATATCATAAGATGTACACGATTTTAGCATATTAAATACTTTATATTATTTGGAAAGTAATCTTTCATACCTGAAACGTAATAAAACTGATTATTTTACTTTTGAAGAATTAGGAGTTACCTAGTGAGTCACCCTAGCTTCACTTCAGGTTCGTCCCTAGACAAAATAAATCTTTCCCACGGGAATCGTACATTTTTCCGGGACAAATATAATCTTATGTATGACTAATCTATCTCTGTGCCAAATTTCATCCAGATCCGTTCAGCCGTTCTGGCGTGAAAGAGTAACAAACATCCATCCATCCATCCATCCATCCTCACAAACTTTCACGTTTATAATCCTACTATTATTATATACGCGAAAGTTTGTAAGAATGTATGTATGTTTGTCACTCTTTCAAGCAAAAACTACTGAATGAATGAAACCTTTCAATAATATAGCTCATATATCAGGATAACACATGACTACTTTTTATCCAGGAAAAATGTACGGTTCCCGTGAGATAGATTTGTTTTTGTTTTTCTAGAGACGAACCCGAGAGAAGCGAGGATAAGCCGCTAGTATTAGTATGTATTAAATATGTAGAACATGTTCAATATGATGAACCCATACCTATTGAATGCAGGTACACTCGTGTACGGTGTAGATATAGATTTTAAACAACACCTATCTGCCTTACGTAATGCAAATGTGATCACGCGTTTTGTATTACAATGTTTAGACTAGGTTATCTGCGCTACACTATCTGTTTTTAAACAACGGAACAGTAGAAGACCCTATTAAGTATTTTCAATTAAATATATGTATGTATACTTATCATGTACCTACCTACTTGTAGTAATGGCACATGAATAAATAATCGGTAATGACATTTGACGGTTTTAAACTTGTCTTTGAAAATAGTTTGTTTCAACAATATGTAAATACAAAAATCCGATGCGTATACCTAAATGTCATCGTTTGACCTTGTAAATTAAATGCTATATATTCGCATATACTTCAAATAGTACCATTTGATGATTGTTAAGTCTAATATATTTAAAAAAATGTGAAATCTAATACGAGTCCGTCCGGCCGTTCTAGCCAACCGATTTGCTTAATTTTTGTTTTTAATGAAAGGTATTGATGCACAGATTTGTCATCAAGCATTGGAATGTTTTTAAACTTTCACATTTCTCAATTTATACTCAAATTCAATTTCCACTAGTACATTTTTTGTTTTCATAGCTTTCTTCCTCTACATCTCCGGTTCTAATTAGCGTACGCGGTTTGTTTTGGTCTAAGAACACTCGCTAAAATAAGTTCTTTCATTTGAACGTTTGTGTACTTAAATTGGTTGGATTGGAGAGAAGTTAGGTGTGACTCATCTTGACTTTCAATGTGAAATCAGTATTATCCTATTGTTTTTATAACTACTCATCCCCTGACCCCTGTATTTAACTTAGGTTAGGTTACAGTAACTCATAAGAGCGTCATTTTTGAATTACACAATCAACACAATGCTGCGGAGCAGCACCAGGGTCCTGTAGTATAATTTAAATTAAGTCTGGGTGCAAGTGGCCGTTAAATTCGATAGTATATATATGGGAATAAAAACTAAAATCAAAACTTTTATTGCTAATTTCTATATATGTAAGGACACATCGAAAACAGCGTTAATGCTGCTACTTTGCATAAATATATAATGAAATCTTTACGAACTTACTATATAAAGTCCAGTCCAATAATGCTAAAATAAAATTTATTATTCAGATAAGGATATTATAATTATTCATGATAAAACTCCTTGTTCTAACTGATTCGTCATCTCATATACAAAATAGCTATTTGTGAAGGCGGAAACTTTGATAGCTTATTTCCATAGCTACTAACATAATCCGTTATGGCGGGATTTCTTTGAATTCAATAAAAAAATCACTTTGGAGATAGTATTTTTTTCCATTATTTATGGTCTAAATTAGAGAAAAAAAACTTCGGGGAAGTCGTCGAAGTAAAATAATATTTTATCTGCGGCTTGATCTGCATCTGTATTTATACCGCAACCTTTGAACATGACCCTCGCCAAGTTTATAGAAGGGGAGAAGGGAAGAACTCTTATCTGTCTTTGATTTTACTAACAATTGGTGAACATATCGCGTAAAATATACACAAAAAGCGAATTTGATTTTTTATTTGAGCGCTTTCTCCTCTTCTAAGTCTGCCAAAAATTATACCTGCCAAAATTACATGAATAAATATTCCATACTGATTTAATTTAAAATGTGACCACTAATAGATACCTACTTGTAGAGTTATTTCTTTAAACTAGAATCATTTTTTAATTACACGAAGGTATAACGTACCTAATGTAAAATCAGCTTTATTGAGAACCTTCTTTTTCCATTTTTGATGAACACGATACAATTAATTTCTATGCTAATATTTCCATTAAGTAATTAATTATATTCGTAATAAATTTAAGCAATAGCAAAATCAAACGTGTAATATATAAAAGGCATTGCTAATCCAAACACCAATGTGTCAGATCAATAAATATTTAGACGAAAAGTATGAAGAAATAAAAGCAAATGGCGTACTGCCGTATGAATAATTGCATAATCCTGGTATGGCATAGACCGGGAACAAATGCTCTCAGTACATGTAGGTGTGAGGTTTAAATGGATATTTCCTTGGACTTTATTGTTTTATCTTTCTATTCCGACAGTTGTGATTGATGGAACAATAATATAGTAAATGTTACAAGCATTATACTGTTATATTGCCATCGTCACGATTATGTTGGGAATGGGACGCGTAGAATAATGAGCTTATTTAATGCGTTATCATTCCATTGCAGGGTTACTCCCGATTCTAAGGTTTTTTCTTAATAATATTTTTTTTTACATATATATGTATTTAAAGTTATATATGTGTACACTTCATAACATCAAATATATGGTATCCATAAGACAAGCCTCGTAGCTTACCATGGAACTAGATGGTGCTGTGTGTTAATGTCCAAACATATTTATTTATTAACATATTTATTTACTACAAATAATTCTTTCACCCGTAGATGTGAATTTATAGCTTTTCAAAATGTGGCACTACCTTTGAGGTATAACAAGTTATGAGGAGTGTTTAAATCTATGTTATAAAATTAAAAAAATATTAATGTAAATCGTTTCACAATATTGTCCATGAAACGTAATTTACACAACTTTGTTGGTTTTGCCTTTTAACAATTAGGTTTTCATCCGCTTCCTTTTTGAAACCAGTGAACATGTTTTTATACTGACCTAAAAAATATCATAAGTAATAAGCGTAGTTTAGGAGGTTTCTTACATGTCATATTAAAAAAATAAACTTTTGACATTTTTGGTTTAAATCATTAAGATTATTTGTATGTGGGCTTCTTGTTCTGGATATTAAACAATCTCCTTATTCTGGATACTAGCGACACACTCTCGCATCGCTCGGATTCGTCCCTAGGTTGATTCCCCATACAAACGTTCATCCCCATTTTCACCCCCTTAAGGGATGATCTCTAGGATAAAAAGTATCCTATATCCTTCCCAGGGTCTCAAACTATCTTCTTACCAAATTTCATCTAAATTGGTTCAGTAGATCCAGAGATTACCCCCTACAACGTCACAAACTCGCAAAATTTACAATCTTTACCTCTTTATTATATTAGTATAGATGAGAAAAAACCTTTAAAATTTTACCACTTTACCTACCTAAAAGCGAATCGTCATTGTGTTACTTTATAATAATTTACGATATTGTATCTACAACTGGATTTTTATTTTTATGTTGTATGTTTTTTTATGCTTAATTCACGATTAACAAAACAAAATACCCGTTGACACAACCACACCATTAGCCATTATTAGGTGATTAGATTTCTCACGGTCATAATTACATTCACAGAAAATCGCTTAGGTTTTCTTTTTCTTTATAGTACCTACTTGAACGTGGGACGGTGGAATATTTTTTCTAGTTTTGGTGCGTACTTTCACCTAAACCAGTTTGTAAGAATGATGCCACGTACTAAGTACTACGAGATAAGATATACCCTATCTCGGTACAAAAGTTTTAAATGGTTCTTCAAAAGAAAGCACACTAATGTTTTTTAAATTTAGTATTAAAATATAGTAAAAATTGTTTCTAAAGGTTAATAAAATAAATTATTATTTCGTTTATTTTAAACTAGCGACAAAATCTAGCGAAACAAATCTATCCCACGGGAACCGTACATTTTTGCGAGATAAAAATTAGCCTATTTGTTATTCTGATGTATGAGCTATATTATTGTAAAGTTTCATAAAAACCCATTTAGTAGTTTTTGCGTGAAAGAGTAACAAACATCCATACATCCTCACAAACTTTCGCATTAATTATAATATTATTAGGATGTGTTTAATGCCTAATTAAAAAACTATTGTCGAATAGGTGTGGCAATTTTATTGCCCTAAAAAAGTACAATAAAATTTACCTTTATAAAGTCTAGTCACGTCAAATAAATTGTCTAAAAAGGCTTTATTAGGAGCAATATATTTAATTTAGAAAAACCTCGCGATTTCGATAATGTCGGTTGATTTAAGAAAGAATAAAGGAGCTTTTCATTTAATAAACTGGAACACAATGCATGCATTTAGCATCGACATACTTTTTAAACAAACTGTCATCTGATATCCAACGAGATATGACAAGTTTTATTGATCTTGGTTCGGTGATTTGGACGTAAGTAGCTAATAAACAGGAAGAGACGTACATTCGCACTGGTTGTATTCAGTCCTTTTTAACGTCCCACTGCTGGGGGCGGGCCTCACTTCAATACAAGGGAGATCAGGCCATAGTCCACTACGCTGGCCAAGTGCGGGTTGGTGGACTTCACGTGTCCTTCGAAAACTTGCTAGAGTTTCTCAGACTTGCAGGTTTCCTCACGATGTTTTCATTCACCGTAAGGCAAGTGGTAATCATGTTAGAAAAGATTCTGGTTAGTAAGAATTATATATATCCTTAGTTATTCCTAATTCGCTAAAACTCTTTTCGTTACAACTTTTGCAATAATAAGCTTTTCATTACTGAAACGCGATATGTCGTGACGATAGTACATTATTGCTTCTGAATAACTAATCCATAATAAATAGGCACTATACTGTGAACTTTTTACCTTGAATGAAGCTAAGTATATATTAGTATATCTATATACGCATATCTATATACGTATAATAAATTTCTAACTGAGTCGAATATGTACATTAAATATTTTTTGGAAAATCTTATTGGCCCAGACCGAATCTATAGTGTTTAGAATTTATATTTGTCTGTCTGTCTGTGACCGTATCACAGAAAACCCACGGGAGGGATTTTGGTGAAATTTGGTAAGAAGAGAGTGTGAGACCCTGGCAAAGACATAGGATACTTTTTATCACGGAAATCATCCCTTATTGGGTATTGGGATCCAAATAAACTAATATAGCTATAATAAACATTAAAATGTTTCTAGGGACGAACTCGAGCGGAGCGAGGGTGAATCGCTAGTATCAGATATATATGTGATAGACTAGTCGGTCGTTTTTAGGTTTCTAACGGGAAACTATGTGTTATTTCAAGACTATCTGTACAAAATTTCATTCAAATCGGCCATTTCAGCGTGAAGGAGTAACAAATATACACACATATATATTTAGAGTTTCGTATTTATAAAAGTTCTTCGGTTATTATTTATTACACAATGATTAGTTATATTTAAGCAAGTGAACAATAAAATAAATAAGAATAAAGGGGAATATATTTGTTTGTTTAATCATAGTTAACGAATCGGTTTTTTTGGAATACATGCGTTGCGTTTGATCTTAGTAGGTATAATATACATACATAAATATAAATATGTTAGGACATTAACACACACCACCATCTAGTTCCATGGTAAGCTCCGAGGCTTGTGTTATGGATACCAGATAATTGATACATTACACATATATAACTTTGAATACATACATATTATAAATATAAACACCCATGACTGGAGTACAAACATTCGTGTTCATCACACAAATGAATGTATCCAGCGGGACTCGAACCCGCGACCGCTGGCACAGCAAGTAGGGTCACTACAAACTGAGCTAAACGTGTCGTCAAAATACATATCGGTACGTATATCAAAGTACCTACATTATAAATATTTAAGAAAATGCAAAACACATCACACAAACAATTTAGTAAAAGCTTAAATCATACTTACGTCATTATTTATATTATCTATATACATATATAATAAAAATGTAACTAAGCCGAATCTGTCCATGAAATATTTTTTGGAAAATCTTATTGAAGTAGACATTATTATCGATACAGAGGCCGAATCTATAGCTTTTAGAATTTTTGTCTGTCTGTCTGTAACCGCATCACAGAAAATCCACTGGAGGGATTTTAATGAAATTTGGTATGGTGATAGCTGGGTATCCGGGTCAACATATAGGATATTTTTTACCGCGGGAAAATGTCTCATTTCTGAGAAAAAATACAAAAACTGCAATGTAAGAGTATATTAATATGTAAAACCTAAGAATTTGGTTTTTGGTCATCTGAACGCGGGCGGAGCCGCGGGCAATGCTAGTTGTAATATAAAATTTTCGATATCATACATTATGCATCCTAACTTTAAACATGAGTCATAATATGTATTTATATTACAAACGTTTCCTAAAATATACTTCTAGGTAAAATTTGCGGATTCGTTTCTTGCTCTCTGTTCCTCTTCACATGTTTATGTTAGCCATGCAAATATTAGTCTCGACCTGGTTAAAACGAAAACGTGGGACAAACCTCTACCTTGTCTCTACATTTATTTACAAGATCTAAATTGAAAAATTGCTAGGCTAATAAATCTCCGCTGTGTTTAAAGAGAGAGAGAGAGAGAAAAGAAATCTGAAATAAAGAGAAGAAAATAAAAAATCTGACCATCTTCTTTATTTTCTTCTTTTTATTTCCAATTTTTTTAATACTTAAAAAGATTTAAATTCACGGCATGGCCAAAGTTTCTTCTGATGAAAGAACTCTCTTAGAGTACTTTTACCTGCATGACGCAAAGTTGGCTTTTGACATGCAAATTTTCTAACATATCAAACTTTTGCGTACACGTACGAAATAAGTTGGAAGAAACTTAACGGAGAAGGTTAAAATGTAGCAGTTATTATTTAAAACATACTTATACCAATTTATCTTTATCTATTCATTCATATAAAAAATTGGAGTGTCTGTACATGATTTTATAAATAAATACCTGTGCCTAAACTCACTTGAGTTTACATAATACTTTCTTTCTATTTAAAATGTCATTTGAGTTTCTCTCATTTATTTATAAACTTATATAGGTATACCTACGTATTTCTGCCTCTCCCAATGATAAAAAATATTGTCTGTCTGATATTAAGGAGACTCATTGGCGAACAGAGAATTCACACTAAAGAAATCTATATTAGGCAAAAGCTAAATTTCCGCGGAATAGAAATTTTCACGTGTATTTTCGACAGGTAGTGCTTTTTAACACCTCCGGGTAAATTTCTAAGAAATTAATTAAAATTCTAAGAAATCTATTGTTAACTGACACCTCGGGGTGTCTGCGGTCGTGGAGGGATTCAATTTTTGAATATTTTTTCGAAATTCGTATGCCATCTTGTCTGATAAGAAACTGCTGCTTTGGTTTTTTTAAAGTACCCTTTAGTGGTGCGAAGTTATAGTGTTCCACGTGCGAGGTTTCTGACTCATGGTCGCTCTTTGCGGCCTCAAGTTCTTCGAGAGCGCTTGATCCTTCGACGCATAATAGCACTAGGCACTAGCCTAGACAATGCCTATGTTGCTATTTCCCTTTTCTTTGTACGCTCTTACGGGTGACTGACCTCTTAAAAACGTCTTCATACATATGTATATGAAACTAATTTTCTTTGTTATAAACTAATATTGTAAAGTTAATACGAACACAGTAATACAGTATGTATATTATAGTACAAGTATGTAAATTATACGTAAACTTTTAAAATATTGAAGAAAGCAAGTAGGTAAATTAAAGAAAATTACACTTTTTACGTAATTTTGATATGAATTTAAAATAAAATATATTTGCTACTTTTGTACCGATCCGTCGCATCTTTTATTTCTCACAAAGATTGCAAGTCTTTTTCTTATGTAAATAGTGAGCAAAACCAAGTCCCTGCTCGAATTTCTTGTCTTTGATTTATCACTCGAGAGCCTTTAAGCTTCTTTTTAAAAGGAAATATGAAAGCACAGCTGAGCTTTTAAACAGCGATTCAGATGCAGACGTTTTCATATTTAAATCTAGACATCAAATAGCAATTATATAAAATTATTTAATTTCTCATTTATAAAAAGAAAGTAAAAATCTGTTTTAAATTATAATAAATAATAATTTTGGTAAATTTTCACCATACGAGCTTCTATCTAATCTTTCATTATTTCAACAAACTCAATAGTACAATATCACAATAAATTTCAATCAACAAAACGGTTGTCTTATTAAGAATGAAGCAACTTACTGGGTTTCTGGGGCACCATCTCGCCAATGAATGCGAGTGCATGGCACCCCTATTTCCCTTTGAATCATAGTGTTTTTCTACAATGGCATAGATCGTGTGACAGTTAAATCTTTTTAATATTATGAATGAATTGTTGTTTGAACTGTCACAATCCATACATAGCACAGACAATCAATTTTTTTATGAATTTTAATCTGTATTCACTATTCAGTTATCTATACTAATATCATAAAGTTTGTTAGTTTGTGACGTTGTAGGGGGTAATCCTTGGATCTACTGAACCGATTTAGATGAAATTTAGTAAGAAGATAGTTTGAGACCCTGGAAAGGACATAGGATGAAAATGGGGATTAAAGTTTGTATGGGCAATCAAGCCAGAGACGAACCCGAGTGAAGCGAGGGTGAGTCGTTAGTGTGTATATAATTTACACGAACGATATTTGTATTTTGTTTGGAATATAAATTTTATTTTTAAATGCGAGGTATACTATGTCGAGTCGCCTTTACTTTAGGTGTAATTTGATCTTTCGGGCTCAAGGAAGGGTTGGAAGTCATCTGGGAAATAAAATACGGGTACGTGGGATAATAAGTTTTAGTGATTCTGTTATATGTATGTATGTGAAATTTAATTTAAATAGTCATTCCCATGGAACTTAAAATATTTAATATATAAAATTTCCATGTCACAATGTTAGTTACCGTACTCCTCCGAAACGGCTTCACCGATTTTTACCAAATTTTATATGCGTATTTAGTAGGTCTGAGAACCGGCTACTATCTATTTTCCATACCCCTAAGTGATAAGGGTGGTCCACACCAAAAAAAATGTTACTCGGCATTAAAAATACATACAAACCTAAATTTTCTCAGGGACGAACCCGAGCGGAGCGATGGTGAGTCGCTAGTTCAGATATAACTTCGTTCTAGGCCCCTATATGTTATGTTAATAATTAATTATAGTGCAATGTGCAAGACAGTCTCATAATATACATCTTACTTAGTAAATGGTTGCCTAAAACTTACGTAACTTTTGTAGTTGAGATAAAAATATATTTAGTTCAGGAACGCTCTAAATGGTTTTATAATTACACGGCTGCGACGGAGCTCGTATTTAGGTATCTATTTTTAACCGACTTCCATAATAAAGGAGAGCTCTCGTTCATCTGGTATTTTTTTTATCTTTTATTTTATCTCGCAATCCCAGACTCTCGCTCACTTTAATACTTAATGCGAAAAAACTAACGCACTTTCTATTCCTTTTACTATCATACTCCAGTGGGACGAGCATTCCACGCGATCGGTGAGAGATCAGGCGCTAGACCGACAGTTTTACGTGCTCTCCGAGGCACGGGAGTGTTTACACAGAATCTCTTTACAAAAAATATTAGCTTCAGCTGTGTATGCGAGCTCGTACTAGCCACTATACAAATGATTTTCGTTCGTATCGTTTGACGTTCGAAACTTAATACGTATTAAAACAACATATACAAGCTACAAATAAATAACTTATTATTTATTCGTAGTATACAAGAATAGAATTCCAGACGTCCGTGTTAATAGTTATTTCACTGATGTGTCATATAATGCGACAATATATCTACATACTAATTAATGTATTTAATTCATAATTAACCAGTTTTCTACCTAAAAGTTATTACTTTTTATAGTAAATGAGTTTTTGAAATGAATAAAATTCGTATCTGAAACAAATCTTGTCATGAATAGAACTTTCTAATGAGAATCCAATTAATGTTGGATATGAAAGAGTCCTTATGAGAACGAGTACTTGGCAGGAATGTCGGGTTTTGCTCCCAAGTTTACAAGTGAGGACAACTTGACCGATTTTATTGGTAACAATGAAGAGATAAGAGTAATGTGAATGAATTTCATATCAAATAACATTCGATAATTAATATTTATCTACTAATGAAAAAATATTATTTTCATATAACTTTGATGATTTATATATATATATATATATATATATATATATATATATATATTTAAATAAATTAAAAAAAATATTATTTTTATTTTTTAACAGGCCCTTGACCGATTTTAGAATTTTCTTTGTATTTGCTATAAAGATATGAATTATTGCACACAATAGGTCTTTTGCGATTCAGTTTTAGTTTAGCTCGTAACACTTTTATTGCAATTACAACGGTAGTAGCGCTGTTGATTTATTATTTTCGGTACAGTCGCTCTCAGCTTATGTTATTTTTATAGGTCTTTTTATATTGTTAATTTACAAAATGTAAGTCAAATATAATATCATGTTGTGTAGAAACTTTTTTTTCTGCAACAAATACATTATTACGAGTATATAAGGATAACAATTTTAATATCACCAAAAGATAACTTCATTTGATAAGCCATTTTTACTATTAGTTTATAATGGAGAAGTTTCTAATATTTTTTAATGTATTACTGAACGACCGAAATTTAGATTAATTTCTTAGTCATTTATTGATAGTTTTTTTTCACTGGTTTATTAGTTTTGATCTATATTATAATTCCATTGCGTTAAATACGATATTACCAACACCACGAAACTTCTCCATTATTCAATTTTTATATTCCTCTACTAACATTGCCCGCGGCTCCGCCCGCGTTTAGATGACCAAAAACCAAATTCTTAGGTTTCACATATTAGTATACTCTTTACAATGCAGTTTTTGTATTTTTTTTTAGAAATGAGATATTTTCCCGCGGTAAAAACGATAACCAGCTATCATCATACCAAATTTCATCAAAATCTGTCCAGTGGTTTTCTCGTGATGCGGTAACAGACAGACAGACAGGCAGACAAAAATTCTAAAAACTATAGATTCGGACTCTGTATCGATAATAATGTGTATTTCAATTAGATTTTCCAAAAAATATTTAATGTACAGATTCGACTTAGTTACAATTTTATTATATGTATAGATTTAAACCTTTGTTTCAATTTCAATAATTTCACTCAGTATTATTTAAAAACTCAATTCCATATAAATAAATAAAACATTTTGTAGGGAAATAAGAGAATATTTTTAAAAGGTAAACTACAGAGATAACTGATATTTGCATTCCAAAGTGACTCAGATGGTTGACGCGACCGCAATAGCTTGCTATTGTTTGCTAGGCATACCTCATGCCTAATATTCGGTTAACCGATTACAGCTAAAGTAGAAGATATTTATTTACATATTAGACATATAAGATGAACTTTACGATTTCATTAGTGATACTACTTCTTTTCGGTCAAACGTTACCATAAAGTAACTTAAACATACTTAGAAAACCCGAGCTTTTACCGAGACTAGTAATGTATTATAATTATATTCTAAACTAGCGACTTACCCTCGCTTCGCTCGGTTGCGTCCCTAGGTAAGAAACAGACATTTTTTTTTAATTTTTTTTTTCTATAATTCCAGTAAAAAGCTATTATTTTGAGTCATTTCTTCTTTTCGATCAAACGTAACCATGAAGTAACTCTCGCATAGTGAGAATAAATAAATAAATATAAATATGTTGGTACATTAACACACAACACCATCTAGTTCCATGGTAAGCTATGAGGCACAAGCCTATGGATACAAGATAGTCGATACACTACACATACACCTTTAAATACATAGGTACACATTATAAATTATAATAAATACGCGAGCTTTTACTGGGACTAGTAATGTATTGTATTAGATATATTCTAAATTCAAAATATCCAAAGATTTTTTTAAATTTATGAATGCGCTAATCGCTATTTCTATTTGAATTTGAATAAATATTTTTGCCTATTATAACCCATTTATTTACTTTAAAAGTTTTTATAACTTATCTATTACGGTAAATATTATACATAAACTAGCATTGCCCGCGACTCCGCCCACGTTCAGATCACCAAAAATCAAATTCTTAGGTTTTACACTTTAATATACTCTTACAATGTAGTTTTTGTATTTTTTCTCAGAAATAAGATATATTTCCACGGTAAAAATTATCCTATATGTTGATAATTATAATTATAATTATCAACATATAGGATAACCAGCTATCACCATACCATATTTCATCAAAATCCCTCCAGTGGTTTCTCTGTGATGCGGTAACAGACAGACAGACAGACAGACAAAAATTCTAAAAACTATAGATTCGGCTTCTGTATCGATAATAATGTCTATTTCAGTAGGATTTTTCAAAAAATATTTAATGTACAGATTCGGCTTAGCTACAATTTTATTATATGTATAGATATACTCAATATAGTAATATATAAGTCGAGCAAAAGCCAATATGCTTCCACACCAGGATCTCTTTTATTTACCTGGATAAAAAGTACCCTATGTAAGTAGTCTTCATTATTCATTTTAATTATTACTAGCTTTTACATAGCAGTACATAGTTTTAAACATATTATTGTATAAGGAAAAGAGCGTAATGATGAAGGAGAGAAGGAAGAAATTTAGGTTAGTATATACTTGTAATATAATTTAATTAAATCAATGTTTCATATTAATTTCATATTTCAACTATATTCTGAATGAACTCGACGAGTGGACGTTCGGTCAATAGCATGTGACAATATAGAACTACCTACATGTTTTTATTTGCTTTGTATAGTATATTGCTTTGATGTACTGTGTCAAAAGGGTCATTCTGTTTGAATCGAATGATTAAAAATCAATGGTCGTTGAGAAGGATATGATGAAATTTCATTCGCTAAGCAATTATAAGTTAGAATAAGTAATGTCTCCTATATTAAAACTTTTAACTAAAGCGTTAGATGAAAGAAAATAAAACAGTATTAACATTTTTTCTAACGTTTACCTACTTATTATATTGTAAATCTATCCCACGGAAATGACATTTTTCGGGATAAAAAGTAGCATGTGCTTTATTCTGATATATGAGTTTTTGCGTGACAAACATACAAGACAAAAATCCATACATATTTATTATTTATACATCCATTACACATAAACTTACGCATTTATAATATTAATAGGAAGTAGGACATATAATATTTAAACAAAGAAAAAATATAGGTAATAACATAGCAATCCAAAAAAAATATGTTAACCTAAAAATGCATACATTTCTAATAAAAACGGCATTGCAAATAGTAATAAATAAATACAATTTATTAACTATGTCAAGCTTTTGAAATGGAAGTAATCCTTTTAGAAAAAGCTTCTTAGCTTTAAGAGTTTACGCTCTGTTAACCCTATTCTTTTAAAAGTAAACTTTGCACGAGAATGGTGCTTCACTGTGGATGTTTTGTATTAGATTCCCTCCCACTTAATTACTGCAGCCATACATTGTCCTGCCAATACGTATTGTCTAATGAATACTTGTCCAGAACCAATGATATGTAAGTAGTAGCGGTGGCTTCAATTTCATATATGAAGTAATATAAAACTATATATAAATCGGACTTCTATTATAAATGCGAAAGTTTGTATGTGTGTATGTTTGTTACACTTTCAAATAGCTGGACGGATTTGCAAGAATTTTAATATATAGAGTATGACCTGAAGTAACACTTGGCTATTTAGGTCGCAGGTATATTTTTAATAAAAATGATATTTGTTACAAACCCATAGCTTTTGCTTACGGCTTAGGTTTGTATAGGTAGGTAGCTAGGATTTAGTTTGTATTATGTTTTAAATAAAACTATCTTTTCGGATTTTGTCGCGGATTTATTTGCATTTTTGTTTCCCGACGTTTCGAATGCTTTACAGCATAGAACAATTATATGGCTTAAATAATTAATACTATATTTTATAATTTTCTTTACGGTTATAAATATAATAATGGCAACACTAAATATAGATTACTAATTATTATTTTTAAAATTGTAATAATTATAAAAATAATAGCAAAAATTAAATAATATTCCATATTTAATTATAATTAAATTATAAAAATGTTTAAAGTTAAAAATATTGTAATGTAATTGGTGCAATTTTCATTTTGTTAATTGTGGGTAGGCTGTCTGTAACAACTATACCTTCAAGACATGTAACACCTCAGTCTCTCCCGTGACCATGGATGCTGTAAAGCATTCGAAACGTCGGGAAACAAAAATGCAAATAAATCCGCGACAAAATCCGAAAAGATAGTTTTATTTAAAATGTCAAATATTCGCGTAAATCTAAGAAAGTATTATTTGTATTATGTTTTTATTTAGTTTAATTGTGACCCCTGCTTTATATCAGACTGTACGATCAAAGCTCAATCTGTAAGGCTCGAGCTTTGACTTAATGTATTGAGTCTCTATGTAGAGATAATTAAATGAATTTAATATTTATGAATCAATCGTATCAATTAAAGTGGATCTCTCGTATAATTTCCAGTAAAAGTAACTTAATAAGCTAGATATTACTAAATATTTTTGAAAACTAAAAATTCAAGCCATTTTAGTGTGTAAAAGTCAAAACACTATAAAACTAAACCGATCACGATCAATTTATGACCGTGAGATGAGTTCAAGTGACAAATTGACAACAATTACCGTATTGTCCAGGATACAATTACTCCAATTCGCTTTATGCGTAAATTCGTTATCTCGTACTATAATTCTAAACATTCGCAGGATGTTGGGATTAACTACAAATATGCTTTGTGTCACTTTGACGTCACAGAGGATGAATATTTGATGGCGCAATATACTGAAAATGTCACATGGTGTATTAGCGTGTAATCTGATTTCTTAGTGACCAAGTTTACAAGCTTTACATGCATTAATTTATGTACTAGCGACTAAACCACGCTCTGCTCGGGTTCGTTCCTAGTTACGTTTCAACGCTTAGTATAAATTTCTCAGAGATGAAATATTTTCTCGCAGTACAAAGTATCTTATGTATATGTTATTACCCGGATATTACCAGCTAACATCATAGCAAATTTCATTAAAATCTGTCCAGTGGTTTTCTCGTGATGCGGTTACAGACAGACCGACAAAAATTCTCAAAACTAGTTTCGGTCTCTGTATCGATAATAATGACTATTTCACTAAGATTTTCTAAAAAATATTTAATGTGACAGATTCGACTCAGAATTTTATTATATGTAGGTATAAACAAGTGACTCTACCTCCACTTAAATCGGGTGCGTCCCTAAGTGTTTAACTATTACTCCAGGTGTAGATACTGTTTTTTTAAATAAATCTATTTTTTTACTTCTCATTTAAATCCGTCCAGTCGTTTCAACGTGAAACAGTAATAAATATATATACAAACTTTTCATTTATAATAATATTCTGATTATAATAATAGTAACCTTAAAAATAAATAACAGTTATCAGCTAACTTCATCATGTCGCTTTTTGGCTGTCGGTGTGCGCGCACATCGTAAAAATTTTACTCTCATAGCTTTTTCCAAACGTGCCAAAAGTATAACTTCAAAAAGGTAAATTTTATGTAATAATAATTTTGTCTGTCGTATGTCGTTTCAGTTCTAAATACATACATATATGATAACATGTCTTGTCATACACTGATAAATAGAATAATTATACCAAATTACCACTATCAGTACTAACTACTTAACGATTCCTATTTAAAGTTTGTCTTTTAAATTTTATGTGCTAAGTGTCTAATGATTGAGTGTACATAATATATTTGTGCGTTATTATATTTAGACCTCGCATTAACAGTAAAAGCTTAACGGTCATGTGTTTTTTAAATTCATCTTTTATTAGTTTTTTAGTTCTTCCGGGCGTTCCCCATCGAAATCCATAGTAATATTATAAATGTGAGTGTGTTTGTATGTTTGTCCTTCTTTCACGTTGAAACAGAGAAACGGATTAGCGTGATTTTTTTTGTGTCAGTAGTTCGAGGGCTGAGGAGTGACATAGGCTACTTTTTACCGCGGGAGATTATCTCATAACCATAGGAAAACACGTTGTAATGCAACCCACAACAATTCATCATACCTATGTATTCTATCTATTCTATTTATGTCTATACCATATTAACCGTTAAAATGTCCTTAGGGACGAACCCGAGCGAAGCGAAGGTGAGTCGCTAGTTGTTCATAACGTTAGCTATTTATAGATATTTTTATCGAATTTAAAAGATCGTTCCGAGATGCAATAACACAACACGAAGAAAATAATTTTAGAAGACCATAATATCACTTAGCTTTGTTCGACGAAAAATCCGGTGAATAGAATCCTCGCAGCGTTTAAGTGGAACTTAACGTAAATTGCATTTTCTCCTACTTTTATGAAAATAGCAAGGCGCCATAATGAGGGCGTCCATTTTGAATTGACGTCTCTCTGAAATGGCGACTGAACTCGACTGTACCAATTTATAGGCGATAAATATAAAATTCTAACTAGCATACCGTGCGATAACACCCTATTGTTTGATTGACAGGAATTGTATATTATTATATAATAAATACTCAATTGTAGTGGTAGTGCCAATAATTAATAGTGAAACTTTCGAAATTATGTTATTTTGTGATATTAAGTTCTATAAGACATATGTATGTATGTAATAATAAGTAGGAAGGCTATAAAGTGAGCGTATTTTATTATTATTATGTAATAAAAGTATGTATTTTAAATATTAGACTAATTATACTTTCTTAGATTTACGCGAATATTTGACATTTTAAATTAAACTATCTTAAAGGCATGATCTCTTCAGTGACAATGATTGCTGTAAAGCATTTGAAACGTCGGAAACAAAAAACTAAATAAATCCGCGAAGAAATCCGAATAGATAGTCTTATTTAGAATATAAGACTAATTTATAGTTTCTAATGCATAATTATCAAATTTTATTTTTACTTCGTTATACTAAAAAATACTTGTCACTTGACTATAGTGCTAAATGTAAAATATAGGGAAAAAATATTATCACTGATGTAACTGAATTGAATTTATATTGTGAAGAATTACTGTGATAAGTTATGTAATATCTTATAATATTAAATAAGAAATTTTTATTTCGTGTATCTCGAAAAAGGCTCTACCTATTTAGATCAAATTTTACTTTTTAAGTTTTATCTTTATATAGGTGCCTTTTTGAAAAAAAAACGCCACTGCCGAAAAAACACTATTTTGCAAAAAAAGTAGATAAGTACTATTTTTTAATGTAAAGTAAAGTTTTGAAATGCCAACTTTTGGCTGTTCTAAACCCAAGATTTCTGAGGTATTTAGAGTTAGAATCCTTCCATTAATTTTTTCTACCTAAATAAAATTGTTGAGAGATCTTTTCAGAAAAATTCGAGAACATTTCGTTGCTTTTTATATTATTGCTTTTACCTTGATTTATGCTAAGAAAGTTCTTTTAACAATATATTAAAATAATAAAGCAGCTGGTTTTGACGGTTAGGGCTTTGTCCCGAGTATTCAAAGGCTTATAATGTAAACAAAACTATTTTATATTTACTTAAAGAGTATTCAGTTACCTCAAGAATATGCATAATGGTTAAGTTATTTTATTGAAAAAGAAAACGTTAAAGCAATAAATTAAAAAAAAAAACTGAACTGTCAATATTAAAAACTAGCTCTACCTTTTGACGTTTCGACTAATATTAGTGAAATTAGATATGTTTTGTTTTATGTCCACAGAAATGATTTTATGTATGTATGTACTTATATGGTAGTTGTAAATATTTGTTTCTAATGTTACTCGAATCTGAGATCACCTAGATAACGTCTATGTCATCTGTAATTCTTATTTTGGTTAGGTTGGGACGCGAGTGAGGGCGAGAAGGCGCCCTTCCTTCGCAATGAGCCCGTGAAGCTGACGCCGGCGTGGGAAGGTTCCAATCTGCCCAATGACACGCTTAACTTAAAAGGTAATCGATTGTATAATTATAATTTATGGTCGAAAACAAACTGTTGATAATAAATAAACAAGTTAAAATTATGCCGCTTATCGCACAAAACATATTTTTTAACTTTTTAACCTTTAATAATTAAATATGTATATTATGATTTATGATATTATTTTACTTTAAGTATAACGTAAATTTATAAAATATAAATACCAGATGTTTCACACGGCATTAATTAATAAAATATGGTATAATATCTAATAATAATATATGTATCTATATGATAATAAAAATAAAGTATAATAGTTGGTAAAGGCATTACTTGAGAATCGATTCAATCGATCGATTTGACTCATTTTTTTTTTAATATGTTCTTCACAGTAGATTATGGTTTTTACGAAAAATACCCTTATAAAATTTGAAAATCTTGGTAAAATTGAAACTACTTTTTCAGTATGATTTTCAAAGATCACAAAAAATATTAATAATGAAATAAAGTTAAAGAAAAAAAATATTAAAATAATAATAATAATTGAATAAATTCATTCTTTTATAAATAAAAGATTTAATTCCGGCATTCTAATTTTATTTAGTTAGTAACAATTAATGATTATTTTGTTGCTTGCTACAAAATGAATATGTATTATAGATATTTCATATACTATGTAGGAAGGTATAAGTATGTGCTTGAATCAATCTGTGCAACGAACCTTCTCGCTTACCTACATTATACTACGTATGATTAATTTTTCATCGAGCTGTGAGTTGTTACTCAGATCATACTAAAAATAAACACAAAATTCTCCATAAAAGAGCGCTATAGGAGTACTTAATGTTTACCACATGTGCCGGCTTTTCCCTCGCTCCTCCTACTCGCTCCGCTCGGGTTCGTCCTTAGAGCTACGTTTTAACGTTTTGGTATAGATTTTTCAGAGATGAGATATTTTCCCGCTGTAAAAAGTATAAGTTCACCGGGATAACCAGCTATCATCACACCAAATTTCATCAAAATATGTCCAGTGGTTTTCCCTCGATGCGGTCATAGATAGACAGAAAAAAAAATCTCATATAAATACATATTCGGCTTCTGTAAAGATAAAAATGTCTATGTCAATAAGATTTTCCAAAAAATATTTAATGTACAGATTCGGTTTAGTTACAATCTTATATATAAAATTTCCATGTCACAATGTTTGTTACCGTACTCCTCCGAAACGGCCTTACCGATTTTTACCAAATTTTATATGCGTATTCAGTAGGTCTGAGAATCGGCTACTATCTATTTTTCATACCCTTAAGTGATGAGGATAAGGGTGGTTCTCCCAGACCCCACCCCAGGGACGAACCCGAGCGAAGCGAGGGTGAGTCGCTAGGTTTATTTTATATATATAAGACAAATATTGTGTAGAGTGATTAAATCAATTAGGTATGTTTATAGCGATGTAGAGCACACGCTAAGTAAACGTCTATACGTAAGAAAATTAATTTATATATATGCGTTATTCCAGAAGGTATAGGCTTCTTCATAATGATAAAGGAAATTGTATCAATAATTTGCTTAACCTTCAGTTTAACTTAAAATATTAAAAGGTTTTTATAGACTATACAGGACCTATGGTACAGTACACATAGAGCAGCTCTTTCATCCTCCCATTTTCCATCCTTCTTACATATCTTTAACGTTTCTACTCTATAAAATAAAAAGTAAATACATAGTTTTCGTCTATAAGTACATCATACAAGTCGCCCGAAATTCGTATAATACGCAGATAAGGTTTCCAAATAAAATATTCTCTAATATGGCTTAGTAGGTGTTTTCCTTACGTATGTTTGTATGTACATATATACAGTCTAGGCTTATTTTATTTTCATGGTTATTTATATGGTAGCCATTTTATTTGATTAGTGCACTTAAAATTATTTCTTTTTTGTTTTTCATTGTATACGTCCAGCCCTGGGACATCAAGTTCACTTCTTTTTTTTTTTTTAGTAGCTTCAAGGCAAAAAAATAACATGTACCAGACGGACAGACATTTTTGTTTGGGATGCGGAATCGTAATAAGTATAAAGTATTATTTATTATACATGAAAAAATTATTTTAAAATCTTTATATAGAAAATTCCGGTCTGCGTGTGTCGTAATTCTCACAAACGGCTCGACCAATTTTGATTATTTTGTATTGTGAACTTACGGGGTCTGGATAGTTTTTCGCTACAGTTAGATCCACAAATACAGTTGAAATTAGACAAAACGACGTATGTCGGGACTTTATAGAAATACTAACTGTAATTTTATAAATGTCGTGTAAATATACTGTTGTATATCATTCTTGTCAGACTGAAACTGTATGAACAAAACCTGTTGTTAGGTTTCATAGTTTTAACTCAACACACAATATCTAGGAAGGTAGAAAGCGTGAAGTTTTAGAATGGAAAAGAACATTATAAAACTTAAGAAATGATAGGTTAAAACCAATTCCATTATGAAGATAACTATAAAAGCGTATAGAACCAATACCCATTCACGATTTCCCATGTCACATATTATCAGGCCCCATTGATTATTTAATAGTTGATCAAACGCTTTCACACCTCAAGCGGCTAAAAATTACACCCAAGGTCACATTTTAACCTTACATTTACAAGTCAGCCAGCGGAAATTATGTCATTTTTGTAATGACGCTTTATTGTGCTCAATCAAATAATAATTTAATTGCTTTTCTTTACTGATTCATCGGCGCTCGGACTTTTGGACCTAAATGGCTGAATTTTGACAGCCTATACAGATGAATATACAATTTATTGTATAGATTATATGTAATATTAAGAGTCGAATCTCTGGAAAATCTTATTGAAATAGTCATTATTATTTATTATCGATACAAAAGCTGAATCTATAGTTTTTAGAATTTTGGTCTGTCTGTCTGGAAACGAATCACGAGAAAACCACTGGACAGATTTTGATGAAATTCGGTATGGTGATAGGTGGGTAGTCTTTAGAACGTACTAGTACTAGGGAAGAACACGAGCGGAGCGAGGGTGAGTCGCTAGTCTATAGATAAAAGCTGTTACGAAAAGTATAATGAAATTAAGCTTCGAAAAGGGTAATGTCATATTAGAACCAACTTACTTTTGACATCGACAAAAGAAAAGGAAAGCAGAAAATAAATAAAACTGTTGACGAATAGTATTATTGACGTTCGACTGAACCAGTTAAGTTATTAAATATATCGTTCTAGTTATATTTTTTGGGTCACTAAGAATATTTGTAATATTCATAATACATACATATGTCAGCATGTAACCGAGCATGGCCTTTTAGTAATCTATTTTGAGCGTAAGAGTAAATCAATAAAGTATCATTAGTACTAATACCAATTTAATTTTATTTATGAGTACTCGTCTGGTTTCCCTTTTGTAAGCTAAGTACATGCATAATACGGGTATTTATTTGAACGTATTGATTTACATACTTATAAAGGTAAAATTGTTTTTAAAATTGAGTAGGTAAATAAAAACTTTAAAAAGAATACCGATTTCCAGTCACTAAAATGTAAAAAATAACTAAACGGGGGTTTCCATTTAGAATAGATACCTAATGAGATATTTTCGAAGTCGGTGCCAGCGGACGCAAATGAAAACTAATATATTTCGATACGTAAAATACATATTTACATATGAGATATTCATATCTTAAAATATTGTCGGTTCAGGCCTCTTCGAGTAATCGATGATTCCGACGAATTAAGAACCTCCTCCTTTTTGGAAGTCGTATAAGGCAAATAGTAATTGATTCAAGGATCTATTATAGCGATTTTTTCTTCAATCTTTATCATTTAAATATTATATGCATTATAATCTTCAAAAACTATTTTAACAACGTACAGTTTACTGCTCGAATTATTTATACCTAGCGACTTATCCTCGTTTTGTTATAGTGCGTACCTAAGTGCCTAAAAGTATCCTATGTATTACTCCAGATTAAAGTCTATCTATGTAGTAAATTTCATCGAAATCCGTCCAGCCGTTTCAGCGTTATGGAGTAAAAAAAACACATAAATACACACATACATTCGCATTTATAATAAGTAGTAGTTCGATTTAAAATATTGGTCTGCATACAGGCCGGCTTATATGGCGAGCGAAAAGTATAATTTAAAACTAAAATATGTTCAGAGCCGGGCGGAGAAGCGTTTAATTTAGAAAATTTCGTGCTCAAGCCATTTCTGCGCAACGGCCGTAAGTTCACGCATTGCAGTGAAAAATGGTACGCCATGCCTGGCCAATAAATTCCTATATGCCTTTTTATTTAAGCGGTGCACATCTGGTTATGTTAGCTTTTGTATGAATTTTATATTTATATATTATGTATTTGTACATTTTATGTGATGATAACGCTTATGATCAAGACTTACTCGTATTACATATATGCGATTTCTGATTGCTTATTTTTTGACAGACTTCAAAAATGAGGTATTTAATTCGCTACTGGTAAAATGGTTTTTATAGTTTTTTTTTCTATGTACAAGTAGGGGTACATATATCACCTCAAAGCTGACAATTTAAATTTCGAGAAAAAAATATGGGTGAAATAATTATTTATTTTTTAGTGGTTTTGATGCCGAGGAGCTTTTAAGTTAAAAAGTAATTATTATAATTATTATAAAATTCATATAACTAACAACTTTTGCAATCTACTCGACTGTAAAATAAAAGCAAAACAGAGTATTATTTGGGTCAGGTAGAGTTTTTGTGAAGGTTAACTTAAAGTTGAATAGCTTATTAATAAAAACTTTTATTGAAATTATGTCTGTATAAAATTTTCTAAATTGCGGCCTTTGATATCCTTTGATATATTATAATGTCTTTAAAAAGTTATATAGACAGATTTCACGTCAATTTTGATTGTCTTCAAAACTTTAAGCTTGTGATCTGTAATAGAATTCGAAATGTTTGGTAAATTGCGTCATGCATGCATCTTTTAGACTTTATGGAGAACCAATTTGTTAATTAAAACGTATTCCCACTATCCAACGCAGTGCTTCAGTACAATAAAACTGTAGTCACTTTTTCACAGTGGGGAAAACAAACGCTTTACTAAAACACACGCAGGTTTTGTCAATAAATTTGTGTGCACCTATGTATTGCGACAGTCGAAGCAGATTGTAGAGGGAGATACTGGAAAACACAATAGGGGAGTAAAAAATCTAGTGTTCGTATTTAAAATGTTGTAGTACAATTTTCGATATATGTCATATTATGGTAAATATTATATTTTCATTCTTATACAAAAGAAATACTAACAGCTCGTGCTTATTTTATGAACAAATGGTTATTTTCATATACATATAATCAATAATCATCAGCCAAAAACCAACCAATTCAATCATTAATATATAATCTGACTAAATATAAGATTGAACTACTTTTTTTGTACAATTAATGTTTTTAATTTGTTTATATCGTATTTTCCTTTCTAAATAACTTACTATGACTGAAAAATCTGCCCTTAAAAGTTGATTTATACAATATTACATGTTTATATGGAATAAATGCACAAACGGACGGAATTATTTGATTAATATGTATTTTATATATATTATTTTATTTCAGGTATAGCTATGGACTTGGCACCACCTAAAGACAAATGGAACCTAATATACATAACGCTGATATTGCACGGTCTCGGCACTCTCACCGCCTGGAATATGTTCATCACAGCCAAAGATTACTTCGTCAAATACAAGTTAGTTAACGCACCGGACTATGCTCGTGATTTCATGACGGACGTGGGATGGGCGTGTCAAGTGCCTAACCTGTTATTTAGCTGGTTCAATATTTTTGTTAAGATTGGGTAAGTTGTTTGTGTTCGTGTTATTTGTCGGCTTTTTTTCTTAATATTATATGAAATTTACTTAGAATTTGTCGATAGAAACCTTTTTTTAGCAGTTTTTGATAACGGTAAAATTATCGGTTCCTTATATAAATGACGTAAAGCAAGAAATAAATAATAATTTATTAATAATTGATAAATGATTACTACCCTTCCCACTATCCAACGCAGTGATTTTCACTAAACATCTGACTATCACATTTAAAAAGTGGGTAAATTAAATGCTTTCTAAAACACTCGTAAGTCTTTATAGATTTGTGAGCACCTAAGTTTTGCTACATTAGCTGTATTATTAGTACCTATATGTTTTACCGCAAGACAATAAAAAAAACTTGATTATTATTATGCCTCCTAATAGTTAAAAGAAGCATTGTATATTTATATGGCGATGCAACGCATAAAATATATATTTAATACTAGCGACTCACCCCCGCTTCCCTCAGGTTCGTCCCTAGGTTGATTGACCATACTAATTATCATCCCCATTTTCAACCCCTTTAGGGATGATTTCCGGGATAAAAAGTATTCCTTGCCAGGGTCTCATACTATCTTCTTACCAAATTTCATTTAAATCGTTTGAGTAGATCAAGAGATTACCCTCTACAACGTCACAAACTCAAAAACTCACAATCTCACAAACTTTACCTCTTTACAATATTAGTATAGATTTAAAAAAATAACAAATCAATAATAAAGGCTTAAATTAATATTGCCCTTTACAATAACATATTATATAAATCAAATATATTTAAAAAAAGTGTGTGTGTGTGTGCAATTCACACATGGTAGAAATGAAACTTATTATTATATATTTATCAGACAATAACAACGGTTACCATGGCAACATGGCAATATATACTATCTCATTCTCCCGCCGGTTTAATAATATATATGTATTTATGTTTTTGTCGCATTTCCGTTTCGCGAGTTTCAAATCACAACGATTCTAAAGAAGTTTATATTCACTTCAAAAATATCTTAAGACTGAGCTGTACAATGTACATATGTACATATATTAATGTAATAGAAACATGACATTGCTAGTATTTCTTTTTGTGTTGTACTAATTTATTTTATTTTCTATTTCAGAGGTAATCTAACAACTAGAATAGTATGGTCGTTGTGTATTGAAGTGTTGATATTCGTGCTGACAGTGGTCCTCGCGATGGTGGACAGCTCGGAATGGCCGGTGGTGTTCTTTTGGCTCACTATGATATCCGTATTCTTTTTGAATGGTGAGTCTCATATTTATTAAAAAATAATAATATATGAATTACTTAGTATAGGATAATAAAATATTTTTTCGGATTTTTTCGCGGATTAATTTTACAGTAATCATGTTTTAGTAAGGTTATAATGATCTTTGAGACGTCTAAAACCTTTTTCTTTCCCATGACCATGTCTGCTGTAAACCATTCGAAACGTCGGGAACCAAAAAATCAAAAAATGTTAAAAATGTATAATAATTTATAAAAAAAAATTATATAAATATTTGCACACTCTTTATGAGTAGAATGTGTATGAACTTAACTGTAAACCATAAGAACATTGTAAATACCATATTCTGAGCAAATAAAGAATTATTATTATTATTATTATAAAAACCCGAAAAGAGTTTTATTTAAAATATCAAATACTCGCGTAAATCTAAAAAAGTATGTAGCAGTAGATTGTGACCTGCCGCTCATGTAGTAGGTACGGTAAAGCCTATGTCTCTCCCGCGACCATGGTTGTTGTAAAATAAAAACTTTTTAACAAAAAATAAAAACCGTCTTCCAGGCACTAAAATGTAAAAAATAAGTATACGGAGGTTTTCATGTAGAATAGATACCTAATCAGATATTTTTGAAGTCGGTGCCAGCCGATGTAAAGAAAATCTAATATATTTCGATACGTAAAATACATATTTACCTATTCGATATTCAATTATTGACTTGACTGATTTGACTTTTTTTGATTGACTGCCTCAGTGGTGTAGTGGCTAGCATGTACGGCTGCACACCCGGAGGTCCTGGGTTCGAGTCCCGGGTCGGGCCAAGCTAGTTATTGAGTCTTTCTGTAAAGTAAGTCTCAGTAACAGCCCGGAGTTGGGAAGTTGGCGGTGTTTCACCCCCGTGCCTCGGAGAGCACGTAAAGCCGTCGGTCCTGCGCCTTAACTCTCACCGGTCGTGTCGAGTGGTCGTCCCACCGTAGTATGAGAGTGATAGGAATAGAGAGTGCACTTGTGTCTGCGCGTACACTTGTGCACTATAATATCTCCTGCGCAGTTGGCTAGTCTCAATGAGATTGGCCGCCGTAGCCGGAATCGGCTAGGAGAACATCATCATCATTCAATTATTTTAAAATATTGTAGGCTGGAAGTCGATTCTTATTTTTTGTTAATTTTTTTTTATTTTTCCTTAACTATAAAGTATTATGTTTCATTGTTTTTGTTTTGAATAATATTTTTGTAGGATGTATATTTATTTCCCACTACCCAACGCAGTGTTACCGCCTCAATGGCGTCCATCACTTTACCAGTGGGTACATCAGAGCTCTTCTAAAACACACGCATGTTTATTCAATAAATCTGTGTGCACCTAAGATTTGCTACATTTAATCCCTTTGTTTTACTTCGTAATTTTAAATTATGGCTGAGCTATTGTTTTTGACATTTTTTTTAGAAAGTTAAGTATGTATGTTTGTTCCTATGTGGAGTTCTAGAGAGAATTTTGATGATTCATACGTTATTTGATTCGATTTAATAATGAGGGTGTCATAGGCTATATAAAAATAGTTAAAAATTAAAATGGCGGATTTCAGGTGCCAATTTGTGTCTTTTAAAAAAAAACTTCCAAACCAATCAAACGCTTCATCCTTGCTGCGAGATGTATATAACTATGTATGTCTCCGACTGCATAATACTATATTCTATCGTCAACTTGTTTTTATCTCTTTAGTTAGTTTTTATGCAGTCGGTTTTTTTTATTTTTATTTGTCTAGGTATGTCTCATAAATTAATTTTAATATTTTTTTTTATTTATTCATTTGTTTTGTTTACTAATTATTACATTGTAATAAATAAATCAGAACTATTTATTTACAGGTTTCAACGCGATATTCCAAAACTCGGTATATGGCGTGGCGGCCCGTCTCCCTCCACAGTATACGGGGGCGGTGGTCCTAGGTTCGAATATCTGCGGGACGCTAGTGGTCTTTTTGAACTGGGCTTCAGACGAATTCACAACGAGTTACAGAACATCCGCCATATATTATTTTATAGCGGGAATGTTTGTTTTACTTATATGTTTTGATACGTACTTCGCTTTGCCGTTGAACGTAAGTAAATAATATTTGGGCATTTTTTTTATTTTATGAATTTTAATATCTATTTCCCATTTCCAACTCAGTGGCAACACTAAATAGTTGTGTTACTATTTTACCAGTGGGAAAAGATACGCTTTACTAAAACACACGCAGGTTTTAGCAATAAATTTGTGTGCACCTAAGTATTGCTACACTTAAATTTATGTATTACACATTTAAATTATTTTTATTATCTAGGGCCTAGGCTATCGTAAATATCTGAACTTATTATGCATACTTTCAATATTCATTGATTAAAACCTTTGATATCGACGACGAACTTATATGGTGTAAAAAAAATATAATTGTATTCTATATAGTGTAAAAAATAATAATTCAAAAAACTAAAATAAAATACTCTATTGAATAACATTGATGTACCTACGGGTCTTATCAAAACGAATCAAAAATCCAATATTTTTTTTATTAATAGAGTTTTACCATATCTTTCTTCTGGATGAAACCAAATTAAAGTTTATCTCCATCTTACATACTTTTAAAGATTTGAACGAATACGACAGTTCAAAATAGCTTCTTCTTCTTCTTCAGTCACGGCTTTTTCCGCACTTAGGTGTAAAATCATTCATCATATCATTCATAATTCAAAATAGAATTCAAAATAAAATCGACTACTAAAATTGATATCACAATGTAATCTCAGTAAAAGAATCCATCAAGTAGGTGATCCTTTCGTCGGGTGTCGGGTGCGGCTCACCCACGATACACCCGCAACTACCCTGTCTAAACGTATTCGTTATACCCACTATTATGGATTAGTAAACTAGCGTAGTAGAAGCCAATAAAAGCGTCTTAAAAAGATTATAATGCATTGATATACAAAAACTCAAGAAACATTATTAATTAGCTTTTCAAAATTGCCCTCAAAAGAAGCGCACGGTTCGAAGTTGAATTGCGTTTTTTTTTTTCAAATAATTTTTGTTCATTGATTTTCGGGTGACAAAATTAAAACGTACGTTTGTTTCGTTTAAAAAAAGTACCTTATGTGGTGTGCGTAAGATCGAATTTGTATTTAGACAATTAGAACTTTTGATTTTTCAATTTTATTCTTTAGTTTGACTTAACGTCTCATATCGACGCCACTTTTTAAAGAGGTATTTCTTAGAAAATGTGTATCTATGTTTTTATATTTCAATGGAATATGGATTAGTAAATGTAGTGTAATAAGTCAATAAAAGAGTCTTAAAAAGACTAAAAATCTATACGTTATACAGATAAATAAAGTTGAAGTGTCTGTTTGTAATGTTAAATAACAGCGTTTTACTTAATGCATATGACATTATATATTAAGAAAAACGATATTTTTAAAAAAAATATTTCTGATTGTTCCGAATAATCTCTGAAACGGCTGGCCTGACTTTGATGGGACTTTTACTGGAAGATAGCTGATGTTATAGGGAGTAACATAGGCTACTTTTATTTTAGAAAAAGAATTAGGGTTCCGCTCAAAAAAATAATATAATATATTTACAGAGATTCTTCCGATACCACGAGACGTTACAAGAGCGCACACTACGCGTGAACCCCGCGCTAGCAGCGACCAATCAGAACGCGAGTCCTTCAAAACGCACACCCTACGGCCTTATAGTGATGCAGTCCATTGGACAGCTTTACAATATATTTATTGTTTTCTTCGTATCACTGGCTGTGTTCCCTGTTGTACACTCGGGTGAGTAATTTTATTTTTAGTTATTTATAGTTTGGAGATATTTAAAGTTTGGTCTACTACGTCAAAATTATTACTAATTTTGACATAGTTGCGATGAAAATGGTTATGGTATCTCCGGATTCATAAGACTTAGAGCTTTATGAGTCAACTATCAAGTAGCATTTTGTTGCTGATTCCGAATCTGCATATAAATCATTTTTGACCAAATCATTAGTTAGGACCTTCTTTCCTATGACGGCAGTATAGGAAGCCAACATAGTATACAGTGCTTTTTATCTTTCATATAGGCTAAACTCAGCACGCAGTACAAACAGTTGTTCCAAAACTTATAATATTTAATAAGAGGCATAGAGGGATTTTTCGTGAATTTGGGGGCCCTGGAGTAAAACTTCGTGGAGTTATAAAAAGAAAAATAATTTAATTAATTAGATTTAAATTTATTGTCATTTTGTCTTTAAAAAAATTATAATGGTAGATGGATTTTTTTTTATAAATTCACAATATTATCCATGGTCTCAACAGGGGTTATATATTAGGGCTGTAGCCTAAAAAGTCTATAGGTATATACTCGTAGATCTGCACCTGGATAGTATTTGTATAGTATGTATAGTATTTTTTATGATTGTCAAGCGACAATCAGATATATATGTGTTATGATTGACAGGATCAAAGTTATTTTAAGAGCCACGTTTCAATTTAAAGGTGTTGAATTCTAATTTTTTTTATGACTAAGAAAAAAAAAATATAAATTACAAACACTTTATATTATCTATTTCCCACTACCCAACGCAGTGTTACCGCCTCAATGGCGTCCATCACTTTACCAGTGGGTACATCAGAGCTCTTCTAAAACACACGCATGTTTATTCAATGAATTTGTGTGCACCTAAGATTTGCTACATTTAAACAATAACCTATCAACTACCCATGAAATTCTTAATTGACACTTAAAATGAGTTGTATTGACTTCATTTATTATAGATAATGTTATTAAGAAATCTTGAGTTTATATAATTCTGGTTACACACTGACCCGCTTTATCAAAATTTGCTTTGACATCACATCGATATCAATAATTATATTCACCCCAAATGTATTGGGATGAAGGAAAACAAAACTTATGCTATTTTTACTATTACACTTAATTATTAAAAATTTAATTAGTTAATGTTTCACTTAAGAAACATCCATTAATTACGTGAGCTATTTTTCTTGTAAGTTGGACCCCTCTCTCCCTCTTAATGAGATTTAGTGAGATGTGGAGAGGGTGTTTTTTATAATAGCCTTGAGATTTTTTCAGTAAGCAAAATGGGAACATTACAAAGGAAAAGAAAATAAATTAAAAATTTTTTAATTTATTTTTAATATATATATTTTTTAATTTAACTCTTAAGTAATATACATTATTTTAAAGTCGCCGTAAGTATTTCAATTATGTCTCCCTCAGTTTAGATGAAATTAAATGAGATTTTACTGAACCCACCCTCCCCCATTTTGAGCTCACGTAATTAATGGATGTCCTCTTAAATAAAAAATTAAAATTTCAGCTGATCATGTTATACTTTTGTTCTCATAAAAGCATGTTTACTTCCAGACATTCAACCAGTAACACCGGGTTTTCTTGGCACCAATTTTGTGCGACTCACGTGTTTCCTGACGTTTAACTTCACCGCCATGTTGGGCAACGTGACAGCTAGTTTATGGCAATTTGTGAGTAAAAATCATTTAATTATTAATTTTTAATTATTTACTAACGATTTACCCTCACTTGGCTTGAGTTTCAAGGTTCGTTCATGTAGATAAAAATAGTTATTGTGAGCGTACGTTAGGAAGTAGACACATGTTATTGACTTTTGTAGACCTTTTTAAGACCTACAATTTTCTAGTACATTATTTTGATGTATCTCTAAAAGTTTAGCCAGTGTTAGAGCCATGTAATCTTATGAGAACTGGTTTCTGACAAATTATATACACAAACCTTCCTCGTTTATCGCTCTTTCTATTATATGAAAATCGTATTAAAACTCGTTGTGTGGCTTAGAAGTAAGCGGAGACACAGACGGACACAGAGAGAGACCTTGTTTTATAATGTAATGTATAGATTTATGTAAAATTTTAATATAATTAATTCTCTGTTAATGTTTTAACTTTTAACTGACATGTGAGAAATATCTAAACAAAATAAGAATATTTTTGATTAAATAGATGAAATATAATTAATTAACCTAATTATTATTAATTATCGAAACAATAAACCCACTATCCAACGCAGTGTTATCGCTAGCATAGCGTTTATCACTATACCAGTGGGTATATCAATGCTCTTCTAAAACACACACATGTTTGTTCAATAAATTTGTGTGCACCTAAGATTTGCTACATTTAGTTATTTTATCGAACACTTAATTTAAACTCACTATTGTGATGTATCATCTATACTAATATTATAGAGGTAAAGTTTGTGAGTTTCTGACGTTGTAGGGGGTAATCTCAGGATCTAGTGAACGGATTTAGATGAACATTTTAAATAAAACTATCTTTTCGGATTTTGTCGCGGATTTATTTGCATTTTTTTTGTTTCCCGACGTTTCGAATGCTTTACAGCATCCATGGTCACGGGAGAGACTGAGGTGTTACATGTCTTGAAGGTATAGTTGTTACAAAATAAATCCATAAAAATGCAAATAAATCCGTGACAAAATCCGAAAAGATAGTTTTATTTAAAATGTCAAATATTCGCGTAAATCTAAGAAAGTATTTATAATAAAGTGCATTTAGATGAAATTTGGTAAGAAGATAGTTTGAGACCCTGGCAAGGACATAGAATACTTTTTATCCCGGAAATCATCCCTTAAGGGGGTGAAAATGGGGATGTAAGTTTGTATGGGGAATCAACCTAGGGACGAATCTGAGCGAAGAGTGAGGCGCTAGTGTTTTCTCATATACATAAAGTGAATTGTATTCCTTTTTTTGAGAAAAAAATTATTAAACCACGTAGACCATATTATGCTATTAAATTTTTGTTTTGCGAAAAAGAAATGAATAAAATTAAGTATATCTTATTATATTAAATAAGCAATTTTTGTACATACAGGGTAGCACAAAAAAAACAAATATTTTTTATTTCGTATCTCTTACGAAAATATGTTAGTTTATTATGTTTTAAGAGCCCCCTCTAAAGCGAAGTTAAAAAAGGATATTTAAAGGTCGCTTATGATTTTTTTAAGTTTCCGAGCTTACCTTAGACCTTTTCGAGCGACTTCTGAACAAGAATATGAACGAGTTATTTTATTTTCTTGAAGTTGACATACTAAAGAATAGAAATAAGGCTAGAGAAATGAAAAAAAAAATTCGACACGGTTTTCATTATTAAACTTTTGAACATGACATGACTTATTCACAATAAAAACAATATCAATTTCAACAATAAAATTTTAGATAACGTTTTACTTTTTAAGTTTATTTATATACATAGTAGGTGTCTTTTCTGAAAAAAAAACTCAATTTATATCTTTTTCGAAAAATGCCGAGTCTAGGTCATTCGCCCAGGTCTTTGATATATATAACATGTCTAACAAACATGCCATAACCAATTTTAAAACTCAACAAAATTTTTTATTGTTTACACTAATTTTCTTTTTCAGCCAAGTCCAAGATGGCTGTCAATCTTCACATCGATCCGAATACTCTTCATTCCATTCTTCATGCTGTGTAACTATCACCCCATGGGCAGAACAAGGACCCTGCCAGTCCTTGTCAATAACGACTGGGTGTATTGGGCTATGTCAGCGTTACTCGGGTGGAGCTCCGGACATGGTAGCTCGTTAGGCATGATGTATGTTAGCGGGTAAGTTATTTTTATTAGTATATTTTTGGGGGTGTATGGAGATGGCTCATACATACATACATTTAAATTTTTATTTTGTTAAACGCTATGTGATGAAGTTTATTATATGTTAATTGTTATACATATTTTTCCCACTACCCAACGCAGTGTTACCGCCTCAATGGCGTCCATCACTTTACCAGTGGGTACATCAGAGCTCTTCTAAAACACACGCATGTTTATTCAATAAATCTGTGTGCACCTAAGATTTGCTACATGTCACTAATTATAAAGAGGATTTAAAGTTGTGTAATTGTATGTATGTTTCATATTTCATTTTTGACATATGGTTTATATAGTAGATCAATTCATAGGAAGATTTTTACCGACAGACACATCTATGATATGTAACATTTTTAAACTAGTACAGACTATGATTATGAGCAATTGCAAGAAATAGAGAGACTACCTATTTCTTCTCCTTTTTGTCACTGTTTTTTTAAATCGAATGTAAATATTATTTTTTTGCTTTTAATATTTTTATTTAACTTTAACTGCACATAGTGTAATGTTTTATTTTTCACATTAATTTTTTTTGGTTAGGTTTATTCATATAATTAATTATATTTATTGGAATGTTCTGTACAGATATAATTGTATAGCAAATTTAAAATGATATTTTCGCTTTTAATATGTAGTTGTAAATTTTCAATTTGTTGTCTATTTCTGTACCTAGTAAATAAAACCAAAATACAAATTGAATGCCTTATTGAAATTAATGAATAATTTATTAATATTATTATGTATTCCAGAACTGTAGCACCCGAACACGCATCGACCGCCGGCATGATAGGCGGCGCGACGCTCGTCACCGGAATTGTAGCTGGTATCACCTTCTCCAAGTTCTGCCCCATCTTCGTCTCACTCGCAGCCTGGCAAAATATGTAGCGACTACTCACATACGTCGGATCCGTCTGGGACGTTCTCATTCGTGGGAAGTGACGTGTCAAGTTATCTAAAATCGATTCCACAAAATCGATTCGCGAAAATCGATTTTTTGTTACTAATCGATTTGTGTTTACGTGTGTGATGTGACGTGAGTGTTGAGTGACGAGTTGTGATATAACCCCGCCTTGACCACGCCTTACAGCTAGCGAGTTCCTGTATAGTGACGGAATTGTTGTAAGTAATGATTGATATTCATAATTTACTGTTATTATTACTGGATGTGACGCTCCATTCAAATGGAATTGAAGTTGGAAGTATCGAGACATGTCTGTGACTGCAATGCGAATTTAATGTAAATTCACTACTAAATATATTAAAGTATACACAATAATATATTAAGGAATTGAAATTGGTAGTTTACATACATTTTGCCCATGTTCTATTTATATTGTACTTATTGATTTATTGTAACTCATTGCAATCACAGATTAAAAATACTGCCATATACATAAAAATTGTGGTATGACAAAATAAATTATATAGATATAACCTTAAAATTTGATAATTTATTATAAAACAAATACTAATTAAATATAACAAAGGCTTATATACAGATGATAAATAATGCTAATTCTACATATTTTGGAAAATAGTCATATTTCTGTGACATTTTTTGAAGTGAACTTCTTTGCAATGAGAGTAAAATTTCAAATTCCGGTTGTCATAGTAACCGTTTTTATCATCTGAAAAATAATATATATGATATTTTTTCCGTTGCCATTCAAATATGCCTGCATATTTATAACTAGCAGCGTTTTTCCAGCTAGATAGAAAGAGATAAAATATTATTCTCTCCTCTTTGTGTGATGTTCCTTTAAATCATGTTTTTGTTTGAGTGTAATATTAAAAGTTTATTAATTTATCAATCTTATAGATTTGAAATATAAATAGGTAACATATGAAGTTTTACTTCTAACACGTTTCCATAGAAACTAGATTTTTTTATTTCTATTTTCCTTTGAATTATATTATAAAATATCAAGATAAAGAGATTTTGGTTTATTTTTTTATAACAAAAATAACGCCTTTAGGCTCTATGTTTGTTTGTCACAGAAAAAAATAAAAAATACCTGAATATGTGGAACTAGCATTATCTTTTATTAAGTTATTGGTAAACAAAATAGGCTATGTGAAAGAGATGAAGTTGGTTTGACGTAGATTGAGTTTTATATCAGTAAAGGTTTTAACAATTGTTAAAGTTTGAGGCTTAGAGTATTTATATTGTATCTAGTATAAATTGTTAAAGATATTATAGAAAAACATTGAAATACAACAAGGTTTTATATCATTTTTTTTTAATTATGGCAAACAGTTTTTATTTGGAAAATAGTAAAACATGCAATACATAAAATTAATTGACATACATACATATATATACATGTATGTTTACATTTCCTATATTATTTTTCTATGTGAGTGAAATTTTTTTGTAATACGTTTTTACCTTTTACTTACCTCTTATTATACTGATCTTCACTATTACTGCATTGACAGATAATCATCAAAATCAAATTTTGAATTTATGAAACTCCTTTATAATAACATTATTGAAAAAAAATTGTTTCCCATATTTTTATTTAAATATTTTACGTTCTTAGACATAGGAACGAAAATTAAAAAAAAAATCTTAATCCAAAGTGCTACTACATATTAAGGCTTGTAATTAACGATTTTTAAGGTAACTATGTGATTAATTCATTATTTTGATATATTGAAGAACTACAGCAGGCTGATAACTTAAGTTTTATAGTATTTACAGATAAGCACTAGATATATTGGTTTAAAAAAAATAATTGCGAAATGACAATGCTTCAGTACGAAATGTTGCCATTTAAATTATTAAGAGATGCTTTGCAGCCTCTTTTTAGTTTTCTACTCGTTTCATTGTAGAGTTATTTGTTAAAAAAAATTAAACTTCGTTTTTTTTTTAACTTGTTTTCACAGACTGATTCACTAACTATTAGATGTATATAAGCTAAAGTATAACATTTGTAGGTTTAAAAAGAAATTATCTAATCTAAAAGTGTTAAGTTAAAAGTTTTCCAGTGTATAACATAGACTGTCATGAGATTTTGTTGATTGTAATTTTTAATTTTATCTATATTTTCCCCTGCATTGATAATGTGTATTATAAAAATCAGTCCTTGAATTATGTTAAAATTAACCATTGATATTTTTTATGTGAACAATTATGTCCTAAAATGCATATTTAGATAGTAACATTGATGTTCAAATTATAATTGTATTATATTCATTTATACACCAATAACGCACATACGAAGTATAGATTTTTGCATTTACATAGTAAAGGAATATTTTATTATTGTAAACCTTCATTTTTATGAAACTTAAAACATTTAATTTTGATATGTTTATAACATGATGGGAGATCCATGTGTGTTCAATTTAGAGACCAAATATTAATCGTTAGAGATAGGCGATTATGAATATAACTCCATTATAATAGGGAATATGCGCGTGATTTAAATAAAGGTGAAATGTTTTTTTTAATTATCTTTTTTGCTTTTGAATTAGGCCTATATTAATATTTTTTATGTAATTTCTTTTTGATTAATAAAAAGAGCAAATTTAGGCGGGTAAGATATTTTTAAAGATTTTTTTACATTAAATTTTAGTTTTATGGAGCTGGATATTTTTTTTACAATTATATAACGATGTTAGCTATTGTATAAAAAATAAAAAAAAATCACGCATATTACCTATTGAGGCGATTATGAATAATAGAATATTAGGATTTGATCAATGCATTGACTCCAGTTATGCCTTTATAATTTTAATGAAAAAGGTAATATTGTAAATTGTAGTGTTGTTAACAATTATTTGTGCTATTCACAATCGCCCATCCCTATTTCTGATTTAGAGTGAGTTTTCCCCCTCACTAACATTTGTTAGTTTTTATTTATGAGAAAGTAAAAGTTCTTTTTAATTTGTGTTTTATTTTTGTTTTTCACTTAAAATTAATTTCACTTAAATTATGTTTACAAAATTATTTTACAGTTCGATGATTTCATTTATGTATATATGTTATGTTACTTTATTGGGAAAAATATTTTTTCTTACATAAAAAAAGCTAATCTTTTGATAAACATGCATTATAATTGTTTTAGTTTTCTTGAACGTTTGTCGTTTTTATGATTTATTACTTTTTAGTTTTTATTCATATAGATACATCTTTTATATGAATTTTTCATGGATATCTCACATTTAATTTTTCTTAATTTTTCATAGTTACCAATTACAATATTTAATAACCGCATGCTTTTTGATCAAAGTCGATATAATACAACTGGGAAAGAAGCCCAAGACAATAATGGGAATAAATAGAATAAATCTTAGGGTTGCCATTAAATAGAATATTATAAATTTTGAAATATACAATTAAAACAATAGGCATGTTACCTTATAACGTTTTAGCATCTTTCAAATACTTCACATCTAATAATATAAGAATGCAATACAATCTTCGATTTCTACTTACACTTTAAAATGAATTTTATTAGCTTTAGAATTCATGTATATGAAATATCACATATATATAATTATTTAATCTTTATTGTCTACATATATTGATATATCTACATATATTAAATAATAAATAAACTTATAGCATAAAGGGTTATTTGAAATTAGTTCTCAAAACCATTATAAAAAGAAAAAAAAATATTTTACACATGATTTGGTCACGATTAGACTGTATTTATTTATGCTTTTCTATTCATGAGCTTCTAGTGAAGTTAAAAGTTAGTTTTTTTTTTCTTCAAAAAAAGCTGTTTGATATATATATAAAGATTTTGTTATCTAGTTTCAAGTTGTTTAAGCTTGAAAAGCTGTTTTAAAAAGCTTTTTCTTAAATGTGACAAGTCATTCAATCAAGTCTCAGTTCGTAGTACGCTAAATATATGAAGCTTGCTGCTTGTTCTTCTATTTGCCGTCCTATTCTTTATATTATTAATTTAAAAAAATAATACTTTAGGTTAAGTGGTAATTTTCATCATCTTTTCATACTCTTTTCAGGGGTTGATAGATAATATAATAACTATATTTTTTATTTTAGGTCTGCATTTAGACATTTTGTTGTATTTAAAAAAAATTTAATATTATACTGTTATAATAGTTGATTTAAATAACTCTTTATGCTTAATAATAACTATAGAATGTACCCACGCGTATATAAAATATTATGTAATGCACTCCTCGTAGAGTCGAAGGCTGTGAAGAGATAGCTTTAACCTTTCCACTGTAGATACCACACCTTCGCCCTTGTCCTTTTATTGTTGGGTCAAATGGAAAACATTATCCCTTTTTACTCTACTGTGGCGAAAACCAACGGAGGGTTATGTATTTAACCTGTATGTATGTCCGTTCTTATGTTCCCTCGTAATTACTAAACGGCTTAACCGATTGTGACCCGACTGTGTAAAAAATGAACTAAAAAGATGGAAACAAGTTGATGAAGGAACATAGTAGGTAATAGGTATTATGCAGTCGGAGACATACACTTATACGATATATACATATCGTTGGCTCAATATTACAAGGTTCTATGTTACAATTTTAGTACTTATGTAGTTATGAATGCTACAAGGTTCTATGTGTCATTGGCTACAGTTTTGCAAAAACAAACCACTAGATAGCAGCACTATACCTAAAAAATATTCAATTTTACATAGTTCTATGTGGTTTTTTTTAAAATCACAAAATAACGAAGTTCTATGTAAAACATAGAACCATTCAATTTTGGTTTTTATATTTTTTTAGGATAGCAAGGTTCTATGTTAAACAGAGGACCTTGCTTAGAGTTTTATTTACAACTAGCGGTTAACCCTCGCTTCGCTCGGGTTTGCCTCTAGAAAAGCACAATCAGGTATACCCCACGGGAACCGTTCATTTTTCCGAGATGAAAAGTAACTTGTTGTTAGACCGGCAATATAAGGTATCAGCATGCCAAATTTTACTAAATTAGGTGCATAAGTTGTTGTGTACTAAGTTGTATAAGTTACTATAGTTTTTTAGCTATCTCACGGGGACTCCTTAATTTTCCTGAATGAAAAGTATCTTAGATGTTGACCGGGGATATAAGGTACCACCATGCAAAATTTCATTTAAATCGGTCCAATAGTTTCAGAGATTAGCTCGTACAAACAGGCAGAGAAACAAAAACAATGAAAAATCTGGATTTGTTCTATTTCTCTTCTTACGGGATGTAAGATGAGAACTGACTCGGTTTATAGCATTTTTTTTCTTTGTACAGACATTCGACTTCTAGTTTTATTATACATATACGTATATATAGATAGAAAAAATAACGTATAATAAAACAGTGATATACGAGTATAATAATAAAAATAATTATAGCGAGTGTACCTTCGAAAATAGACATATTATAATATTGAGAACTTTTCTATAGGCCTTTTTAAGAATTACAATTTTCTTGTACAATGTTTTGATCTATCTCTTAAGGTGGAGCCAGCGTTAGCCATATAATTTTTTAAGGACGATTCGATAGAACCAGTATTTGTTGTTGAACTGTGGGAATGAATAATTTGCCTGTCGTAAAAGGTATCCTAAATGTTGACCCGAGTACTAAGTTCTCAGTATACAAAATTAAGTTAAAATCAATTCAGTACTTTTTGCGTGAAATGCGCACATCGATTTGACTAAGTTAGTTTTCTTATAGGTGTAGATAAGAACAGATATTGCTTATGAGATAAACATATACCATTCAGAACTTTTCTGTAGGACTTTCAAGACCTACAATTTTTAGTATATTGTTTTGATGTATGTTTGTCTTAAGGGTTAGCCAGCGGAAGGTTTCTAGGGAGGACTCGATAAAACCAGTTATTGTATTTTCCCGTGGAAAAGCAAAATTTTCTTGAAGTAAAAGGCATCCTAAACGTTGACTCGAGTAATAAGTTATCACTTCACCAAATTTGGTTGAAATTGGTACATTATTTATCGCGTGAAACGCGCACACAAAAACAGACATTACAGGCAAACAGACAAAATTTTTAATAACTATTGTTTTGGGGTCTATGTTGGTACATAATAAACATGAACATTTATCGTTACAAATAAACATGAACATTTATCCCAAGGGAACCGTACATTTTTCCGGTATAAAAGGTAGCCTATTTGGTATTCTGATGTATGAACTACACTGTATATTATTGTAAAGTTTCATCAAAATCCAATCCGTAGCTTTTGTGTACTAAGCTGTATAAGTTACCATAGTTTTTTGACTATCCCACGGGAACTCTTTTATTTTCCGGGATGAAAAGTATCTAAGATTTTGCCCGGGAATATAAGGTACCACCATGCAAAATTTCATTTAAATCAGTCCAATAGATTCGGAGATTAACCCGTACAAACAGACAAACAGACAGAAACAAAAAAATTAAAAAAAATCTGGATTTGTTCTATTTGTCTTCTTACATCACCCTGACTCGGTTTTTAGCATTTTTGTTCTATGTACAGACATTCGACCTTTACAGTTTTATTATAGTATAGATAGATTTGAAGTGAACTTTAGATGTTCACACACAGCAGAATCTATGTATCGATGGATGCCTACAGTGGACAAGGAGTTTTATGAGGCCATATTCAAAGTATAAACCATTTTTTATGATAATAAATTTCACATATGTACAAGTAATGTTTTTTAATAGTACTGAGACATGATAACATATTATTATAGTTCAGATGATTCAAGAAAATTAATACTTAACTTGGACATAAACTAATATCTTTTACTTATTTCAATGAAACAAAGTCCTAAGTTGTGGTTAAAATAAATAAAAATATTTTTTTGGTATCACAAAGTTCTATGTTATTTTAATTTCGATAATATTGCTTAATATCCAAGTCAATATCCAATTGTTAGTTCCTAGAAAGCATCACGTAGCCCTTAATTATGCTAATAAACTGTCACTTAGGGATTAGGACTAATAAGTATACATTTTTCGAAAGTCAAAATTTTTAAAGTCAAATTACTAAACTTCATTAAAATTAACATAGAACCTTGAAAGAGTGAGTCAACGATATGTAGGTAGACTCGCAGCTAGTATAAAAGTTGTATGCCTCCGACTGCTTAGTAAACAGATTTTATGGTTTAAATAATATCAATTGGCATAATGTTTTGAATTGTATATGTATATATGTATGTATGTATGTGTGTGTGTATGTATGAAGTATGTGTGAAAAGAGTAATGTTTTTCAATTGACCTTTCATCCCAGTCCAATACACACCTTCGAGTACAAATTTATGTTTTAATTTGTAGCGTTTATTATATAAGTAGGTTTAAGCTTGAGGAATTGCCCGAGATATGTTGCGAATAAATGTTTATAGCGTGTTCTATGGTGGTCCATTGTAGAATATTTTTTATATCTCCCTAGTATCAGCGGTAAGGGAATTAGTTTTAAATAAATCGTCACAATATACATATATATTATATAGACTATTTACTCTGTATGTTTGCATCTTTAGAATTAAAGTGACCCGTACATGAAATCGAATTACATTTATTCGAATAAAGATCACGATCGAAACGGTAGGTTTTTATATAAAATCGATAAATAATTACTCATTTATTACACTTAATATTAGGGTACTATTGAAACTCTTGATATTTAAATTGTAAAGGTTACTATAATTCTGATGAGTGTTTATAAGCGAGCAGTGACCAAAGGGAGCATAAGGTCAGATCCACATTATAGTGCCCATCACGGTTCGTTCTCGGTCCGATATTGATCTAGTAAAGATATTTTGTACTAGAAACAATGAGCATTCACATTATCAGTAAGATGCAAGTTCCGCTTAAATCCCACTAGTAACGTTTCTTGTATAAAAATATTTTTCTCAGACCGATATCGGACCGAGAACGAACCAATCGACACTACATATAGTCTGGATCGAGCCTAATAGTCACAAATAATTATGTAACATTTCCTGGCAAAATCATTCTTTTATTATAATTATTTATAATTTTATAAATGTATTTATAAAATAAATAATTTAAATAAACAAAATGAACTTCGGATTATGACAAAAAATAGAGAGATTTTTATGACTAATTGTACGATCAGTGTTTCCTTTGCACACTATTAAGTTCGTCTACAGTTCGATGTAAAAATACAATTTTCTCTTATTTATTCTAGGCTTATTTAAGTACTCATCACTCGTTGCTCTTTTAAACCAACCGACCCTTTTCATCTTGATCTAGTATATTTATATTTATTTTTTAATATTTTATAAAAAGCCATGTACCTATGTCATGGTTTTATTTGCATATTTATTGAAGTTATACTTCTTTTGGCACGTTGGAAAAAAAATGAGTAAAATTTTTACGATGCGCGCGCACACCGACAATCAAAAAGCGACAAGTTGAAGTTACTGAAAGCGACATGATGAAGTTAGCCGCATTCCTTTTACAGAGTTGTGACATACGGGATGAAATCTTTAGCTATTTTTGTTCTGTAACGCCAAAGAAGTATAACTTCTTACGTGCGCACATAAGTACACACACACACACGTTTTTTTTTGTTTCAGTACTTTTTTAATCAATAACATTGTTGAATACAATGATCAACCGCTTATTTTAAATGTAATTTTTCATACTACATTATAAAACCGTTTTCACCTAAAATTTCACATTTCTGATACTTCTATAGGTCGTAGTAACAAAACATCGTGACAATAATGAACCGTACCGTACCGTACATTTGATAGTTGTAATATTTTTCCACTTTTCCACATTGTACCTACTGGTTTGTAACACTATATGATGATACTCTTTTGCTGTTCTTCTGATTCTACTGTATTATTGATAAAGTAAAAATGTAAAAATACAAATACTTATTGGAAAATTTTGAGTTTTATTTGTTATATCTATACGTAGGTATACTAAAATTGTAACTAAGCCGAATCTGTACCTACATTAAATAATTTTTGGAAAATCTTATTGAAATAAACATTATTATCGATACAGAGGCAAATGTTATACTTCTTAGAATTTTTGTCTATCTGTCTGTTACCGCATCACAGAAAAACCACTGGAGGGATTTTGATGAAATTTGGAATGGTGATAGCTGGTTATCCGGGTCAACATATAGGATACTTTTTACCGCGGGAAAATGTCTCATTACTGAGAAAAAATACCAAAATTGCAGTGTAAGAGTATACTAATATGTAAAACCTAAGAATTTGATTTTTGGTAATCTGAACGCGGGCGGAGCCGCGGGCAATGCTAGTATTAATATATATTTCTGACTTCTTTATTGATCATGAGCGAGTAGCGACCTCGCATCGCTCGAGTGCGTCGTCCCTTATATATACAGATATATGTAAGATAAATAAGTGTATATATGTAATATGTTTGGATGTATCTATTCCTTAATTTTAGTATGCTTTAGGTATATAAGCGTGTGAAAACAGTGTTTTTGACAAAATACCGTCATAGTTCAGTCACTTTGTACAAAATATTTACAAATTATACACAAACCCTCTTTGTTTGTCGTTGTTTCTATTAGTTCAAAACATATCAAAATCCGTTACGTGGCTTAGAAGAAGTAAGCAGAGAAACAGGCAGAGGCAGGCCGGTTTTTATTTATATCTACATATGTATGTGCCCGAACTAAATTTAAAAATTTGATTGAATAATGTGAAATTATATCGTACACATTGTTACATATGTTAATTTTTAACCCTGCTGCTAATAGTTTTTGTGTAATAATGGATTTTTATTCTTTGAAGGACCCGTGCGAATGAAAGATTTTCCTATAGTAAAAGGTATCCTAAATGTTAACCCGAGTAATAAGTTATACTTATTCATATTTTATTTTTATTAAGGACGCCAATCTAACACAAATAGTGTACTTAATATTCATAATGAATTTATTGAAGTATTGTTTCAATATAATGTAGGTTACACGGTTATTAAGGTACTTTACTTACTTTACTTGAGTTACCTATATATATTTTGTATTTCCTAAGGGGAACTGTACTTTATATATTTATATTTATTGTATTTGTAAAATAGTTAAGTACGTTCCTTAATTAAAAAAAATAATAATAAATAAATCTAAAGGTATGACCAAAGAGGCTTTTCTGTGAAGTAACTAGCCTTTTTGGGCCCCAACGCGAAAAAAATGGGAAGTCCCTCTCTTTGCCTATTTTCGAAACGAATGTGGTCCACTTTCCGTAGACAAAGACAATTTCCGGATTCCTTACTTTTTTCAAACCCTCTCACGGAAAAACGGGTAGAGTAAAATTTAGTAAAGAACCTGATCTTAGAGGACCCCTCATAGTTTTATAGAACATAGGTAGGTACGATCACATTCCTCGTGGTTCTCGTAAAAAATAATATGCGGAAATTTAGGACACTTTTTTTCTTGCGATTTTTTTCACTTCTATGAGGGCCAGAGAAAAAAATGTTTTGAAATAAAACAATCGTTTGTGGTCCGCTGGGGTCCCCTTGAATCAGGGGCCCCATGCGACCGCATTGGTTGCATAGCTACGCCACTGAGGCCTTTTAAAGCCAATAGTTTAAATCTATATTTTATGAGCATGGTTTCTGAAGCTGCTTCTTTATTCTACCACAATATTTATCATACTATAAAGAAAAATTTGTAAGATTTTTATGGGTGCTTAGATATAATCTGGATATTGAGTGATATTAAAAGGATAATATTATTTGTCATTATAAATAAATTAAATTGAACATTAAAACAACAGTCCATTTATTGTGTTATAAATAAAGAAATAAATAGTCAATAAATAAACTATCTAGACACTATCCGTTTCGTTCGTGAGGGCGTTACATATTTACAACGTGAGGTATTTAGATTTAATAGGTGGGTGATGAGGCTGAAGACGACGATGATGAGATAGAAGCCACACTGGAGTAGCTCGGTGATTGGTTTGCTGATGATGAGGCACTAGAGTCACCAGGGTAGTAACTGCTGTATGCGAGTTGAGAAGGATCCCAGACCCTAGCATAAGGTCCAGAGCTAGCTGGTTCCCATTGAGGGTTGTAGGAATCTTGAGGAGCAGCGGTGGAAGGAGGTCCGTATTGGGACGCGGGTGGACCGTATTGTGGTGCTGGTGGTTCTGTAGGAGTCATCATCATTGGCATGGCTGAAACATCAAGAATAAGTAAATAAAAGGTGTTCAAATAATGAAAATTGGCAATTTTATACCAAAATAAATTTTAGAATATATTTGAGTACCTCCTTTCTTCATTATTAAATTGTAGACGAGGAATCCAACGACAAGAGTGATGGCCAGCTTGCTTAGAATCAGTGCCTTTATAGCCTTGATACCGACGATGGCTAAGAGAATGGGCATAAGAGCCTTCATCTTCAACTTGAGAAGGAGAAGAACTGGCAGCAGAAGTTTCTTCTTTAAAATGCCGCGGGCTGAAAATTAAAAAGAATTATAATTAAATCGTATTTTTTTATTATAAGAATTAAGAATATGACTAGACTCTACCTTCCCCATTTTCGGCGTCAGTTTCAGGGAAATCTACATCAAATCCTCTATCAGCGCGGTACGAGATTTCAGCATTTTGGAAGATAAACTCAGGTAACTGAACTTTAATTTCATTGCTGTTCAGGATTCTTCCAACACGGTCAAAGATCACTTTGTCAATGTTCTTATCATCGAAAGCTCTCGCAGACTCCGACGTTACACCGAGCTTAGTGTCTAAGAACGACAGGACTTTCACTTTAAGGCATGCCGTTGGGTTTTCAGCTTCAAAACAATCACTGATCACACTATTTAGAAGATCGTCACTAGTATTCAAACGCGATGTTTCGATCTCATTGTCCTGGATAGCGTAACTGTGTACGAGGGCCGCGGAAGCCAGGAGAAGGCAAAGACACTTCATTTTCGTTATTTTCACTTTGTCATTAGATTTGATTAATTAGACGTTCGGCCCGGCCGGTTAATGGAACAACAATGATTTAATTTTTCAATGGGCTTGGTTTTTATATGTGATCCTTTGGGCGGCAAGGCACGCGGTGCAAACGCGTGAGCGGCATACGAATCGCTTTCATACTTGGCAAACTATTTAATTTCATTTAAGAAAGTCCTGGTGGTGAGAGTGAGTGTAGTTTTATTGATAATATCATAACATATTTCAGCTAATAGCGCCATTACATCGCTTCTATCTATCGTTTTTTGACAAAAGAAATAGGAATACCGTCGATGTGAGACGACATTGCACACTTGAAGTCACAAGATTTGTTATATAGTAGTGCATTGTCATGCAGAAGGAGGCAGCTCTCACCGCCCGTCTGTACATACGAATCAATCATTTCAGTGTTTGTAAAGAAATTTATTTGGTCATTTAAATTCAAAGCGAACCGTTTATATAACCATTATTTTGGAATTACGTGTTTTTAGTTAAATAACGTGTTACAATTTCTTTGAAGTTTTCCGATAAGTGACTGTAATATTGCATAGTTACATATTATATGGTGGACTTTTTTTGAAGTTATAGGTACTTCTTTCGGAAAAAATTAAGAGAGTAAATTTTTTACGATGCGCGCGCACACCGAAAGCCAAATAGCGACATGATGAAGTAAGCTGAAAGCGGCATGATGAAGTTAGTTGCATTTCTTTTACAAACAGAGAGTTGTGACATACGGAATGAAATCTTTTGCTATTTTTGTTCTGTTACGCCAAAGTGTAACTTTTTACGTGCGTATATACATAAGTACACACATACGTTTTTTTTTGCAAGAGTTTTTCTCTCTTTATCTAATCCATTCACACAACAAGCTGCCTTTACATTTATATTTGAGTTTAATTGCAGTAACTACTAAGTTAGAGAAGTTAAGTCTCTTTGTTTTAAAAAGTCTTTATTTTTAATTATTAAAGCCACATAACGTTTTTAATTCGATTTAAACTTCCTAAAATATTTTAGAAAAAAAATGATGATGAATGATTTTTATTTAGCTTTTACGCAGTCGGGTTTTTATTGTTATAATATATTTATTTATTTATTTACAGCTTTTTAAAGTATTTTTAAGTAGGCAAATTAGTTGATGACCAATTTTAAATCATTATATATCGTAAACTGTTATTTAAAAATGATTTGAAAAGAATCCTAAAAATGATTTATAAATACCTATTAAACGATACCCCACTTGACATAGTTCGTCGATTTTCATTTTTTTCTTTTTCACATTATGGAATCTAGCAGCCCCCATTTTTTTTATGTCACCTATCTAAGAACACTTGGACTAATGAGACGAATCTAACAATACCTTAGGATATACTTTTTGTGATAAAGTTAGGATTGTTGATGTTGATGAGTATACCTACTATGATAAGTTAAATATTTTGGTTTGGGAATATTATATTATCTACTTTGTTAGAAGAAATGATTTTCGAAATCTATTTTTTTTTATAATTTAAAGCACTTCCAGATTATCCAATAAATAACTTCGACAAAATTACCGCAATGCGTCTGAATAGTAAGGTTAATGTCAATAAGGTAATAATTTATCTATATATCTTAGAATAATAAAGTTGATGTGAACTTTTCACATAAGTTATTGAAAAAGGATAAAAGCTAAATAAAGCTTTGATTAAAAATAAAATATAAAAACGAAGAAAAGAGTATAATTTATGAACATAGTAGTATCTGCCAAAGGAGTCCTATAATATAAGTTACTTAAAAAATAGAACTGTGAAAGTAAATTTTTTGCCAACCCTTAGGGCCCCATATTGAAAGGGTTTCAAGATAAATATGTTTGAAGTTTCATTTTGTGATTTATCAATATGTATGGATGTTTGTTACCCTTTCACGACAGAACGGCTGAACGGATCTGGATGAAATTTAGCACAGAGATAGAATATAGTCTGGAATAATACATAGAGTATTTTTTATCCCGGAAAAATATATGGTTCCCGAGGGATAGATTTGTTTTTGTGTTTCGCTAGTTTAAAAATATATTTTTTTAATTTATTGGTTATACCGGAAATTACATAGGACTAATGACGAAAGTTTAAACAGACGATGATGGTACTTGTCTAAAAGCTATATACACTAACTATAATTTTCTATGAAATTGCTTGCACCAAAATATCTAAAACATGGTAAAAATGCAAAAACAAAACACATTTATAAATAAATGGATCTCATTGATAATGAACAAAACACATTGATAAATATAATCCCATGTGACCAGAATAAAATACACACAGTATATTACCTAACAGCAAATTTTTCAATGATTGGAATTTCATTTTGAAACTCGTTCTTTTAATTTTATTCATAGAAAGGGCTTTTTAAAATATAAAAATATATTTTAAGATCTATTTTTTATTTTATTAATTTTACATTTGGATTAATAAATTAAATTTAAACGAGCAATTCTTGTATGTACCTATGTATGAATTTATTTCGTGTATCTCGGAAACGACTCTAACGAATTGAATCAAATTTTATAGGTTGAATAGGTCTTTTTTCTGAAAAAAAAACCGCAATTTTTACATCTTTTCAAAACAAACAAGACTACAAAAGGCCGAGCGAAGCTCGTTCGCCCAAGTGCTTGATATTTATTTGAGTTATTTTTTATTTCTTTATTGAGACGACATGGTAATAATGCCTATATACATTTTTGTTATTGATAACACAAAAGCTCGTCAATAACTACTACTAAGCAAAAAAAACGAAATCAAAAAATATAAAAAAAATAAACGGAGAAAAATGTACTGAACTGTTTTGTCTAGGCCTATTTATATATGTATAGATGATATAACAAAAACATAACAATGGGAAAAAAATAAATTATTTTTTGGACTCAATTCCGCACTTTTACAAAAACAAACAAACATTATATAAACTAGAGTATTTTTCTAGGAAAGTGAAACTTGTCGCTTAATAAAAAGCTCGTGTGCTTGTTATGCAATAAGGGTTGATCACTTCGTATGCGTTCCGCGCCACCATTTGCATGCGCCCGCGCCATGTCCGGATTGTGAAATTACTGTTTCACTTCCGTTTAGCTACGATCAAGTGTTTATGAACTAATTCCTACATTATAGTAAAACTAGCGACTCACCCTCCCTTCGCTCTGGTTCGTCCCTAAGTATGTTTTAACGGTTAGTATGGAATAGATTAGACTATATATTGTGATACTAGCGGCTCACCCTCGCTTCGCTCAGGTTCGCTTCTAGAAAAACAAAAACAAATCTATCCCACGGGAACCGTACATTTTTTCAGGATAAAAAGTAGTCTATGTGTTATTCTAATGTATGAGCTATATTATTGTAAAATTTCATCAAAATCCCTTCAGTAGTTTTTGCGTGAAAGAGTAACAAACATACATCTATATAACATTCTTACAAATTTTCGCGTTTATAATATTAGCCTTCTTCGTTACACGGGCTATCTAATGCAAAAAGAATTTTCCAAATCGGATTAGAAATTTTAAGATTAGCGCGTTCAAACAAAAACTGCCCCTTTATAATATTAACATAGAGTATAGACTAGCGACTTACCCTTCCTTCACTCAGGTACGCAGCCTAGGTGTCTTTTGTATGTATTTATATAATAAAATACAGTAGTTTCATCAAAATCCATTCATTCTGTAACGATACCTGAAGCATTTTGGTAGAGTTTGAAATGAAAATTACGTCCCCTTTCTGTTACTTGAGACAGGTTCTGTATATTCTATATATTTTTTTATTAGATTTAATATACTTAATTAAGTGAAAATGTTATTTCATATGTTGATTCACCGGTTCTTACTTGTTTTCCAATCTCTATAATAAAAGTGATTATAGAGAATGGAAAACAATTACGTAAATCTACCCAAGATATAAAAAAAATTAAAGGAGTGATTTTTAAAATTAATTATATTAATTATACCTATACGAGTAATATGTAAATATTTATCATGTTGAAATAGCTCGTTGTGTGTAAAAGTACCCTAAGTAGAGTTTTCTTTGGGGCTAGAAATTATATTATTGCAACAATTAAACAACAATACAAAGAAATTAGTTCGAATTCCAACATTCCTTAGCACATACTCTACGTTAGGTAACGCTTACAGGTCTACTTGAACACCGTGACTGCCATGGTAATGAGAGAGCCAAATCACTAGATGACTCTCGTATACAGTGGCATACTTTGCTTCGCGTGTTATTTATAGTATTATTAATATACATTTCAGCATTCTCAATTTCAACCTTATACTATTGGAATAAAAGTCATTGTTGTTCATATTACTTTATGCGGTATAGGATTTTCTAAGGCTTCTTTCACAGAGGACGGTTTTAATTTTCCTTAGCAATATCAATAGGCTCACGAGTAAGTAGAAAATATAAAATAAACGCTTGGTTTCATTTTAATAACTTCTTTTAAATAAAGCTTTTAAGGAATTTAACCTCTTTATGTTGTATTTCGAGATTAATTATATTCCATTTATTTTTTTCCACATATATTAATTGATGGGTTAATAAAATAAGATTTAATATACAACAGTAAGTATAACAGTTGTCTTATAAAAATTACAAGATATTTGTAGTTCTTAAATTGTAAGTTACCCGCTTTTGTTTTAAAAAAAACAATAATAAGAATATTCATTATGAGTGGATTTTCCCACAGTAAAATACCTACCATACGTAAAACAAATCAATGCCATCTTAAATTTATTAGGCATTTTGCTAGACTTTCATGGTCATCAGTGGTCAAAATTCAAACTTTAACAAAATTAAACTACAAACAAAAGAAAATCGGTTGACAATCAGAGGAGAAGAAAAGATAAACTTTTTTTCTTTGTCTATTTGTACATAGATTAATTAATAAACTGTAAAATACTGTTGATTAGTCCCGTCCGTAAGTACCCTTATATTTAATCGATCGGTACAAACGTCAATCCTTAGTGCGTGGCCAGTGGGTCAGCAGGCTACAGGCTATGGCGCATCCTGAGACTCCTGCTGAATCACAATGAGGCCCTCAGTAGAAACGCATTTATCACATTATAGGTTATTAATATGAGAACACATGAAACCCAGTGCACTTTGTAACGGACTCTATCTATAACATTGAACTTTAGTCACTTTATTGATGCTAGGCTATTATGATTTATTTTTACTTCAGTTAACTTGCTTCGTTTGTGTGTCTGTTTGTTTTGCATCAAAACTAAACTAAATCTTAAGTTATTAATAAGAATCGAACATACACGTGTATAGTTATTGTTAAGTGAACATTTCTTTTGTATATATAATTCAGTATGTATCAGTATAAAGGATTCAGTTTATCGCCAGCAGTACTAAGTTTGTGTTCTATATAAATATACGTATAAGTTTAGTTTTGCGGCCGTTTAAGTACTATGCTGAGTGATTTTTTAATATTCAGTTTTATGTACGAAATATTACCATAATTTAATTTTTTATTTAATTATATCGTTAATTTTAACTATAACCTTATGACGTAGTACGTACGTTTAAATGCATACTACCTATAATTCTCAGCTCTTTAATACCAGTAAAATGGCTGTGAAAGACGGATTGACATGTCAAAATTATACCTTTTTGCATTTTGGTATACGAAATTATAGCGATTTACTATTTTTGCTTCTTGACTACGTAACCCTTAAAAGAAGAAGGATAATTTTATTATTTTTGAAAGTACATTATCAAAAAGTTTGTAAAAGTATGTTTAGAAGAATGGATACTATATCTATACATATAGGTATAGGCTTGGTTAAAATTCTGAATATTATATGTATATTTCAACAAAACCTACATTCTATCGCGCCTATATTATCTAATATAAAAGTTATGTTAAGCTTACATATTAGCCTACTCTAGTATTATATACTAAATTAGCTACACTTTGCTGCGACAGTCGTCGCATGTAGGTGCTTTAAAGGTACCGTTATTTAATTTACTAACGTTAGCTCGTGGTTTTGCCCGTATAAGGGTATAATTAGATTTAGTAGATTACGTATTATTAGACGGCCTTTTTTAATAAAATCAAAAAAAGAATTTTTCGAATCAAGATGGTTAGTTCCGATATAAGAGAATTAAGCAAACAAACATAATAACAAACTTTTTAGCATATTATATTAGTTTATACTGACTAATAAATGAGAACAAAAATAATTTTGTCTTACAATACAATTATAATTGAAATTTTGGAGTTCCTGTACATTCTTGATATTATTAAAATTTTATAATATAGTTCAGTCACTGGGTAGGTTCTGGCAAAAGGTCAAGGAGAGTTCTAATTTGGCAGTGTTAGCGAAATCCTCATTTTATGTCTTCAATGTCTGGACTAATAGGACAACATGTCTATTTGGGTAAACTAAAATTTTACACCAGGTCGTAACTGACACTCAGGTTTATTGTACACTCAAAGGAAGCCACTTGATCGAACGTCATTAAAATATACAATCAACGTCTCAGATATGTACGTGTGAAGAGAATTAATAAAAACTTTCCAACAGAGAAAGTAATGCAAAAAGTTGTGCACAGATTTTTAAGTTAGTAGTTAAAATTTCTTTTTCTTACAAACAATTTTCTAATATTAATTAGTTTATCTAATAATATTCTGGTACTATATGTATGTCAATGATAGAGGAGTTTTATATTTTTACACAAAAAAATGGGTTATTTTATAAAATACTTAAAGACAAAAAACAATAAATTGACGGATATGATAGCAATATTTTATGTAAATAATATATGTAATAATATTATATATAAAAAAATATTTTATATTTGCTAATTTATTAGACTTTTCAACATTTTATTGCACTATAATTGGAAAAATAAAATAACAATATATTAAAAAATGATTTATTAAAACAATAAATAACAATCACACATCACAATCACTCACACAATTATATAAATAATTTCCACACTATTTACATACATGGTTTCGAGAAACCTATTTGGTTTGTACCCGTTTGTTAGATCGAGGAAATCTTACAAACGGTTGTCGGTTATCGTTTCGGAGTCCTGGAAGTGAGGGTCGTAGTGAAGCTTAATACTAGAGAGGTTTTGGTGCTTTCAACCCTCATTGAGTCTTAGTTTGTTTAGTGATACGCGTTATAAGCGAGTTCCTGAGCTAGTTCCTGAGGTTCAGCTTCCCTCCTGTGACGGGTGGCGGCGTATGCAGCATCCCATGGTCCATGAGCGGCGATCTGCGGGTGCGAGTTGTCCGCAGCGATCTGGGTAAACTACAACGTTACTCGTGGGTAGAATTTGAAAGTTAGTTAGTGTTGGACCTTGTGAGATCCATAATGAAGTTAATATTGCAGACTGTGCTTAGGCATAGGGTGCTAATTTAAGTATTGTGAGATTATGTTTTGAGTTTGGGTGCATTTTAAATACATTTGTGCAGAGAAGATTTTTTTAATTATCGTTTACAAAATTAATTATAATTAATTTAATTATCTAACTCACCTTCTTGCAAAGTTGGAAGATGGCCAGGGCGACGGATACGACGAAAGAGAAGAAAGACAGTTGCAGGGCGTTCCAGGCCTTCAAACCGAGTACTCCGATAGCCAAGGGAATGAGGGTCATGGCCTTAAGGAGAACGAACACAAGGATGGGGACGATGATCTTCTTGAGTTTTGCCTTGCGAGCTTCACCAACAGAGCGGGCGCCTTCCTTGTTAAACTTGATGTTCAGACTCAGCTCATCATTTTCAAGGTTCCTAGGGCTGACAGTGACCTTAGTATCAGCGATGGGCAGTTGAAAAGTAACGTCATGAGTTTGGATATAGCTTTCGATAGAGTCCATGAAGTCACCGTTAGAGCGAGCAGTTGATTCAGCTGCACCGTTCTTTGTCACTTCCACAGCGTCAGAGATCTGTAATATATTTAAAATGTAAATCGTTTCTATATTTAGTGAAATCGAAGGAGAAATTTACTTTATTTACCTGGAACGTGTCTTTCTTGAAGATGCTATCTAATAAGGACATGACCTTGTACTTGATGCAAGCGGTGGGGTCAGATCCTTCCACACAACCGGATCTCATCTCCTCGACCATGCCGTCCATGGGTGTTCCCTTCCAGAATCCTTCTTTTGGGGGCTGGGCCAAAGTCGCCCCAAATAATGCGAGAGCTATACACAACACTTTCGCTGCCATTATTCTTTTCTGTTTCCTTGTGTTCACTGGAGAACGGTTGGTGAGATTGTGATAGTTTCCACAAGGACCCAATGGCTTTTATACAGCTATTTCAAATTCAGCGCGTAGTTTGCAGTTCCGGTACGGATTGTCTTGGTATGTACCGCTCAATTGCGTACTTACGATCTTTTGATTTTGACCGGTGGAAGTGTAAGGGAAAGCTATTTGATTCGGATCCACCTATTCGTTCCATGTCCAAAAAGGCTTAAGTTCTAATGTCGTCGTTTGATATGTAGTCGTTTTAGAAGTATGAGCTCAGGGCGCCTTTTCTGTTGTTTGTGACACTATGCCCTGGTTCGTCGTAGGCATGATCCAGGTGTTTTGTCCTTGTCGTTTCAATACTCATTTGTGAGCGGTGGAAGGGGACGAAAATATTTTATGGGGAACTGCTTGGTATGGAGGTGCAGACGTATTGCACGCGCCGTTTGCATACGTAATGGTGTTTAAATTGCTATCATTGAACTTGTCACTCTACGAGATAATATCGACAATGAGTATTGTTAAATACTGATCTTGACTGAACAGCAGGTTTGATATCCTAATATGAATCCATTATTACATTATCATTTTAAGTAATAGGTATAATTCTCAGTTTTGTAGATAGCTTTTGCTTCAATTAAAACATGAATTATTAATAAAAAATAATTATATTTCGGATTTCTTAATATTTTTTTTAGATACAAATTTACATAATTTACAAAATATTAATTAATATACTAATTTTTATTATGATGTTAACACATTACGTATATTTCTATTTTCTCGTTTTTTATTTTCTTGTACGATATTAATTTTTCAGTTTAAAGAGGAAAGTGAATTTCATAATTGATATTTCGAGAAAATGTTTCGCAAAAATATACTGAAATGGGCCGAAAAGTGAACGATATCTTAATATATATAATTCCTCTGTACGTGTGTTTGTCACCTTACTCTTCCTAAAGGGGTGGACCGATTTGGATGAAATTTTGCGTATATATTTCAATTGGCTCCTGGATGGTTTGAAAACACAATTGGGCCCGGTAGACGATGCTGTTGTCGGTATATCAAAGAGTTTGTTTAGTAGTTTGAACGCGGGCGAAGCCGCGGGTACTGCTAAGTAGGCATAGACAAAACAATTCAGTACCTTCTTCTCACCTGTTTGTCAACCATTTTACTTTTTTTGTTTAGTAGCTGTTGACGAGCTTAATGTTATTAATAATATAAAAGAAGTTTTGTAAATTCATATACATACAATTACATATGTTTTCCTCAAATTTTCAATAATGATTATGATCAACATGCGATATTTTGGGCGAACACTTGTTTACATAATATTATCTACAATGTTTTGTTAGTAAGTGAAGAAAATATAGATCACGTTTTTTATGACTTTCTAGTTTGAATAATATTTTTTTTAATTTACCGATTTAAATACAAGCAGGCTTAGAAAGATTACAATTATTTAACATATGTCAAATTGTATTGGAAACTGTCGCTACTGTGTGTCTAGTAAATAAAATATAAAAATTTTAAAAAACCCCTTTCGCAAAAAATACTTATAGTTTTGAGGAACAATCCTTAAAAAGTAAAAAAACTTAATCGAGTGATCACGCCAAAATGCCTTACATCATTTTGGAAAAGAGCTGATACTCTTACACTGCTGGAAGGATATTAACCAGACATATCTAAGAACTACCGCAAGGAAACTGGCTTTCAAATGAAAAAAAACCACATCGAAATCGGTCCATCCGTTTGAGAGCTACGATGTCGCAGACGGACACACACACACACACACACAGACAGAAAGACAATAATCGACGTCAAACTTATAACACCCCTCTTTTTGCGTCGGGCGTTAAAAATTTACCAACACATCAAACAGCCGGAGACGCCTTCCGAAAGTTCCATACCGACAGAGCTTATTTGATTAAAATAACTTGCATTTACCATTAAAATAACTTTATAACGAATAGTACTTCAAGTCTAGCCGAAACTCCGAGTAATAATTAATCATTGGTGAGGTTTTATTATGCATTATTTTATTTCATAGTTAATCATATCTGATAGAATAAAAACAAAATGAATGTTAAACCACGAGTGATTCTTCTAGACATCCTCAATTTTTTATAATTTTAACGCCAGCGGATAGACAGGGTAGGCGTAAATGTAACAATAAAAAGGATAAGGAGAAATAAAGACTTTATAGGATTATAGCACTAAAAAACTGGTTAATAATTTTATAATACTAATTTAATATTATAATTGTGAAAGTGAAAGTTTTTGATGGACGGATGTTTGTTGCTCTTTCACGCCAGAACGGCTGAACAGATTTGGATGAAATTTGGCACAGAGACAGATTATAGTCTGGAATAGCACATAGGTTAGTTTTTATCCCGGAAAAATTTACGGTTCCCGTGACATAGTTTGTTTTTGTCTAGGAACGAACCCCAAGCGAAGTGACTCGCTAGTAATTAATGGGAATAAGGACGTCCTTGATTATTAATTTCTTTTCAAAAAAAAAAACAATAATTGTTCTAATCTCTCTGCGTTACATTAATTAAAATTTCGTTCGTACTTTTTATCATAAACTCAATAGTTGAAAACAATGTACAATCACTTTCCCCAATGGCGGAACTATTCGTTAACTATCGATTACATTTGTATGCGGCGTAGCTCTGCGCCCGCGCCGCTAATATATAATACTAGTGATAATGTAGCGTTATGCAGTAATGAGGTTAAGGTAGAGTCGACACCTTACATTTCAAATATAAATAAATACATTTCAAATGTCACCCACCACCCCAAAATAAATAATTAGAGGAAAATTTGTGATTCACCTAATGTATCCACGTAATGGCTCTTGCAGGGTTGTCAGGCGGTTGTCTAGCTTTACAAATTAATGTAGGTATACTAGCAAAGCGCCTGGTTTTCTCTAAGTATAAAACGTCATATGTACATAATATATACATATATTTAACATCTTATTGGTTGTATATGCCGTATTAAGTACACTAACAGAGCTCAAACTATCTAATACGTTTCGGGCATCGCCTTTTGCAGTCTTCTATGACAGAAACCTTCACTTGCGTGCGTAGAATATATACCCCAGTCATCGAAATTAAATGAATGGTATAGAAATGTTCTTTATGAATAGGCAAACAGACGTTAATTTTTATATGTACTTATTTACAGTACACTTATGGGATTTTTGCATAATATGGGACAGGGGCTTAATGAGTACTCTATTAATTTCTCCGTATGTTCCTTTGTATTCAGCCCTTTTTTTAATGTCCCCATGCTGGGCACGGGCCTCCCTTTACTACAATGGGAATTAGAGAATAGTCCACCATGCTGGCCAAACGCGGGTGGCGAACAGCATAAATCTTTCCAAAACTTGCTATGTTCTCTCAGACATGCACGATGTTTTTCTTTACCGTAAGACAAGTGATAATCATGGAAATGATTCGCACGCAATGACATGAAATGCCCCGGGATTTGAACCCGCTTTACTCGGTTTTCCAAACGAGCTCGTTACCACTGGGTTACCACTACATTTTTACTGATGCCACGTTTATAGTAAATATTCATCTTACGTGGTGATCGTGCACGCACAACCTTGGTTTTTGATGATGAAAAATATTCTTGTGTGCTTTCCTTATTTTATGTATTGCGATATTATTTATTTTAATAAACAGTAGTACCAACTGTTGCGCTTTGTGATTTGTCCCTTTGATTCAGAAGCTAATCTAGAAGATTAAAGGGAATAGTATGAAACATTATTATTTTAGTAAAATTTTAAGTGACGTATTTTATTTTATATTGTAGGATAAGACTCCTGAAAGAAAGTATTAATTAATAAGACATTTAAGCGATACTTTATACTCGTACATATATCCTATCGCTCGGAAACGATAAAAAACTCATTTTCGTCGCCAAAACCGGTTTTTCAATTACATCATTCTTTACAAATACGCCGTTCTATTTCTTGTTTATACATTTGACTAAAAGCCTGCCAACGTTAACAATATTCAATGCAAACTGCATTTGAGCCTACGCTAGTGAGTTTAGAGCTCAAACGTAATCATAAATTCATTGCCACACTTAGGAAGCGCTGACGGACCAAAACTATGGAGCGAAACCTACACTCATATGGAGATCGAAGTCATTCAATACTACCTAACCGTTTAGTTCTTCCATCGTCACCGCGCTGGGTGGACAGAGTTATGTGATTGATAGAAAATTAGTTCACTGGCCTACAACTTTCGAGCAACAACCCTTATTAGGAGCAGACATGTCTAAGTTGAACGTCACTAACTTTAGTAAAAGGACAGGTAGCCCGTTCAAGAGCAAAGACAAAGATGACAAGTTAGATGGAAAGGTCCATGAAGAAGTTTTACAAAAGACAAATTACGATAAGCAGATAGAAAAGAACAATGAGTTACTACAAAAAGCGAATAAGAAGTCAGCAGAGTATCAGTTAAACAAACCAAGTTCAGGAGTATTTACAGAGGTTGTTTCACACGGTGCATTTACATCGAAGAAATTCGAAAAGGAAAAGTCCCCGAAAAGTGATAGTCCGTCGCCTAAAAGCAACAACGGGAATAGTTCAAAGTCACTGCTTAACTTTCCATCATCAGCCAACGACTTGGCTTTAGATGCTAAGTCGGACCTTGAATCAGATCCTAATATTTCCAAAGAAGTGAAAGATAAGGTAATTGAGAAGTTGTTTACTTTAGTATCTATGCTGCAGCATATTTACGAATCGAAAGTGAGGATAATGATCGAATTTGAGAAATTTAAAGATACACATCTGAAAAATGAAGTCAGGAAAGAAAAGGAGCATTCAGAACAGCTGTACAAATTGAATATGAATTTCCAGAGTGAAGTGATCCATTCGATCCAACAGTTGAGAAGTGAGCTAGATGTGTCCCGTAATATACCGAATAACTCTGATGAATCGGGAACTGTAATGAGTTTTAAGGACAATTCTAACTATGATTCTGGACTGTCGCAAACCTATGATTTCCACCACGTTAGTAATTGTGATGCAGTCAATGACCAGTTGATTCAATCAAAAGATACATAGTGTGACTCGTAATATATTTTTGACATTAAAGATATTTATACTGTTCGTTGTTTTATTTCTGTTGACCGATGATTATTTTTATTCACTTATGTCTAATATATAAAAAAAAACCTATATAATTTTGTAATGTTGAAAATCCCTACGTTTATTTTGTTTGTTCCGCAAGAGATAGAATGTGAAGGCATAAAAATACACCATAGTACACAAAACATACATATTACACTACAGAAAACGTATATATGTAATTTAAATTACTTATTAGTTGTATATGTTATATAGAATAATAAATTTTAAGTTATCCGAATTCCGATAAAGCCTTTGCACTAGCTTTTCTACGTCGATGATGTCTATTATTTGGTATGTCAGGGACCTTCATGATACGCCGATAATAACTCGCTGAGTTTCATCGCAATTGTATACTAATTTTATAAAATTACGTTTCAAAGTATAGATTTCTCAGAGATGAGATATTTTTCCGCAGTAAAATGTATCCTATATGTAGACCCAGCTATCATTATACCAAACATCAAAATCTGTCCAATAATTTTCTCGTGATGCGTTCCCAGACAGACAAACAGACAAACAAAAAATCAAAAAACTATATATTCGGTCTCTATATCAATAATAATGACTATTTCAATAAGATTTACCAAAAAATATTTGTTATACAGATTCAAATCAAATAAATTTTTTATTATATGATAGAAGAGATTGGTTTTTTAATATCATTGAATCTGGAATAACCTTTTAAAGAATTTTTCTTTTAAAAAATTGAAGACTTTTAGGATAAGATAACTTGTTCATAAAGAAACTAATCTAACAGAGCCGCGGCCTGCAACTAGTATGCCACAAGCAAATAAACTTAATATTGAAACGAAATAAAAATGTTTAACAACAACTATAACATGACGTAGAGCACTGAATCACGGGTTTGATTCCCACGGTTTTATTTTTATGAGGTTTAAGTATAAATACATATATGTACATATAGTGGACTGATATACACATGGAGTAAATGTGTATGTCTGTAGATAGCCTTTTGTATATATGTATAATTGTTTATAATAAATGTAAGACAGTCAAGGTTTTACTTATAACCCACGCTATATCGTCATAGGTAAGGTAGTGATCTATTCGTAACGTGGTCGCACGGAGAATCGAGTAAATTGGGTTCAAATCTGAAACCCGGCGCTTCGCACTTCCGATTATTTTTCAACCGGATTACCCAAACCTGTATTTGGAGTGCCATATGCATAAAATACCTCTACTTTAAGATACTTCCAGCCATTTAAAACTAATTTTGGATATGCGTAGCTTTGTCACGATACGTTATGTTTTATACTTGCTACGAGTCTTACCAGATTATGTCTCCGACAGTTGTCGTCGGTGGTAACTGCCTCGGTGGTGTAGTGGCTAGCATGTACGGCTGCATATTCGGAGGTCCTGGGTTCCAGTCCCGGGTCGAGCCAAGTTTAGTTATCGAGTATTTTTGTCTAGTAAGCCTCAGTAACAGCCTGGAGTTGGGAAGTTGGCAATGTGTCACCCCCTTGCCTCGGAGAGCACGTAAAGCCGTCCTGCGCCTTAACTCTCTGGAAAAAATCGCTTTTTTAGCGATAAGGCCGCCTTTTGTGCATTGGGCATTTTCCTACTATGGTATTGTTCTTTTTTTATCTCTTCCTCTGTTGTGTGTACAATAAAGAGTTTTTATTATTATTATTTCATTTACAGCAGTTTAGTTTTGGCCAACTATACATTTTAGTTTTATTTAACAATTTGTTTATATTGTTTTCAACAAAGATGGTTCTTAGCTATATTTGCACACGATAGGTGTCGCTGTTGTTGAGATCCAGACGTTTTTTTAAATTTTAAAACAACTGCCTACGGTCTGCTAGTTTATTTCAAATTTTTACTTAGTGTAAAAATGGCACTTGTTACTTAATTTAAAATCATACACAGACGAACAATATTCTGTATTTTTAACTATAGATTTATCCTCACTTCAGTCAAGTGAGGCTTTTAGAATCCAATCAGTGCCACCTTTTGGCATGTTTTATTATTATGAGTAGCCTAAGTCATAACCTATCCATGTACTTTAGTACTCCATAACTGTTTAGGCGATTCAGCGTTGAGAATTGAATTGAGATTGTAAAGTGCCGATGTGCGACGCGAGTAGGTTTTTTAAAAAACGCTATCTGTTTCATACCGCTCGCTTTGCCAAACCGTATGGTGCGATAGAGAGAGTTGCAAGTCTAAGAAGCAAGTACCTACATTTCCTTTTTGAAATATTGTTTCGGGCGATAACGTTTTCACCCCCTAAACATTGACGAAACGAGACAATTTTGGTCTCATTAGATTCAGTACACCTTAATCTAGGTCTGTACGTTCTTTTGTTTTTATAATTCAGTTTAGTTTAATTTAAAAAAAAACATAAACATACGTAAAAACTTTTAAATTTATGATAGTACCTAGTGTGATTTTAAAACTTTTAATTCGCTGACTCTCAAGTTGTTTGTTATTTAAAATTTGCTGATAGGTGCTTATAGTTATCCTCATGCGGTCTGCGGTTTTGCAACGTTATTTTATTTCCATTTTATTAAATAATTTTCCATACAAGTGAGCGCGCCTTGACTTTCTTAGTCTCAACTTTAAAATATATTGGGAATGGGCACATTAAAAGACCTTGTCTACCTTCTCAGACGTCTGTCTGTAGGAGGATGGTACTGCATCAGTAAGAACAAACGAACAACTATCAGACAACTTGCACTCAAGCTCCGGCGCTCGTCAGGCATGTATAATGCATAGATTAAATCAAACCAAACGTATCAAATGACGCATGGCAATTAGATAGGCGATGTACAAACTGCAAACAAATATGGAGGAGGCGCAAAATAACCAAAGCTACTAAGACCCAGCTAGTTAAAACACTTATATTCTCCATATTTCTTTACGCATCGGAGTAGTGAACCCTACGAAAGAGCGAAAAAAAGATAGACGCGCTCGAGATGTAGTGCTGGAGAAGAATGCTGAGAATATTCTTGATCGAATTCAGGACTAACATCTCAATCCTTGAAGAACTTAGCATCAAACAGCGTCTTTCCTCTACAGTTTAGGCTTGAATCATAACCTACTTTGGTCACCTGTCTAGATGCAATAATGTGGCTATCGAACGCTTACTGGTGCAAAAGAGAAGAGACCACTAGAGCGTGTGGTAGATCGGGAATGAGGTGGACTGAGTCAGAGCGGCAGTAGACGTCCCTGTCTGGGGTTTCAGCGCCCTTACTTGCCAATGCATCAGCCTTTTCATTCCCGTCTATACCTGAGTGACCCGGGACCCATCTGAGGGTAACTCTGTTGGATGTGCCCAGGACATTCAGATTATCCATACAGTTTTTAACCAACTTAAAGTTGGTCTCAAGAGAATCTATAGCCAAAAGTGCTGCTTGGCTATCTGAGTTGATGTAGATATTTTGGTTCCTAAGCTTCCTCTCCAGGATGACTTCAGCACATTTGTTAATGGCGAAGACCTCAGCTTGAAAGATGGTGGCCTCTTTGCCCAGATTGACACTCATGTCAAATCTAGGCTTAAGGCCATAGATACCGCACCCTACATCAGATCCTTTCTTGGATCCGTCTGTAAACCAAACATGACTGCCCTTTTTGTGAGACTCTTGGTCTTTTAGCCACATTTCCCGGTTGGGAAGATCTATTTGGTACTCTTTTGTGAAGTTAAACTCTGTGTTATCCACTGGCATTTTTAGAGTTTTGTGTTCGAATGTCAACTCTTTGAGTTTGTTCATATATTGTGATTGCAACTTTACATTTGATTGTGTACAGAGCCTGTAGAGGCAGGATTTAGCTTCTTTTTGCACGTGGAGATATAGCGGAGCTATGTCCAACAAAGCATTTAGAGCGTCTCCTGGTGCCGAATGAAAGGCTCCCGTGATAATTACTGTACACTGTCTAGTTTACTTATAGTTGTCTTTTGTTTGGTTTTGTTACACCATACGACTGAGGCGTATGTTATGATCGGCCTTACCACAGCGGTGTACATCCAGAGAGCCATTTTGGGTTTGAGACCCCACTTTGTTCCAGCCATTCGACAACATATCCAGTGGGCCATTTTGGCTTTTTGTATAATGTTGTTGAGGTGAGAGTTCCAAGTCAACTTTTGATCAATAGTGAATCCAAGGTACTTTACCTCATTTGATAGCTTAAGGGTTTTGCCATTGAGTCTGAGTTCAGTCAGCCTTTCAAGCTTCCTTTTCCTGGTGAATGGTACAATAACTGTTTTATCCACGTTTATTGATAATTCATTTTCTCTACACCATCTTGTGATGGTGTTGAGAGCCCCTTGTAAACTGGAACACAGATGTCGATCCGAATCTCGGTCGCATATAAAGTTTTTACTTTTATTTTTTTATTATTTATTTAAGTTTTTAGTTTTTTTAAAGAAAAGACGCAAGATTGACAATCGTAGGTGTCCGGGTTCGAATCCCGGTCGGATACAAAGGTATAATTTATATTTGTTTTTTTTTGTATTTATTCAAGTGTTTAGTTTTTTTAAAGAAAATTGTATTTTCCAACCAAAAACGCCAAGCGAAGCTCGGTGGGCCAGGTACTTATTTGTCAAACAATAACAACGGTTACCATGGCAACAAACAGTTATCAGCTAATTTCATCATGTCGCTTTTTACTCTCAACATTTTTTCCAAACGTCCAAAAACAAGTATAACTTCACAAATTATAGGACTAGTGGTAGGAATTCGAATTATGCAAAAAGAGTGACTAATATCTATTTTATCCCATGGCAGATTCTTAAACGTCGCTTAACGGTTTATCTATCTTGTATACCTCTTTCTTTTATATCTGCTTTTCCACGGGAACCTTTGTTTTCCCAGGATTAATTTAATTTGGAATTACCGTTAATACTTGTTTCTGCTATTCAGTCGGAAAGTTACACAATTTTTGTCAAAAGTTGGTTAAATATAACACATATTTAAATCTATAGACTCTAGAGTATTTTCTGCATATTAAGTAATATTAATTATTCATTTATATTCCGTTAGATATTTTTTTTAAATAGAAAATATGTTGAATAATGCTGAATTGCATTTACACGCGTTTATACTGAAGAATTTAAATAATGCTAATATATATTATGTATATAGAAACCACTGTATTGGAATTAGCAGGATAACGAAATATCCAAATAGCTTTTATCCGCTAAGTATTTTGCAGATAATATCTGTTTTCAGGATAAAAGAAACGGACTGTTCAAACTTTTTATACCGGAAAAGTGTTAATTTTAGCATAGTATTATATATACGTAGTAGGTATTTTCTATCCCGGGGAACCCTTACTTTTCCAAAATAAAAAATACTCTTAATATGAAAAAAAACCTTGGTATCGAATAGTAATTTCAACATGTTAACAAAGTAAACTGATTTGTGGAAAAAAAACTTCTTTTGCACTTTTGATCTTAAAATCCGTTACAATTTTATAAATGTAGATAAAAAAATCATCATTCAACAGACGTGAGTAGCGCATGAGTCACTTGGAACTCACTCGAACCGGTTGTTTCAAGGAAAATGTATTAATAACGTTGAGATAAATTCAGAAAATATATAATACATATTGTGTGTAGACTGTAGAGCACTTGTTTTTGTGATTCTTGGATAAATGTAAGTAATACCTATTACTTTTTGACAATTCATTCAAATATCCATAGCGTGTTTATTGTAGGTTATTTTTAGAAAACTGGCAACCAAGCTATTAAGTACTAACATAGTATGAATTGGATAATTTTAACTCTCAATAGGACGTAATAGAAGAAATGTTACAAATAAGTGCCTCTTATATATTTTTTAGTAACGAATGTGAAGTTAGACATACTGTACTTATAGTTTAAATTTTGTAAAATAAAATATTGTAAGCACAAATAGTTATTGTATTTGATTTTATTTTACGTTATCGCGTCCTTGAAAGTATCTCCGTTTCTACTGGCTTTAGAAAAATTACAAGGACTGATTGAAATCGTTTTATAGTTTATTGTGAATCTAATAAATATATAATATACATACAACCTACAATATGTTAAGATATGAATATCTAATAGGTAAATATGTATTTTACGTATCGAAATATTATGTATGTTAGATTTGCTTTGCATCAGCTGGCACCGACTTCGAAAATATCTGATTAGGTATCTATTCTAAATGAAAACCTCGGTTTAGTTATTTTTTACATTTTAATGCCTGGAAGTCGGTTTTTATTTTTTGTTAAAAAGTTTTTATAATTATATGTTTTGATTTTGCAATACAGAAGTGTTGCCATTATAGGGAGTTTTAATTGTGCGTTTTAATTTTGCAAATAATAAGTTGACGCGTATTTTAATTTTTATTTGAAAATTCTCAATATTTTATTTGGTTTAAACTATTTTACAATTATTTCAGATTTTTTTGGGTCAATAACAACGAAAATTTTGATTTTGTGTCAATCTAAAGTTATTTTCGCAAACGCTCTGGCAACCGTTTTGTGAATTTTTGTATCAACTGTTATAAGTCATTTAGTGTCTACTTAGATTAGAAATTAGGTAATTGTCGTCAGATCTTGGTTAGGTTAGAACAGTTAAAACAACACATGAGCCGAGCGAGCGTGCCGCGGGAGCGGCCGGCGAGTGCCATGTAAACTTTAAATTTCACGCAAAATTGAAGTAAACACTCAACAAAACATAACCTCTAAATGAGATTTTTAAAATTCATAAAAAAAATATTTCATTTCCTCCACTTTTCCTTTACGGGGAGGGGAGGGGCGGGTTATCTACACCCCCTCCCCACCCGTCCACCCCTCAAATATATAGATTTAAGGGGATGTCGATTCAATAGTTCTTCCTACATACATACATGCATCTATATTACTTACTTGTAGGTAACTATTTTATACCTATTCATACAAATGAGAACACACCCTAAAACGGCTGAACAGATTTAGATGAACAATACATAAATAGATTATGACCTGGAGTAACACATAGGCTACTGTAGCAAATAAATTTGCCAAGCGAAGGCGCCACCTGTATGTAATATCATAGATACAAAAGGCACCTAGTGATGCACCCGAAGCGACGAAAGTCGGTGGTACAACACTGCGTTGACGTTTTAAATATTTTTATATAGATTTTCAATGGAGATTTGTTAATTATAGGATAGAGATAACTATAAACATATTTTATTATAATATTCTATTAAATTGTTAGTAGGTATTTATACAGTTGAACGAATTCAGTAATTACTAATTAGTAAGAAACACACCGTAGTTGCGGCAGACCTTCGGATGAGAATGATGATTCACTTGACATTCTGCTCCACTTACAGCTCATAAAACAAAATTATATTCTACTACTGTACACTTGTTATGGGTTTTATTATAGAATATATACCACTGCTTAGACTAATATATGGAACACAGTTGAAAAAATACTATATTAGTGTATGAAAAATACTAATATAAAAGAAATAATAATACTATAGGCTCCATTCCATATAAAAAAATAATCAGCGATAATTCGGTCTATTCTTGATTTTTTTTGTTAGTTTAATAGACGATAGATGGCGTTGATCTGAAAAACGGTTGTACTTATTTTAAACATACTAATAAAAAAATCTAGAAGATAGATATAAGCGTTAATTTCATGTAGTGATAGTGCATAGTTTTAGATAAAATGAATTATAAAAAAAGTTTCAAGTGGTTTTTTCCTGTTGCGTCATAATGTTGCAAATTTTAGGACTTAGGTAGGTATTTTTTATACGTATTGGAAATCCACAGACTAATTGCGGTTTTTCAAAGAGAAATCGCGGCACAAATTCAGGATTGGGGACTTTGCCCCTAGCGGAGTGGGTGGTATTTCTGGATAAGGGACGTGATAGGGAGTCGAAATGTTAAATAAAAATTGTCCGCGAACGTATGAGTAAAAAGTTATTGAGACTTAAAGTTACAACATTTCCATACATTTTCATATATTTTTTTACCACCATTCGGAGTGGGTGGTATTTTTAGATAGGGGAGGTGACAGAGAGTCAAAATATATTAAAAATATTTGGAGGAAACGTACGAGTAAAAAGTTATTGAGACTTACAAGTTATAACATATCTAACACATTTCCATACATTTCTTTACCTAAATAAGTGATTACAACAGATAAACATACCTTTAACGAATAGTACGCATCCTTTTTTATGTACATTACACATTTTCACAACAATTAATGCTTTATTGTATTTAATATTTTAATAATTTCACAACACAAACAAAACGATCTTACATTTTGACAAAAGCAAAACTGACACTTTGTTTTATATTACGCTTAAATGACAACAGATTATATTTGATTATTTTTGCTTTTTCTGTTGGTAAAATATTAATATTAATAAATAAATAAATAAAAAGAAAAATATTATTTTCATTTCATAAATACATTTATGATTTTTTATCTGATTAGGTTAGGTTAGAACATTTAAGATTATTTATTTATTATTCCTCATATCTGGGTTAGGTTAGGTTAGAACATTTAAGATTATTTATTTATTATTCCTCATATCTGGGTTAGGTTAGGTTAGAACATTTAAGATTATTTATTTATTATTCCTCATATCTTGGTTAGGTTAGGTTAGAACAGTTGCCACAACGCACGAGCCGAGCGAGCGAAGCGAGCGTGCCGCGGTAGCGGCCGGCGAGTGCCATAAATGACTAGAAAACTAGAAAATTCGAATTTCACGCAAAGTACAAATAAAGACAATCATCTGGAGATTATTTTGACAATTGAAAGTGACGTTTTGACTCCAAGTGTCTAAATGGTAGTAATGTCAAAATAATGTATGGAAATGTTGTAACTTTAAGTCTCAATAAATTTTTACTCATATGTTCGCGGACAATTTTTATTTAACATTTCGACTTCCTATCACGTCCCTTATCCAGAAATACCACCCACTCCGCTAGGGGCAGAGTCCCCAATACTAAATCGCAGCCGAAATCGCTATATATAACAAGTTTGCATTTTGCGTGAGAAGTGTCAAGTGTGTAGTTGACAGCGAACACCCGCTTACTAACAACGTGGTATGTGTTGTGACGTGAATGAATTATTTTCGTTTATATTGATATTACAGATATTAAAATTTGTGATGATGTTTGGATGCTTGTGACCGAAGTGATTATATTTGCGTAAAAAAACAGACGGACCATGTCTTGGAGCGCATATACTTTTATGCCGGTACTGCGTTCTAGAAAAATAATAGTTCGTCTTTAAAATAATGTTAAAAATCTAAGAACAAATACGGGTGAAACCAAGGTCCGAAAATAGTTTTAATGAATTAGGGTTTTACATAATAGTTGATAGTTTTTAAAAAGCCTTACACTTTTATTTATTATTTATGTATTTATACTTTTAGTGAGTTTACAATAGTGTAATAGGGGTTTTTAATTTATTCCATGATTGTACTGTGATTTTAAGATATTATTTATGATTTTAAGCCTGTTTAACAAAATCCGACTAAAACTTGACTAGCCATTATAAATAGAGAGACTCGATTCGTATATCGATTTCCTTTTACGGGGTAATTATATATTTTTTATAATAGATGGCGCTGAACAATTTGTGGAGTGGTTCGTAGTACGCGTACAAGTAGCTCATTGATAAGTTATGTACTCAAAATTAGGTATGAGTGTACGTCCATATAATATTATAAATGTGAAAGTGTGTTTGTTTGTTTATCCTTCTTTAACGTCGAAACGGCGTGACGAATTGGTGTAATTTTTTGTGTGGAGATACTTAGTTGAAGGGCTTTATTTAGAGTGACATAGGCTACTTTTTACCGCGGCAGATTATCTAATTCCCACGGTAAAACACGTTATAATATAATAAAGAAAATTATTTATGATCAGACTTACTTGACACTTGGTATTAATGCTCTTCCATAAAATTATATACATACTTGTTTTAGAATTTTTCGAAATACATCCTATAAGGAGGGTAAAATAGAGGATGAAAGTTTGTATGAAACCATTTTAGAGATTTTTTTGTAGTTTTAGGGCGAGCGAAGCCGCGGGTTCTGCTAGTTTTATATAAAATATGACTTAGTAAAAGGAAATGCTAAACTATGAACAATAGCATGTCATAAAAGAAAATAACTTTATTTGTCATTAATATATTTATTATATAACATCAAAATAGGTATATTTATTAACATTGTGTAATTGTGAAAGAATAAGCAATAACAAAATCTTGTTTAAGGCTAATCTTCTCATGCATTAAAATGGTAGATTGTAAGTTTCATGAATTTTTACACAATTGCGAAATTTTTTAAACGATTCAATGAACATTTTTTATGTAGGTAATGAATTGCCATGAAAAGGAAGGGTACCGATAAGGCCCCATTTCCGTCTTCGAATAACGAAAAAAATTATGCTATACGATTTGATCTTATCTTTACATATTCTGAAAGTAGAGTGTGTGCTTGATAAGAAAATATATTTATGAGAAAAAATTTTTTAATAATACTTGTGAGACGCCAAAATTTGGTCTAACTGATAACTGGTCTATCGTTTCGTCCAAAATGAGACTTTTTCAGTCAGAGCCGGATTTAGGTGCGGAGGCCCCGGGACAACAAAGGAGGGACAAGAAAAGATCGAATCGAATGACATTATTTTTTCGTTATTCGGGGGGCAAAAATGAGGCGATAACAATACCCTTCCTTTTTTTTGGTGATGTAGCATATATTTACAACATTTATTTGAAACTCACATAAATCCACTAGTCATGTTACGTTATTACAATGTTTTAATAATGTCGAAATTGATAAGATATGAATAATACAAGCACTTGTTACACCCACAATAACATCAATATTTCATTGCCTTTAAATTGGCAGGATCGGCAACACGACGAAAAAAAAACGTTTTTTTTTAAATTAATTTTAAGAGATTTTAATAATTTTATTTTTCTCTACACTTTAATAATGTTAGTATGTTTTTTTTGTTAATCATGACAACGCAGTCATCTGAGTCATTATTTTTTAATATTTTTTTTCTTATTTTCAGATGGCAAAAGTGTTACACAGCTGTAAATACTATTTACTACTAGCAATGTTTCTCTTAGTGGAGACGAATCCGATAAGCAGAACAATTAATGATAGCGAAACTAATGTCGTTTGCTCTAATTCTGGGGAGTCATCGGATTACTTTCTAAAGCCAGGGATGATTTCCGACAACAACAAAACTGTTGGAATAAGTCTACGTGGATGCAAGATATATGATATCAATTTACAAGCATTTCAAAATTTATCATCACTTATGTATATCGATCTCTCCCAAAATTATATTTCACATTTAAAATTAGGTGTTCTGGACGGCGCCAGGCAGGTAACGCTCTTGAATCTTTCTTATAATGTTATCACTGACCTTCCACTAGATTTATTTGATCAAAAGCCTGACTTAGAAATATTAGACTTAAAAGAAAATAGAATTGAAGAGCTCAAGTTAGGTATATTCTATCAACTTAAGAAATTAAAGTATTTAGACCTTTCAAGTAACCAATTGAAAGGTAAAGATATAGATCCGCATATTTTTGATGGTAGTCGACAAATTAATTTTTTGGATTTCTCGAGAAATCATATGTCTGATGCGCCAAACAATTTACTTCACGCGTCAGAAAAGTTAGAGATTTTAAAATTAGACACATGTCTTCTTACTCACGTACCAGCATTCGTGACTTCCGGAAATCTTAAAACTTTAAAACATTTAATTCTATCAACAAACTATATAAGAAGCTTAGAAAATTCAACCATGTTTTTTAATTTAATTAATTTGGAAATATTAGATTTAGCTGTTAATGCCATAGAAAATATATCTGATGATGTCTTTAAACCTTTAAACAAGTTAAAAGTTATTATTTTAAGACGAAACAGAATATCACATTTACCAGATACGCTATTTTTAAATATGAAAAATGTAGCAAATATTGACTTATCCCATAATGTAATAGAGACAGTTCCTGTTAATGCTTTTAGGGGAACGTCCGTTAAGAATTTGAACTTATCTAACAACAGATTTACATATTTAATTGACAATTTTTGCTTAGAGCTGCGAAATTCGGGGGCAAAATTAAAGAAATTTTACTTCAACCTAAATCCTTGGCAATGTACGTGTCTTACGTCTTTACTAGATGAAGTGAAAAGACTAGGAATAGAGTATAACAGTATTAATTATGATGGAACGCATCCCATATGCGTGACAACCAATGATGTATCTTGTAAAAGGCACGACAGGTTTAACTCTATATACAGGGATTTGTACGATGATATAATATTTTTGTCGAGTTGAAAGTCAAAAATAAATTTATTTTTCAAAATTGAAACGATTATATTATTAATATTTTAACAAAGACTGATTACATCATTTAGATTAGATTTTAAAGTGTTTTTAAAACAATCTCAAGTGTAAGCTAACGTACTAACTGAAATGAACGGGAAGGAAATTTACTGAATATAAGCTTTTATAGAAGTGCTATTTATTCTCATTAAAATATATTTTTGCACAAATGAGCCTTTTAATTTTATATATACTACATACATGTCCAGTCATCTCATTATTGGAACTAGAATGGTAAAAAAACAAAAGAAAGGAAGTCATCTATGTTGGTTTGAGTTTAGAAATTGCACTATTAACTATTTAATATTATTCCTTTAAACTAACAGCAATTAACAATAGTTTTATTTTGTATTACGTAGTTTTATTTTGTATTTGTACTTCATATCATTTCACCGTTCATCTTTCACTTCTGCTCCGATAGATGGCATTCTTTCTCATCCCTATGAGTTGACTTTATGGAGGATTTTTTCTATAAAAATTTCATCTAAACTTGCTGAACGAATATTGTCAGTTATTTATGATTACGGCCAATTATTATTTAATACATTAATATATAAAATACTTAGAAATTACATTAAATAGGAGCTAAAGGTGGTCTTAAATAAATGTATATAAATAAAATATAAATAAAGTAGACTCTTCTATAATATTTTATAGTCTAATAGAATAAGCACTTTTAATCTTTGTTTATAGGTAATACCTAAAATGAGATAAATTAAAGTTACATATTTCTGTGTAATATTTTTATTCAAAAAGGTCTTCATAAATTTAACTCCAAGAAGTACCTGTAATTATTTTTATATATATATATATATATATATATATATATATATATATATATATATATATATATATATACATTTTTTTTAGGTTTATAATATAATGCATTAATTCTCACTGACAATATTTATTCATTCAAAATAATTTTAAATGTAGGATTTTTTGGGACTTTTTTTTATTTTCTCGTCCATTTTTCAATTTTATTTAATCACAAATCCATTAATTTTTTTACTTATTTAGCGAATATTCATCATCATTTCATCATCATCACTTTTGTTTTCTATTTTTATATATATCAGGCCTAATTAAAATAAAAAAAAAAACGCGTGTGTGTACTTATGTGCGTGCGCACGTGAGAAATTACTTCTTTGGCGTAACAGAAATAGCTAAATATTTCAACCCGTATGTTACAACTCTCTGCAAACGTAATGCAGCTAACTTCACTATATTACTTACTTATTTACATAGAATATAAAAAAAATACTTCTTAGCAAAAAAAATAAACAATATATAATGGGGACCTGGCAATAATTTATTTAAATACATCCAACAGAATTTTATTTTTTTATTTTTAGTTAGTACTTGTCTATTTATACTTTTTTATTTATAGTTTTGATAAAGATGTCTGTGTCTTTATTAAAAGTACTGTAGCTGAAAATGTACTTCTCATCGATGACGAACATTTCAGTAAAAGTTTGCAGTGTGATAATTGAGCATGCATGCGCATTTCAAGTGTTGAAGTGGGAAAATGTTGAGTTTTATCTATTTTATGGATTATTCTATGTAAGTATTAGATTGTAGAGATTATTAAACGTAAGACGTGATACTAGCGTTCTACAGAGACTCCGTTCAAAAATCCATTGGACGGTGGCCATTTATTTTCTGTCGGCAAGTTTTGTACCATGATTACCACTTGTTTTACAGTGAAGGAAAACATTGTGAGGAAACCTGCATGTCTGAGAGAACCTAGCAAGTTTTCGTAAGACATGTGAAGTCCGCACTTGACCAGTGTGATGGACTATGGCCTGATCCCTCTCGTACTGAAGGGAAGCCCGTGCCCGGCAGTGGGACGTTAAAAAGGGCTGAATACAAGTCGCAGATTTATCTTCGACTGATAAAGTTATTGTTTTTATTATTTTAATTATCCTATTTAGTGACTAAAACGGTTTAAGTATAGTGTAAAAGTATGTAGGTAAGTCACTATTTGTGACTTTAGTGTAAGACAAATGCAATTGTGTAACATTCTTTATATTTTAGTGGCTAAATCAGTCATGAATATAAGTGTATGTAGGTCACTACTAGAGATAAGTCCACCTTTGTCCACGTCACTTTCTATGTATATTGTTTTCTTATAACTTATTTGTGCAATAAAGAATATATATTATTAAGTGACTAAATAGGTATATAGTATAAATGCCTGAACTGTGTCTTTTTAGTGTCTTAACCGCTATATTTTTTATAAAAGTCAGTAGCGGATTTAGTTTCGATGGCGCCTTAGGCTTAAAAGTTGATATGAAGCCTTTTTTTTACAAAAAATTGAAATAAAAATCATAAGTCAACTGACACTGGTATAATTAATCATGGTGAATTAATGTTTTGTTTTATAATACAGAGCAAAAAAAACGTTAAATTTTGAATGAAAAATATGAAAAAGATACTAATTTCGTAAATAATATGCTTGCATTAGAAAAAAGTTTTTTAAAGTCTTTTTGTTAGATATTTCAGATTTTAGTACTTGCCTGATTAATTATTTTAACAAAGAAATTCTACCTTTGAAATGTAATGCTTAGATTGTAAGCCTAAATCCGCTACTCATAAATGTAAACAAAAGAACGAAGTCAAGAGAGAAGACCTGGTGTTACTGAGTAAGCTTCTGCAGCTAGTTTCCGACACTGTATCACCCCAGGATCTCGAATCATCGCTTAAACTATTGGAATGGTTTATATAAACTTTTATCTTTATCTTAATCTATTTTTTTTTTAAGTTATGTATGTCCATTTCATATTTTTTCTTAATGTATGTGTATTCAGCCCTTTTAACGTCCCCTTCAATATGATGGAGATCAGGCCATAGTCCACCACGCTGGCCAAGTACGGGTTGGCGGACTTCACATGTCTTTCGAAAACTTGCTAGGTTCTCTCAGACATGCAGGTTTCCTCACGATGTGTTCCTTCACCGTAAGGCAAGTGGTAAACATGGTAGAAATGATTCGTACATCAAAAAAATATCAGAGGTGCGAGACCTGGGATTTGAACCCGCTTCACACTCAGTTTCCCAAGCGAGCGCGTTACCACTGGGCTACCACTGCCTATATATTAATGTATATTAAATCATAATTAATTAATTTAATCATATTATGTTATACATGTCACTAAGTTATTATATATCGTAGAAATTAATTTTGTCTACTCACTTAAATGCTTTAACTTTAGCTTTTTACTTAATGTATATTTACATTTCAGCTCTATATATATATATATATATATATATATATATATATATATATATATATATTTTTATTAAATATACTTTTAAACATATAATAGCTTGTTTTACTTTTTACCCTTTTTAAAATTTTGTTAAATAAAATTATATTGGTAAACATTGAGCATGTATAAACTTACATCTTTTCTTTATTATTAAATTAACTAAAACAGTTAGTTTTTAAATTATTATCCTTTTAAGATTAAATTTTTAAGTAGAAAATAACGGTAGTTTCTAATTGCGACATCTAGCGAGATCTAGAAGAACTACTGTGTCTAGTTTATTAGTAGTACTAAACGTATTAGTACACTAATATGACGATAGATGTCGTTGTACAAAATTTTAGTAATATTTTTAATATTCCTATGCAAATTATATAAATAAGCATCAAAAATTGTCCTTCATTAAATATTATCCGAACAAAATGATGTATAAAGGCAAAAAGGTGTTTGTTAGTTTGTTCTTCTTTCACATTGCAGCGGAGCTTCGGAACTGTGTTTTATGCATAAAGATATTATATTCTAACCAAGCCGAATCTGTTCATTAAACATTTTTTGGGAAATATTATTTAAATAGCCAGGCCACAGTTTTTAGAATTTATGTCTGTAGGTATGTGTGTCTGTGACCGCATCACGGGAAAACCACTAGACGGATTTTCATGTGGCATCGTGATATCTGAATATACAGTTCATATAATACTATACTACCTACATGATAATTAATTTTACTAGTGAAAAAAACCATTAATATGTCAATTGTTCGTATTGATGCGGTCGGTTAGAATTTTATTAAATGTACTGATAAGTTAGAACTTTTATTATATGTAAAAAATAGGCTACTTTTTTTCTTGGAACTAGGTCGTTATTTCAGTATAAAAGAATAAGATAGATGGAGTATCATAGATCTAAACGTGAATTAAAAAAAAAATTGTATGTGCGTCTACAGACACAAACTGCCATAACTGCGGTGAGAATCGGGAAAGTACTAAAACAGCAAAACCATCATACCAATAGCTTATTTTCGCAATATAAATTATAGCCTAACAACATTCTAGAGAATCCCTTTTCCTATGAGCGAAAATCATTGTCCATATGAATTTCAATTACTAGTGAAAACAGTATGTAAATCTGTACAGCAGTTTATGGGATTAGCTTGAACAAACATAACCTCATGTAAGTATACAAATAAAATTGAAGTGTCTGTTTGTAATGTTAAAATAATAGCTTTTTACTAAATACATAGATATGTACATATACATGGTATTTACAAGAAAAAAACTATTTTATTTATCTGTCTGATTGTTCCGGCTTATTTCCGAAACGGTTAGACAGTTTTGACAGGACTTTCGCTGGCAGATAGCTGATGTTTTAAGAAGTAAGTTAGGGTACTTTTAATTTAGAAAAAGAATTAGGGTCCCGCGCAAAAAAGTTCAAACCCATGAAATTGTGAACAAAATCTGCATACCTACCTAGTAAGTCGCTTGTTTATAATAATTAATTAGTTTTTAATATGAATATTAAAATACTGGCAAAACGCTCTCATTCTTCGGCATTCATTTAATTTTGCACCAAAATATTCATAAAGCGAGACTGAATCTTCTTCCCGTTAAAATTCCCGTTAGTAAATACATATAATAATAAATACTTTTAATCTTTTTTATTTATCGTTATATAGATATAAAAACCTAGACCAATAGATGTAATTAATATAAGTTTAACAAATTTTATGTGAAAATAAACTTAATTTATTTATTGATATTCAAAGTTCATTATTTTGTATACTTTTTAGGAAACAGCTGACAGCAATAGCTACCTAGATAAAGCGTTCAATATTAATATTATGTATACATAAATAGGCAAAGACAAAAGAGTTTAGTACTTTCTTTTCCTCTGTTTGTCAACCGATTATTTTTTGCTCAATTTTTTTTTGAAATAGTTTTTAATAAAAAGGTAAATTATATTCATTTTTTCATCTAACTTTCCAGTTAGCGAATACTGGTGTATATATGTAAATACGTGAAAAGAAAACTTTGTACTAGGGGTGTCTAAGCACATTGCGCCTACGAAGGATGATATGAGTTTAGGCATAGTTAAAGTTTATATGCTCTCCATAAGAACTAAATTGACTTGCTTTTGACCTCGCGCCCACTCACATTGTTTACTTATGTGTAATACTTAAAAATTCATGTTTTATAAAGAGTTCAGATTTTTTGTTACAATTTTATAATGTAGCGTAAGCTATAGGTATTTATTTAATTATAAATGAAATAGTTTGGTCCATTATTGGAAAGTTAATTTTTCCACTCAGATGTCTACTTTAGATAATATATACATATAAAAAATTGCCCCAAAATATAAACCAATAATACATTTCCAAAAACTAATTTTATTTAATTACTCTAATCAAGTGTTTGCTTTTTACAAAACCCGCTTTTCAAATCTTCCAATAGTTTCGAACGTTAAATTACCAATAAAGTATTGCACGTTATTCACTGTATTATATTTCTAATTTATTGGAGGGCATTATTTTAAAATATCACGATTCTGCCAAATGGCGTGGAAGGGCCAGGATTGATAAAAAACGATGCGATCTCGTGCCAGATAATTAAGGCTTTTGAGGAATCATTTTATTAAAAAAAAAAAAAACGTTTTGCCTTACCTGACATATCAACTATACATTGAGAACATACAGGTCGCTCTAATATTGTGATATGGTTTTAACATTAAAAAACAGATAATAAATATTTTCTTTATACTGATGCATAGGTATATCATAGTTTTATATTTAGTATTACATATTATATAAAACTTTAAAATAAATTTAATTTCTTTTTAATTCTCTCAGTGATGGTTAAAGAAAATTAAAAGGGCTAACTAAAATTTAAAGTTAATGATTGAGAAATGAAGTAAACAGTGATAGCAAAAAGACTGTAAGATGATGATGCTCTCCTGACCGATTCCGGCCACGGCGGCCAATCTCATAGAGACTAGCCAACTGCGCAGGAGATATTATAGTGCACAAGTGTACGCGCAGACACAACGTGCACTCTCTATACCTGTCACTCTCATACTCCGGTGGGACGACTGCTCGACACGACCAGTGAGAGTTAAGGCGCAGGACCGACGGCTTTACGTGCTCTCCGAGGCACGGGGGTGAAACACCGCCAACTCCGGGCTGTTACTGAGGCTTACTATACAGAAAGACTCAATAACTAAACTTGGCCCGACCCGGGACTCGAACCCAGGACCTCCGAGTGTGCAGCCGTACATGCTAGCCACTACACCACCGAGGCAGTTAAGACTGTAAGAAATCACCCCGTGAACGCAAACGCTGCTATCGTAACACGTAGCAAAGTTGCGTCGAATCTATCCGATATGCAATCTAAAAAAAAACCATCCGATCTTCCACTTTTTTACACCATAGAAAAGAAATTTCGATAAAAAATAACGATTTCGCAGATGTTGATTTTATAAATTTCTTGCACGTGTTTTGGAATTTTTTTGCGTCCTGTGCGGTCCGAGTATGAAATTGACTAAAATTGTTACTACTAGGCCTAATTAGGAATAAATTGCGGTGAAAGAATGCGAATATTGGCAGCTGTTAAGTTTCAAATTTAGACGTATCTTTATATACAACCATAACTTATTGCTTAAACTAATAACGCAAATGTTTTACCTTTTGCTTCCAATTAACAAAAAAACAAGACCATCTAAAGAGGTCAGATTGCAAACGAATACTTACTCAGATAATAGATTTATTGTAGTCTTAGTTACGTTATAAATGGAAACGTAATTAATTGCGTTATAATTTGATGTCTGTGTGATAGTCGACACTCTACAGTCTACAGTGTATAGGTATTTTACATTTGAACCCCAAGAACGTAGAAGGTCAAGTTCAACTGCCTTTTTGGGTGAATAAAATTAATTGTTCCTCCATTAGGTGTGTACATTTTTTAACATTTATTCATTAAAAAATATTGCGTAACATTTGAACAATTTGTGTACTTCTACACGATTTGAGTATCTCTACTTTTTCGAAGTCGGTCAGACAAGTTGTTGTTAATTCCGTCTATTACTTGTAAACTGTAAATAATCCTATTGAAATCGGTCCTCTCTTTTTTAAGTATAGCTTGTATAGAATATAAAGTGATGTAAAAATGTTACTTTCCAATTCTTTTGCGTATGAGGTATAATTCAATGTACCTAGTTTTCTAAAAAATTGCGAAAGGAAGAGAGTAGCTGTCAAGTTTTAACACCTAAATTACCTTACAGCTTGCGATGAAATTTGGCAAGGGCGAAAATTGCAAAAATCACTCACATATGCCCTTAGGTGTATGAATAATTAAAATAAATAAATATCCATCATATTATTAACACACATCGCCATTTAGTTCCATGGTAAGCTACGAGGCTTGTGTTATGGATACCAGATAGTTGATACACTACACATATATAACTTGAAATACATACATATTATAAATATAAACACCCATGACTGGAGTACAAACATTCGTGCCCATCACACAAATGAACGCCCCCAGCGGGACTCGAAACCGCGACCGCTGGCACAGCAAGTAGAGTCACTAACTGAGCCAAACGTGTCGTCCTTATAGACGTTCTCCGGCAACTTCTTTTGGTACTTGTCACGATTATCGTCTTATATCTTATATCTATAGAAAACTATAGTGATTGTCCCTAGTAATTTTCGGCTTTATACTATCGTCAGTTTTTTTTCGTTGGGCATCACTACAGTCACTAGGATATTACCTACTTATTATCTTGGTATCTATGTTAGTATTGATATCAATATTCGTCCCTTAGACTAATTTACAGATACATAGTTTATCTCTCGAAACAAGATTTTTTTTTGCTTTGTAGCTGATAAAAGCACGTCTGTACTCAGTACCATTCAAGTTTCGCGATGAAAATGCTAAGGTGGATGTGTGACGCACCAGGATTGATAAAATCTTCAACGATCTTCTTTTTAATTGAATTTCTATTTGAATTCGAATCTTGCACGTGGCAAGGAAACATGGGCTTACGCGACATTGCTGACAAGATACAGGATATAGACTGCGATGGTATGGTTACGTAAAAAAAGATCGCCTAACTACGTGGGGAATTTGGCGCTATAACCTTCTAATCCAGGTCGAAGATCCTGACAATAAGATAAAAAGCTGTAGTGTCAAAGGACATGAAGACATGCAGGCTTTCCACGAATGATGTCTCCGATATAGCGAAGTGGAAAAAAATAATAAGGAAGGCTGACCTCCATGTGACACACAAAACAAACCGACAAGTACGTATATTATTTTTTTTTTTATAATATTATTAAGGTTTATAAACTTATAAATAAATGTTTTGTAAAAACTTTTTAATAATAAATTTTATTGATATATAAAAGATAATAATTTTAGTTCAGTGTAGTGAGCACTTTGGTCAATGACAGTTACAATTGTAAAAAAAAAATATATTTATTTTTATATTAATGGAATATTTTTATTTAATGAATGAAGAATCAGTCAGTAGGAGTTTTATATATAATTAATTAATTATAATAAACATTTAAATGTTATATGTATATAGAAAATCTTCTGCCGATCTTTAACCTAGTATACCTACCAGATTTGCTTCTTTACAACATATATTTAAATAAAAGTTAGTTTGTGTTTATTCTCGCAAAACTTAGAAATTACTGTACTGATTTTCATACGGCTTTCATCAATTGAAAAAGGTATTTTTTAGAAAAAACATTTCGCAAAAATAATCTATTGGTTAAGCCACTACTAAACTTTGGTCGGCATTAAGGTGTTTGACGTCCCTCGTTCTTAGTTCGTATCATTGACACTCAGTGGCGGTGGCTTCTGTTTTGAGGGGTACAGGTACAAATCTGGTTGCTTTGTACTACTTATATCTGCCATATAACCAACTACGTGAAGAAAATGCTTTCATTTAGATGGCTAAAGCGTTTTATGTAAAGAAATCATATATTGTTTTATAGTCTTTCAATTTTCATGGATATTGACATTATTTTTATTATATAAAATGGTATATACACCATGTTTTTGTTAAAAAAATCAAAAAAGATCTCGCGAAAGGGTGTCGCAATATCTAAAGATATTTTTTGGCTACAAGATGAAGAATATGGTGAAGTAAAACTCACCTACATATTTTTTACGTTAATCTACTTTAGTACCATGAACATAATTTTTATTTAATGTTTATTCAGTTAGAAGAAGTAATTTTAAACATGCAACCCATATTTCTTTACAATTCACATCATAACACGTGAAATATATGATAATAGATTTTTAACGATTAGCCACTCAAAAATATAATTATACTCGTATCTTTAAATTAATAAATATACTATGATATAAGTAACGCGAAATTACTAAAAGCAAAAGTAAAGGCAGCTGACAGGCACGAGCCATACGCGTCTAATTGTCGATTAGTAAAAAATATACGCATTCTGGCAAGACAGGAAGAGGCGGCATGTTGCGGGGACTTCCGCGGTCTGGTGCGGTGGATGGTCGAGATATGGACATTCCTCGTATTATAGTTAAGAAACAATATTATGTAATACTAGCGGAGCATTCTCGCTTCGTTCAAACAAAAAACAAAAACAAATCTATCCCGCGGGAACCGTACATTTTTCCGGAATAAAAAGTAACCTATATGCTATTCCAAACTATAATCTATCTCTGTGCCAAATTACATCCAGATCCGTTTAGCCGTTCTAGCGTGATGAGTAACAAACTTCTATCCACCCAAACCTTTGCATTTATATAATAGTAACATAAGATGTTGTTTGACAATTTTTTGTTGATTTGTCATTAAAAAATGTGTAGATAGATTTTAACAACCTCTCACTCTAGTCAAAAAAATTGACTGCTTTAATACTGACACTGTTACCTTATCGTCAGTTTTTAAACCATTATAAAATAAAATTCAGTCGAGTCATGTCTTCACTTTTCTATCGTCAAGGTATCAAACTTTTTCTTAATTTGATCATCAATTGTTTGTACTATAATGCGTTGAGATGAAAAGGAAAAATTGTAAAAAATTGGCTCGTGCTTAAACTCTCGTTTTTTGCGGAAACATGGGTGTTGGTTTTTTAGTTCTTTTGAATTATTACTTTTTTGCGTATAGAAATGCAGTGAAATTGTTGTTTTTTTGTTTTTTTTTTAAGTGGCATGTGGCTAATGACAATGATTCGCAATACGCAGATGTGATAGACAGGTTTTGAAAGCCTTAGTTATCATTACCTTTCTACTATTTTAGTGCCTTTAAAAATATTGAATTTAAATATCAAGTAACTATTAATAATATTCAATATGAAACAGAGATAATTAATAATATAATAATAGTTACTTTTTAGGATTCCGTACGAGAAGGGTACTAACGGAACCCTATTACTAGGCCTCCACTGACCGTCTGTCCGACTGTCAGAGGGTTGTATCTCATGAACCGTAATAAGTAGAGACTCGAAAATTTTACAGAGTATGTATTTTTATTGCTGCTATAACAACAAATAATAAAACTAAAAATACAAGAAACATTTTTAATGTTCGTAATCGATCATCAAAGTTAATATATTACATACTCGTACATAGAGTAAAAGTCATAATAATAAAAAGTACCTACATGTACGATGGTACGGAACTCCTCGTGTGTGATTTTTTGGGTTTTTTTTTTTAATTTAATTTATCATCCAATTATTAGGTATTTAATAAGCACACATACATGGTGGTAATTACTTGTAGGAAAGATAGGAAGAGCAAAGTGACTTGTTACTCACTCAGTTAAGTTAAGTTTCCCTTAGAAAAGAAATCGAAAAATTACGCCAATATTACATAAAAATCATGTCGATGTGTGTAAAAAGGATATATAAAAGAAAGCAAGTAAGTACTTCTGCAAATACATAAATTTCCGTAATTCAAAGAAATGAAAAATGAACTTATTTTAATTTATCAAGCTTTCCTTTCTGGATAGAGACTTTTTAAGGTAGATAAAGAGTACGTATGTTGATAATAATTAATCAGTTATATAATACCACAGATACATACCATGGCGCCATGCTGAAACATAGCTAAATAGGAACAAACATCTTTATGATTAATACAACAAGTAACATTAGACCATCGCTAGTCCAACTTCTGACGACTTCTGTCGTTGTAACAATATACGAGTATTTAATGACCTTTCATATAGGTACTATTTCATAGTTATGAGATTTAACACGAAATCATTTCAAATCAAGTACTTAATTTAAATATTAAGAATATTTTGTCCATTAAACATAAGATATTTTACACAATGTATGATTTACATAAATTAAACAAAAGCATTTGCCGTTTACAGCATTACCGATATGTCAGCGGAAGTGTGGCACATGCCGCGATCAAAAAAGTTCAAAAAGTTTTATTTGATCTTTGCGTTTTAGCGAAGTTTTTTACATTATCAGTATCGTTTTTATAGTGACCAGATGTTATATGCAGATGACATTTTTTTTATCCAAGTGCGATTTTTAGTGGTTTGTCCGTAGGTGCCTTTTTGAAAGCAGATGTTGTACATATTTTTAGTAGTTTATAGACTGCGATTAATTACAGATAGCACTGTAGCCTTAAAATCGTTATCCGATCTATTTGTGGAGATATTTTAATGAACTACATACTGGGAAATTTGCATTTTTTATGAATTATTTGAATATAATTTAGTTGGAGATAGGTAGAGCAGAAGTGGTAATAAGTTTCTCAAGATTTCGTGGTTAGCGAAATAGGTATACCTTTTGGCATTAAAATAATGTTTGGATATAATAAAATATATTAATTATTGCTTATTTTTTAAACTAAGCTCAAGTTTGTGAAGCTAATTAGGCAGCGCTAGAGAGAAACATTGCGATAATCAGTTATATTTCATTAGATATTCTGCTCATTACAGTGAGCTAGTGGTAGTTCAAATCCCGGGTCTCGCACCTCTGTTATTTTCTTGTTCGAATCATTTCTAACATAGTTAACACTTGACTTACAGTGAAGGAAAACATCGTATGGAAACTGGCATGTTTGAGAAAACCTAGCAAGTTTTCGGAAGACATGTGAAGTCCGCCAACCCGCACTTGGCCAGCGCGGTGGACTATGGCCTGATCTATCTCGCATCGAAGGGAGGCCCATGCCCAGCAGTGGGAAGTTAAAAAAAGGGGTTGAATACAATAGTTACATTAAAACAAAACGATTTATGAAATAAAAATTAAGAAGCCTTATAACATCCAATATATTAGTAACAAGAATTTACCTAAATACAAAAAAAAAGAAGTTTACAATCGATCGCGGATTATAATCACATAATTACGTTATAAGAATGTTGCATGCCATTTTAAGTTATTTTATACTAAAATGCGCGTTTAGTGCCAGTTTGCTAAACATCAGACAGATTTCGCGGAAATATTAGGCATTTTGAAAGAAATCATGCGAGATGCGTTTAATAAAATAAAATATAATTGCTATTCAAAAACAAATACCTACCTCGGGCCGCGGCCAAGGGCACAATCAAAAGCTTTTCGATTTGAATAAATCAATCCTTTATAGAAATGCATCGTTATACAGGGCTCATATCTTTGAGAAATGTCAGGTTTTACTTTTCTGTGTCCTATACCTATCTAACCTAGTTATAAAAAATAAAAAATTATGTAATTATTATTGCTTTTTAATATTCTAGTATATAAATATTTCCAACACCTATTTAAATGGATTTATTATTAAATAATTATAAAATTATTTTTTATTAACTGCAAAAGATAACTACAATAATATTTGCTAATTAATAATACAGTTGGTATAAGTTTTTGTAATTCTCCCATTTTTTTAAAATTGCAAGAGTTTATTGTTTTTGGTAAGCTTTGACATGATTCATTTAAAATGTTTAATTTAAAATTATTATTCATAAAAATAATGATTACTTAAATTAAACAATTATATCGTCTTGGCTTAAGATATAGTAGAGAAACAGAGTTCAATAGCTAACATACGACGACGTGTATGTAACTACTACATTGCCCTAAACGACTTACTAGGGTATTTACTTATTTTTAAAATATCGATTTACGATGAATCTAGGGGGCCGTTCAACAAATTCGTCACGCCAAAATCAGCTTTTTTTGACCCCCTATTGTCACGCTGTGTCACACTTTCAGTGAACCCCCTAGAGGCCCCTAGGGCACAATAAATAGTAATAACCTATAATAGTAATAATCTACAACTAATTAACACCCGTAATACACATATATCACAGTTGTATGTAAATCAAGGCAAGTTCACTGGAAGCGTAGGGTTCATGGATTGACACCGGTCGCCGATCATTTAATATACCTAACAAGAATAAGTGAGTATCATAGTACTTTGTAAATATTTACTGTTTTTTTAGAGAAAGTAACTTTCATAAAAAATGTATATGTAAAGTATATGTTAAAGATGAAAATGCTAAGAATTTCCGGTGAAATTTTGAAGAGGCAGAGTGAATATTAAATTGGGAACGTAACTTTCTTAGATTGACGCGGATATTTGTCAATAAAACTTTCGTTTTGGATTTTTTCGCAGATTTATTTTGATTTTTGGTTCCCGAGCAATTATGGTATGGGAAACTAAAAAAATTATATAAGGAGCTACTGGTTGAAATTACATAAATGAGGATATACCGCATATATTCAATGGATAAATTGCTATCGTATTTGTTATATATCTTTGATTATTTTATTAATTATTACTTAATCAATAAATACCTATTTATAAGCAAAAAAATTGATAACGAAAGTGATCGTTTTTCACACCCTGTACGCGTGCACTTTTTCAAAACATTTAGAGGTCGACTTTTTGAGGGGTTTTTTCTTGAGATCGAGACCAATTATGCACATTTTTGCCGACGCGGCGCGTTTGACGGTTTCTCGCGAGGACTCTTCTCATACTTATGAGGGCGGATTCCTACAAATAAAAATCGGGAGAGCGGTTTTTGCCCCGGTTTTTGTCGGTATATTGATGAACCTTCTAGATTTTGAAGGAATTCCGACGAAACTGCTATTGTATCTCAGCATTATATACCCTTATGTCCTTTGTTATTTATAAATAATACATACATTCTTAAAGGTTAACCATCTAACAGAATTCTCAAGTATACATATACATAGCTTACTGAAGAATTCTGTGTCTGTCTCACATCTTGTGATATATATAAATATCAATAAGGGCCTAATTGTGATTCAAACTACGAAGATTTGTTAAATAAATTTTTAAAGCAAGATTTTTCAGAATAAAATAAACAAATTAAATGCTTTAAGCAATAATATATGCAGCTATAAAAAAACATTTTAGATTTTTCAGTAATATTTCTTATCTTAATAACTTGATAGAATGTGGATAATTCCCCATCTTTAAAACACAAACTGATCATTAGCGGTTTGAATGTTAATATAAAAAATATCTTGATAGGTTTGTCGCAAAACGACACTCAAAAAAAAGTAGAACGCGTCTTAAACCAAAAATAGATCCTAAAACAAAGAGTATTTGCTATCCATAATACAAACCTTTGGTGCCACCTGTCAAAACAAGATGCAAGGTGGAACGCACCTGACCACCGGCTATTCGTCTATACCCTACCATACTTAATGCTCAAGCTATTATAGGTACTTGATAATAATTTTCGCAGTGATCAAACGCAAATGGGCATTTTTAAAATTATTCTAAGTAAAAACATGGAATTAAAATAATATTACATTTCCTGTGTTACGTTTTGGTGTTTTCATTTAATTTAAATGCTTTCATGCCCTAAAAAATAACGTATACTTAATTACAGAAAAACTCTTTTGACTAACATATTATGTGTACTCTATATGACCCTTTCAAGTTCTAACGTGTACCGTATAGGTATTTCGCGAAAAACAATAAAATAAGCTGAATTTAATACCTTTTACCATGAAAGAGCCATTGAAGAGGCTTCTGACAATTTATCGTTGGTTAAAATCAAGTGAAGCTGAGACTAAAAGAATGAGATAGACAGAGCGTGGAGTGATAGTGATTGAAGCATTGAAGTGATGTTAGGCATAAAAATTAGCTGCTTATAATACTTTTCCAGCCGCAGTTTTTACAGTATGAGCAATAGGAAGCGAAATAATCAAACTAAATATGAAAAACAAATTATAATTAAGTATTGAAATTTTATTAGAATAAAAAAACATTGATATTATTCATAGAAGTAAACAATATTTACTTTAAAGCTTACTAAATACCTACCTATTAATTTATGATAATATAGCGTATCATATTATAATAATACCTACATATATAGAATTAAAAAGCATTTTCAACAGATGTTCTTGAAATATTTTACTTTAAATAATAATATGTATTACAAAGTAAAATCTTTATTTAATTATTTAAAAACTTTTATCAATTATGGAGATTTTTTTTGCAATGTGTAAAATTTTATAAATATTATTAATTTTTCATAAAGTCAAAAAAAACCTGAAGTGCAACCCATACGAAAAGGTGCTTCAAAAGATGTTATCATGCAAACAATACAAACTTGCTGGCAGAAAGGGCTCGTGCGATTTTTTTTCACGGAAGACGAAGCGAAAGCAAATACATTTGTCAGCCACAAAAGAGGCACACTCCACACTCAAGAACTATCGTATTTCTTGAAAAAAAAAAAGAAAAAAAACATACAAAAAATATAGCACATGCCGAAATCTGATAACACACCATATTTGATCAAAGGGTTGCCATTTACTAAACATTGTCCGATAAAAAATTCCATCGAACCTTTTTGCGCGTTTTTTTTTATCTTAAAAAATGCAAAATCGATTTCGGCAGATGTCCACAAATAGAAAGGGTTTGATAGGATTTTAAATAAAAAATGGCGGACGCATCAGTAAACAATGGATTTAAACCGTTATGGATCGACTGTCAAAATTTGCTATTATAAGTTACAGAGTTTGTTTGTATTGGTAATTAATTTCATGCGATAAATAGTATGAACTTTAAGGAAATTGGCATTTTTTTATTAAACACATCAACCTCTTATCATGTATTTCGATTTATTTTTAACAACTTTTTTTCTAACATCCGCATTAATATTTTAAGTCGTAAATGGTTCATTGATGCATTAAAATTAATGATCTTTTTTGTTTTATTTTCAGTGTAATGATGATATTACATATTACGTTTATGACAACTTTAGTCGAACGAATCTTTACGGAAATGTTTGTTAATACACTCGTAAGTACATACAAGTTATAATGTCATTTTAATGTTTATTAGTTCTTCAGGTAGAAGTTAAAAGTAATTGTGAAATCCTTTAAAAATATATAGCTTTGACTGAAAAGTAAAATTGTATCAAACTGTCAGTTAAGATTTAAAAATATAAAGCACGTTTGAATGCTAATAATTTTCGCACGTAATATAAATAAACCTAGTATTTAAAACATTTTGTAAATTTTATCTTTTCGTTGGTGTTCTGTGTAAGCAAATTTCGGAGATTTTTAGCTTTGTTGTATGGTCAAGCTGCGTTCATGGATGATTGGTAACTTTTATAACGTGGTAGTTTATCAAAATAGGCGTCAAAGTTTAACTATTTATTTTTAAATGAAAATGTCGAATGTTATAAGCCTTTAAACTATTTAATTTTGATTTCATTCAAGTTGTAAGAAAAATTGAGTAATCACTTTGTTCTTTTTTTAAAACGTTTATTCCGAAAGACGGAATGCCTTACAACGAATGCAAAATGTATGGGTTTGTTGTTAGTTTGCTTGGCAATGTAACATAACTCTTGCTTTACCTTAGATTGCGGATTAAGACTTAAGATTGACTTTGTAATCAGGTTAGTTTTGGGATTCAGGCTGACTAATTATATAGATAAATTCGCCAAAAAAATATCAAAAGTCAAAAATAGTAGGGGCTGTTTATGGTACTATTTTTGGCATTTTCATATATTTGGCAAAGATTTTCACATATTGCTCGTTTACTTACTTCTTTTAAAGAGTACGGGAAAATGTTTATGTACTATTAGTCATTAATTCACAATTTATTTACAAAAATATTATACCTATGAATAATAACAAAAAAATTCTTTTGTATTTATTAAATATATGTATTAGCTTATTTAACTTTTTTCCTATATTAAACTTTATATCTTCTATAATAAATTATAATAGATTCCGTTAAATATTTATAGAAAGGCAAATTTCTTTACAAAAACAATATTCAGATTGGCAAAATTTGCGCTTATTTAAATAAAAGTATAATAAAATCACACAAACATTCTTCTAAGCAGCCTTGAAACTATATTCGCTTATTTCGGTGCATTTATTGCATTAAATAAAAACCATATAAATAAATTACAAATTAACATACCTACATATATACCACCAAAAAATACTTAAGCATGACCACGCTATTACGCCTTCTGAAGAAAAGTCCTTTCGAAATAACAAACAAAAACTAATTGCAGTCCTGCGATCAACATTCTACCAGAATCGAAGACCTCTCAATTCGTATTAAGCTAATATTATCAACCTTAACGCTGTTTAATAAGGATCAAATTTATGTTTAAATTAAAGTTATTTGAAAATACGTAGGTCTTGTAATATTCGGTGCTTCGTACTATGGCATGCGACGTAAATTCTATAATCGGGCTCCATGTTCGGAGATGAAAGGGAAATCCCACGACATCTTCGATATAAGTACTCTTATTTTTGGCAGCATCTCATTTTGTTGTGCATAGCAATAAAAGTGGACAATTAATCAAATGAATGTTACCGACTGGGAGACTTTTAAGAGTTCGCAAGTTAAATGAAGTTAGTTATATTTGAAGTGTGTGATTGCTAATAAATATACATAAAATAATCTGTAAATCCTTCAGAAAGATATGTAAGTGGCAATTATTTACTAAAATTGAAATGAGACTTCAAGCTTAAAGAATAAGGTAGATAAAGTGCGTAGAAGATAATGGTTAAAGGCTAAAATGCTATTATAATTTAGGTATTTTAGGTACATAATTGCTAAGTCCAAAGCATTAAGGGCTAGGGATTGAAAGAGAAAATGAAAAATATGCTGTATTGTGTTGTAAAGAAATTAAAAATTCATCAGCAAATGATAATATCCCAACATATAAACATATATAAAATAATCGGAGGGCAAGTAATTTTAGATGTTAGTGATGTATTAAAAAATAAAAAAAAATACAGTCGAATTGAGAACCTCCTCCTTTTAGAAGTCGATTGAAAAAAACTTATTTGGTATACAATATAACTTTTAATGCTGGTAAAGGTTAACAAAGTGAATATTACAACTTGTTTGGATTCACATAATGATGCCGTGTAAATTATGCTATTGTATTTAAAACTGAACTCAAGATGATCGAATTCAATCTCGATTCAATCGCCGCTCAAGAAATGTATCTGTCGAGGAATCTGCAACATTTCCTTATAAGGACGAAGGTTAGTCGGTTAAAAGAGACGATAGGTTAACGCCTTTGCACATTTTTAGGGGAAAGCAGTCCTTTGTTTGAAATTAAAAAAAAAAATCATTAGATATGTACTACACTAGTTTTGGTCAAGTCTTATAGATAAAAGCTCTTGTCACTTCGGTATTGTGTATGTTTTTTGTGTTTTTCTTCTATGTACTTAAACTTCAAAGTAGCAAACAGACCGACAAACTTATTTTTCATCGTTTTGTTGGTATAATACGCAACAAAGTAGTATAAAAAAGAACTCGTTAATAGAGATCGAGGCATTTGTTTCATTTATTCTTATTAGTTGTTTTTATTTGGCTTTGACATTAAGTTTAATTGAATTTCCTTCTTAGTGGACCCATAGACTACCTGAGGTAGGTATCAAACCACAAGTTCCAAATATAGGTAGTATGATTGCACGTGTCCTTAAGGAACATTTTGTAATTTACCAATATCACTTATGAACTTGTCCCAAAACAAACCGATGTCATTCTTCGGCTTTCAAACTATCGCAAAAAATAAAGACGATCAGCTATTACGCTGTCGAAAGAAACACACTAGGTAGCGTATTTATATATTTTTTATTGCATATAAAAATATATACAAAAATATATAAAAATATATACAAGGTCGTGGTAGCCCAGTGGTAACGCGCTCGCTTGGGAAACCGAGAAAGCGGGTTCATTTCCCAGGTCTCGCACCTCTGATATTTTCATGTGCGAATCATTTCCAACATGATTACTACTTGTCTTAACGGTGAAGGAAAACATCGTGAGGAAACTTGCATGTCTGAGAAAACCTAGCAAGTTTTTAAAAAGATATGTGAAGTCCGCCCGCACTTGGCCAACGTGGTGGACTATGGCCTGATTCCCCTTGTACTGAAGGGAGGTGGGCCTCCCTTCAGTACAGTACTTTACTCCCAGCAGTGGGACATTAAAAAGGGTTGATTACATAAAAATATAGAAATCACTTTTAGAGGAGTCGAAATCAAAAGCGAACTTATTTAGCAATAAAGCAATATCTTCAAATCAATCTGTGTAGAAGAGGAAAGAAAGAATGTCGTTTAGTGGAACAGAAATCTGCAAGAGATTAAAAGACATATAACATAAAATAATACAATATGAATATTGAAATGAAACTTCCTTAGAATCGTTGTGATTTGAAACTCGATGAAAGGAAATGAAACGGAAATGCGACACTAAAAAGAGACAAACACATAAATATATATGATTAAGCCGGGAGAGAATGAGATAGAATACATTTCTATGGTATGTTGCTACTGTAACCGTTGTTATTGAGTATTTATGTCAAATAAAATGTAAAATAACTTTTAAACTTGGCAAAAATATTATAAAAAAAATAACACTTATAGTTATCCTACTCCTGATACTCTATATTCATCTCATACTCTCGTATGTTACTTTTCTAAGTTTCACTTCTACCAAGTGTGAACTGCACACACACGCACTTTTTTTAAATATGTTTTAGAGAAATAAATCGTTTTGCTCGCGGTATAACTCACATGCACAGATATACCTAGTCTGTGCTCACATGGTAAACGGAAAGAGGAAGAAATGTAGCCTGTGTCCATAATGCAATCTTTCATTGAAATTTATTCAGTGGTTTAAGCGTAAACGGAAACAGATAGACAGTCAGTTTCATTTATAATATAAATAGCGCGTTAACATATTAATAACATGCTATGATATAATATGGTATGGATTTGTAAGGGTTTGTAAATTGATTCTTACCAAGCGTAACAACATTTATATTACTCGTACTTACGTTACAGAGTTTAATCGTTCAAAAAATTCAACTCTTGCAATTATTGACGAGTAACATTGGCTTGTCCGATTACAATTTGTGTATCCTTGTCGGTACATTCAGTAACAAAAGTGAATAATAATGTTTTATTTATTTAATGAACTAATTTTGAAAGAAATAGGTTTATATAAAAACTAGCGGCTCACCCTCGCTCGAACCGAATATTTTTCCGGGATAAAAAGTAGCCTTTGTGTTATTCCAGACTCTCTATCTATCTCTGTGCCAAATTTCAGTCAAATCCATTCAGCCGTTCTGGCGTTAAAGAGTAACAAACATACATCCATACATAAATTCTTACAAACTTTCGCGCTTATAATATTAGTAGGACATAAATGTATTTCTTAATGCTTAATTTAAAAAATACTTGGTTTTATTAAATAACTAGCGGCTCACCTTCGCTTCGCTCGGGTTCGCCTCTAGAAAAGCACTAATAGAGATCTATTAGTTCCCACGGGAACCGTTCATTTTTCCATGATGAAAAGTAACTTGTTGTTTGACCGGCAATATAAGGTATCCGAATGTTAAATTTTACTAAATTACGTGCATAAGTTGTTGTGTACGAAGCTGTATAAGATACTATAGTTTTTTAACGATCCTACGGGAACTCTTTAATTTTCTGGGATGAAAAGTATCTAAGATGTTGACCGGGGATATAAGGTAACACCATGCATAATTCATTTAAATCGGTCCAACAGTTTCGGAGATTAGCCCGTACAAACATACAAACAGACAAACTGACAAACAGATATACATGCAAACAGACAAAATTTTTAACAACTATTGTTTTGGGGTCTATATTGTATAATACGTTACAAACAAACAAAAACAGATCTATCCCACGGAAACCGTTCATTTTTCCGGGATGAAAAGTAACCTGTTGTTTGACCGGCTATATAAGGTATCAGCATGCCAAATTTTATTAAATTAGGTGCATAAGTTGTTGTGTACTAAGCTGTATAAGTTACTATAGTTTTTTAACTATCTCACGGGAACTCTTTAATTTTCCAGAATGAAAAATATCTTTCATGTTGACCAGGGATATAAGGTACGACTATGCAAAATTTCATTTAAATCGGTCTAATAGTTTCGGAGATTAGCCCGTACAAACAGACAGAGAAACAAAAAGTTGAAAAAAATCTTATTTTTGTTCTATTTTCCTTCTTACGGAATGTAAGAAGATAACTGACTCGGTTTTCAACATTTTTTTTCTATGTACAGACATTCGACCTCTACTGTTTTATTATAGTATAGATCATTCAATCAATCAAAAACCCTTTAAAATATATGTTTTACATTGGTCTAGTGACTTTTACTACAGGCCCGGAGTTCCCAGGTTCCAGCAAAAAATTCTCAGTAAGAGACCGGAGTTAGTTATATTTCCCCCGCGTGCCTTGTGTCTCGAAGAATACGTAGAGCCGTCGGTTTTCCTTTTGATCATTAACCGGTCTTTTAAAATTGTCGGTCATCGTAGGAGTTAAAAGTACAGAGAGCGTATTTGTATTTGTTTGCTCATATACCTACTTGTACATTAAGTATAATATCTATTGAGATCGATCGTCACGACTAAAATCGGTCAATAGGTCATTATTATGAATGAACGAACGAGAAATCAAACGTATTACCGTAAGAACAGAAAAATTTATATTACATAAAATGTATTAGAGTAATAAAACGTGTAACACTTTAGTTCACAACAGTAGATTAACATATTTGCTTGTGCATTTTGTAATAAACGACATAATCAGAAATGTCACGGTCAGCCCGTTGCAACGAATAAAACTCGATTACTTCCACATTTACCTGACTATTCGGCTGTCGAATTAATTATATAATAATATTAGTATGTTGGTTTAACTAAGGGCCTTTTAAACCACTGATGGCCTTTAAACGTTACCTTTAATTAGGTCAATTTGAACTTTTCATAATGTTCTAAATTATAGATGAAGTTCACTGACTTCGCACGGTAGTATTTTCAACCGACTTCTTCAAAAAGAGGACGTTCTCAATTCGGCTGTATGTTCTTTTTTTTTCTTAAGTTGATACGATTGTTATGTACTAGCTAACAATTTACATTGGGCTAATAATAAATAATTCATGGGGTAGCGATAAAAGTAAACTACTACTACTCTGACCCATCAAATCGTCAAGTATACCTACCTATGTATTAGGTATATCGTTTTTGTATGCAATACAAGGATGAAGCCACATATTCACAAAGATGTTCATTTTTCAGTATTATTTTATAATGATAAGTATTGTATATAGTAGTTTTAAAATCCTTTTTAAATTTGCATTCGTGCCTTTTATAGTATTTTTGATCTTGATAATTTCAGTACGGTGTGTTTACAATCTACATATATGTATATACTTCAGTTTCCACAATATAAACTTTTAAGCTTTCATGGTTACGGTTAAGACTTCAATAAAGTGTGTTCTATATTTTATTAAAGGCATTTTATAAAATAAATATAAATTTTGTTTACTTCATTACTGCACTGTACGTTTTGCCTGTGTAATATACTCATGAGATCACTAATACTTCAAATTACCTACAAAAACAGCTCGTAATTTTTCCATGGTTTGATCTGTGTAAGATATGGATCTAACAAGTATCTAACAAATGATAAGCTAAATTGCCCTTTTATAATATTAAGTAAAGATTTCAGATATTTTATTCATAAAATAATATGAATTCTAAAAATGTCTTTCTTCTAAGTAACACATCATCCCCTATTTTTCGTCTCCAGAGAATTATTTAATACTTTCAGCCGTAATTTTTAATTAGACAGATAATATCCAATTTTGTGTTTTACCCCTTTAGGGGTTGAGTTTCCAAAAATACTTTCCTTGTAGGCACCTATTCTCTATGGGGGATCTGCCAAATTTCATTTTTTAGCATTTATACCTTACGAGTTTTCACCCGTCATTATTCTATGAGTACTTAAGTCGTTTTTCCTTTATATATATATATATATATATATATATATATATATATATATATATATATATATATATATATATATATATATATTCTCCTGGTCACGCTATAACTTGAGAAAGGCTTTACCGATTTCATTCTACTTTTTTTAAATGTTTTCTAATACTTCGTAGAAGATTTTTACATTAAAAATATAAGAAAATAAGAAATGCGCAGAAACTAAGAAAATTTAAGAAAAATGGGGATGAAATTTTGTATTAAAAATCAACCTAGGGAGTCGCTGGTAGTATATTGTATTCAGCCCTTTTTAACGTCCTACTGGTGGGCACGGGCCTCCATTCGTTACAAGAGGAATCAGGCCATAGTCCACCATGCTGGCCAAGTGCGGGCGGACTTCACAGGTCTTTTGAAAACTTGCTAGGTTCTCTCAGACATGCAGGTTTCCTCACGATGTTTTCCTTCACCGTTAAGACAAGTGGTAATCATGTTGAAAATGATTCGCACATGATAATATCAGAGGTGCGAAACCCGGGATTTGAACCCACTTCACTTGGTTTCTCAAGCGAGCGCGTTACCACTGGGCTACCACCTCATAGTGACTAGTAATATATACAGATAGACAGACGATGGCAATCCTATTTGCGATTAATAGCTGAGTTGAAAATTAAAACCGGAAGAACCTAGCTAAATAAAATAAAATTTACTTTATTAGATACCTTTTATCTATAGATATTATTAAGTTACTTTAACATTAACATTGTATATGGTAGCATTTTAATAAAATATTTAAATGTATGCGTTCTTGGTCGCCAAAGGTTACTTGTACCCTTTGTAGTATTTTACTTTATTTATTAATTTTACATGCTTGCAAAATTAATATTGACTTTAATGACCTGTAAAATTTATTATTTTCTGATTTATGACATAATTAAGTGTGATTTGTTGTTAAATGAATCTGTGCAGCGTCTTTGTTGCATTTGAAAAACGAGCATACCTATTTATATTTAATTAAATATATTAATTGAATATAAATAATAATATAATAGGTAATATTTGTATATATATTAAAATAATGCATTCATTTTCTAGCCGGTGAGTCGCAGATAAACAACTTTAAGTATGTCGGTTGGGTGATATATTCATTTTAAAGTTTGTTCTAAACTAATGTTCGCTCAGTGGTCGAAATTTGACGTAATCATTATTGGAAATTTGAGGAAAACGTATATGTAAAAAAAAATATTGATAACACTAAAGCTATCCAACATCTACTACACAAAATAATTAAAAAAAAAGAAGATAATTACTTGACAAATAGATGAGAAAATTGTACTATATGGAACTATTTTGTCGTCGCCTATTTATTGTACATATTTACATACCTATAGATTATAAGCAGTCTCTTAGATCACAAAATTTTAAAAATAAATATTTATACTAATTAATTATTATGCATTACATGTAACCTGTATACAAATAAAGAATATAAGAAGATAGCTTGTAGTCCCTTAGCAAAATGCTTTAAAGATTTATTTTTTTTAATTTATTGATGTCTTAAGTAGATACAGTACAAAAAGTAAGCTGTAGAGCAGAAAAAAAGAATTTGACTATAGAACATTTTCATTTTTTACATTATAGAGTGACTTTGGGATAATAAAAGCGCATGTAACTGTCTGGAAACCCTTTAGAAGTGATAAAATAAGTTAGTGCAACTTAGTGCGGTGTAGGTACAGTACAGCATTAAATGGTATAAACTTAATATGTATTAAAATATACCAATTAAATATAATAATTATACAACAATATATTTATCTATGATTGATATGATATTTTATAAATGAAGCGAGGCACTGTAGGTTACGAAGATATTGTTGGTAGTGTTGACTGTCACAGAAATCAATTTTCCAATTTTTTCTACTTTATAAGACTATCTACAATTCAGTTCACATGGAACGTTCCGGAAAGTCGTAAAATCTTTATAAAGAGATACTCACATATCTTTACTGGGTGTATTAAGTAATACCTGGTATATAATTCTATTGGGAAATGTTATCGCTTTTGAATGCTGCTTCTGTGAGCGTGTAACTTTTGATCTACTTAATGAAAAGCAATTAGTTCCTTTAAAATTTTATGAATTTGTCTTAATAATAAATTGCTTGTGTTTTTCCGATGTTTCCACTTATTTAGACCAACAAAAAAAAACCTCTTAAGTACTTACTTTACTTTGCTCTTATAAGCTTTGATAATAATAATGGCAATTTCTATCACACTACAAATAATTTTAAGTACATAAGCCGTAGTGATATAATAACGATTTCTATTATTAAATAATTTTATTTATCTCTCTCGAAGCTGCTAGCAACAACTACTATATTATTTTACAATAAATTAGCCCACTCCGGATACTTATTACTTTGGAATTTCATATTATTTCCTTTGCTACATATGTCCTAGTTTTTACTCGGATCGTGGTCATTTTACAGGCAGAGTGTACGCAAATATATCGACCAGAGACACGTATAGCTCGTAATTGGTACAGGTGAGTCGCTACCATATAAAATACTATCGAATGCAGTATACTTCGATAAAGGTCTTTATCTCGTTTAGATAAAGTTGAAGCTAAAAAGTGTTACACTTGCAGTTGCAATTATTTGCCACATGCTCTATGGCACGCGCGATCGAGTTTAGTGGAGTAGCCCTTTATATGTATAAATATTTTATTATTGTTTAATTTATATCAGGATTAACTGTTCACGAAATAATTATTAAATGTAATCTTATATATAATAAAATTGTAACTAAGCCGTATCTGTACATTAAATATGTTTTGGAAAATCTTATTGAAATAAACATTATTACATTACAGAGGCCGAATCTATAGTTTTTTAGAATTTTTGTCTGTCAGTCTGTTACCGGATCACAGAATAACCACTAGAGGAACTTTGATGAAATTTGATACGGTGATAGCTGGTTATCCTGGTCAACATATAGGATACTTTTTACCGCGGGAAAATATCTCATTTCTGATACTGATACTATACAAAAACTGTAATGTAAGAGTACATTAATATATAAAAACTAAGAATTTAGTTTTTGGTCATCTGAACTACTGTAAGTAACACACAGAAATTACCTATTATGTCTCAGCAGGCATAATTTAATTATTATGTTATAATAAAATCTATTCAATTAAAGCTTTCTTTATCCCGGTGGATAAATTAAGCTTTTATGAAATAGATTTTTATTAATAAAAAAAATTAGAATCGGATCAATATTTCTGGAGTTTATTTGCAACATCCATACACACAACTTGCTTCTTTTTATTTAGGTATAGCCATCATCTCACCCTCGCTTCGCTCGGTGTCGCTTCTAGAAAAACAAACACAAATCTATCCCATGGGAACCATACATTTTTTCGAGATAAAAAGTAGCTTATGTACTATTCCAGACTTATTTTATAATCTATCTCTGTGCCAAATTGCCGTTCTGGCGTAATTGAGTAACAAACATCCAAACATTCAAACATCAAAACATCTAAACTTTCATTTACAATATTAATTAAGATAATTTACATAGAGTGTGATAATATGATATATTTAATACTATTAAAATTAGTCCAAAAACTTTGATAGTTTTTTTTATTTAGTTTATTTATGCACTATACTTACATATAATATACTTGTCTTAAATAACTTAGAAATAATACAATTTTCCTAATTTTGTTATATTATTTAATTTTTATTATGACTTACTCTACGGACGCATCTATTCTGTCACTTGTCTTGTTAAAATCAGTCTATTAAAGCATGTTGATTTCATACACCTGTTAATATATTTTTTCAATGCTACTGAGTATTTATGTTTAATCGGGATGCCATCAGGCGCTATTTGAATATGGTAGTACAAACAATTATCATATAAATTACTCTTTTTTGTTTAAATATTTACGCAAAAACCTTTTTAAAGGCTTTAATTTTGTTTTGTATATCGATACAAGTGTAATTGTATGATTATAATTTAGATTGTGTATACATTAGCGTGACTATGAAATGTTTAAGTGATTCGTAATTTTAGAACATTTTTTTTTAATTGAATGTGTTCATTGATTCCTCATGACTATGCTGACTCTCTTTAACATAAGTTGAGCATTTGACAATTGGTCGGTGTGTTAAATGAATAAAATTAGATGTGATTTAACATTTTGATTTAATCTATAAGAAAATTATATATTCAGCCATTTTTAACGTCCCACTGCTGGGGGTGGGCCTCCCTTCAGTACGAGATGGATCAGGCCATAGTCCACCACGCTGGCCAAGTGCGGGTTGGCGGACTTCACGTCTTTTGAAAACTCAGCAAATATAACTAAAGCAAATTATGCTTCAGTTATTTTCAATAGTAAAACTATTACAATTTGCTATAATTCTTACTTAATAAACTAAGTTTATTATGTCAAAATGATAATAAATTTTTAATCTATTAAATTAATAAAAAATATTTTCATACAAATAAAATATTATATTTTGACTTAACTTTTTCATTGCGTGACATGAGAAAATAAAATTAAATATCCAAATGAATAATTGTAATAGAACCAAATAATTGTTTTATAAACCTTTTAAATAATGTTCAAGTGTTAATTTTAAAGCATATAGGTATGTATAGTAATTGAAGCTATACTTCTTTTGGCACGCTTGGAAAAAATTATGAGGGTAAAATTTTTTACGATGGGCGGCACACCGACAGCCAAAAAGGGACATGATGAAGCTCCTTCCTTTTACAAACAGAGAGAACTGTGACATACGGGATGAAACCTTCAGCTATTTTTGTTCTGTTACGCCAAAGAAGTATAACTTACGTGCGTACATAAGTACACACACGCACGTTTTTTTGCGTTTCAAAACAGTTTGCCTATTGTAATTAAAATTTAAAATTGAGTAACCGATTATGTTTTAAGCAAAAACCGAAAAAATGACTACATAACAAAAAATGTTAGCACGATTCTGTAAAAAAGTCCGTACGTATCACCTGCTATCGTTAATCATAGTTTTTAGAGGCAGATGATATCGGTTCGACGCGAAAAATTCATATTGCGTAACCGTTGCCAATGATTTATGAATTTAACGAATTAACAACCATTGTTTACTATATTTATTTATTTTATGCAGTTATCTCTACAGCTGTTTTAATAGAAAAATATAAATCTATAAACAAAGCTTGGTGCGATTAGATTGTCTATCTCTGCACCAGAGTTCGAAGGTTCAAGTCACGCTTAGAATAAATACGTATTAAACCATACTAATATTATAAATGCGAAAGCTTGTGGGATGGATGAATGTTTGTTACTCTTTCACGCCAGAACGGCTGAACGTATGTGGATTAAATTCGGCACAGAGATAGATTATAGTCTGGACTAGCACATACATTACTTTTTATCCCGGAAAAAGGTACGATTTTCGGTTACTCTAGAGACGAACTCGAAGTGAAGTGAGTGGCTAGCATGTACGGCTGCACACTAGCAGGTCCTGGGTTCGAGTCCCGGGTCGGGCCAAGTTTAGTTATTGAGTCTTTCTGTTTAGTAAGTCTTAGTAACAACCCAGAGTTGGGAAGTTGGCGGTGTCTCACCCCCGTGCCTCGGAGAGTACGTAAGTCCTGTGCCTTAACTCTCACTGGTCGTGTCGAGCAGTCGACCAACCGGAGTATGAGAGTGATAGGAATAGAGAGTGCACGTTGTGTCTGCGCGTACACTTGTGCACTATAATATCTCCTGCGCAGTTGGCTAGTCTTAATGAGATTGGCCGTCGTGGCCGGGATCGACCAGGAGAACATCATCATTCATAAATATTTTGTCTGAATAACTAGTATTTGTTCCCATCTAGATGTACCTATGTCCGTTTGTACACTGCATGTTTCATAGACCCCAGACACAACCTAATGTTGCCATGATTAGGAAACTTCATAATCTATACATATAATAAAATTCTAACTTAGTCGAATCTGTATATTATTATCGACACAGAGGCCGAATCTATAGTTTCTAGAATTTTGGTCTGTCTGTCTGTCTGTCTGGGAACGTATCACAAGAAAACCACTGGACAAATTTTGATGAAAGGTATGATGATAGCTGGTTATCCGGGTCAACGTATACGATACTTTTTACTGCAGGAAAAATGAAAATATCTCATCTCTGAGAAATCTATAAAAAACGTTTAAACGTAACTAGGGACGAACCCGAGCGGATGAAGTGTGAGTCGCTAGTGCTATATATTATACGAAAAAATATATAAACCGAAAACTATAACAATAAAACTAATAATTTTGTATAAATTCTAAAGCGGATACATAGAAATTATAAGATCATAAAATAAACATAAAATATTGAATTTCTTTTATTGCATCCAACGACGTGTTAGGAGGACATTAAGTAACATGATACTTATATTTGTGTATTTATTGAATATTATATCATAACAAAATGACGAGACGTTATGCAAGCAGAATTTATAAAAGGATAAACAGTGATTTAGTACATAGATAACAAAAGTCGGTTTCTATGACCAAGGCTTCGACATGCCGTACCTTATTAGAATACAAGATGCATAGATATCCCATTCTCACGCACGATTCCCTAGACTAAACATGTGAATTTCTGAAGCAAAAACTGAATATACCGCTACACTACACGGAAACGCTTATGATGTTACGAAACATTTTTTTTTCAAACGCCAAACGCATCCAAACCAAATAAACCAACCACATTTCACACCCGGAAATACGTCAAAACTTTTTGCCATAAAAATACTCTCGAAATTTGACAACTCAAAAAACTGAACAAGAAGGTTCAATATCGTGGGAAATAATTTTTATCTGTGGCAGAATAATGTTGTTCCAAGTTTAAAATGCAATATGTTATGGAGCGTAAAAAATAAAACGAGCCATGTTTGATGTTTGTCTTTGATCTTCCCATTCCGAATGCGCTATGTCCAATTGACTGCAAGGTGATTGGTTAAACGTACATATATTTTAAACAATAATGTGTTTATGTATTAATTGGAAATTATACATAAATATATATTGACAAGAAGTATATCCGTTTTCTTTATGTATTATAAAATTATAAAAAAATGCTAAGTCTTGCGACTTTGTTCACGATTATATAAAAAAGGGAAATTATGTAAATTAATATCAAACTTATCTTATCCAAGAGGTAAATCCTAAATGGATTCCAAAAGAATTTTCAATTTCGCCATTAAACTCGGATTGTATGTGTATTCAGCGTTTTTTAATAACCCACTTATAGGCACTCCGGGCCTACCTTCAATACGAAGGAGATCAGGCCATAGTCCACCACGAAGGCCAAGTACGGGTTGTCGGATTTTACATGTCTTTCGAAAAGTTGCTAGGTTTTCTCAGACATGCAGGTTTCCTCACGATGTTTTCCTTGACCGTAAGGCAAGTGGTAATCATGTTAGAAATGACGGGCACATGAAAATATCAGAAGTACGAGACCTGGGATTTGAACCCGCCTAACTCGGTTTCCCAAGCGAGCGCGTTCCACTTGGCTACTACTGCCTCTCTCTCTCTTTAAACTCTGATTACATAGGATATTTTAACGTAAGGAAAACTCAACCGACACACTAGCTAATCATTAAGGTAACCTTAAATTTTTGCAGTATCTTTTGTAATCTACTTGTTTTCTTTTTAAGTTTATGCCAGAAACTTTTTTCCCGAAAAAAGAAGCTTTTATCCATCATCAAAATGTAACATTTTGAAACTTGACTTAACCGTCAAAAACACAAACACTTTTAAATTTATTATTTTAAAATAAGATATCACGATTAAAATAATTTATATATAAGACATAACATTTTAAAACTATATATTAAACTTAACGCTTTATACACATACGCCGACATATTTACAATGTAAAATTAAATTTTTTGTTAAACTTAGTACGAGATAATGACCGCGTAATAATAGTTCGTTCCAGAAGTATCGGTCAAAAACTCGTTGGTATCACGGCAGGATGATTATTCGGCTGTCACGGGTACGTATCCTGTACAGAGAGTACATACAAGCAATTTAAACATGGAAATACTTATGAACCGCCCTGACTACTCACAGGTTTAGGGGAGCAATGACCTATATCCTAGCCGGAATCTTGGCGCGGACTAAAGATCGAAACGTCGACGCCCGGCGTCCATATTAAACTTTATTTTTTGTGTCTTAGAATCCACTTCTAATCATAGATTTTTGTTTACGGACAAAAACGTCTCACGTCAGTTTTACGCCAATTCCAATCTGACTCTTATAAGATTGGATCTTGTTTTACTTTGTTCGATCTCGCTTTTGGTTTTACGTCATTTGTTGTAACTCCTAATGTTTGTAAACTTTATGTTTTTTAAGAATTTATACCCTGTCGGTAGTGCGTTGGCTGGGTTATTTTTAAGCAATCCAAAAGTTTATTACTACCGCTTACGCAATTAATAGGAGTTTTTATTAGGCCGATGAAGGACTAAACTCTGATTGAACTTGGGACGTCTTCAATACATATATATTTGACAAACAATACTGGACTTACATTTTATAAGACAAGCATCAAAAGAAAATCGATATGTTATATTTAGTAAAGTTGTTCTAATCTATATTGTACCTACCTTTAATCTCTCAAAGAACGCGGACACGCCAGCGTTACAGTTAACAATAGATTTCTTAGAAATTTAATTAATTTCATAGAAATTTACCTGGAGGTGTAAATGCACTCCTAATTAAAACATAACCTATTTTTAGATACAGAAAAGTTTTAAAATAGTAACATTTAGTATTCATTTCGAATAACCTGCTACATTAGATATTTAATGACGTTTAAGCAATATTTAACTGTCGAACTCTAAATGGACGAGTCCTTTTATCGAATATTAAAATACAATTCAGACTTATCAAAGTCATATTATATTATGCACGTTCGCATTTGCAATAATAAATGCAAATTTACAATGACTAGAATAATAATGGCTATATTTCATGCGAGTGGCCGTCTGTGCCACCTTATTTGAACTAAAAGCCTATATCTTGCCCGGAAGTTAGGCTCTGTGACATTAAATATTAGGTAAAAATTAGTACTTTCTTATATTATCATAGAATATATAGTTCAGTATGTGTTTGAGACGTCTATAACCTTAGTCTCTCCCGTCACCATGATTGCTGTAAAGCATTCGAAACGTCGGGAACCAAAAATCAAAATAAATCCACGAAGTAATGCGAAAAGATAGTCTTTATTTAAAATGTCAAATATTTGCGTAAATCTAAGAAAGTATTATTCACTATTAGTCATATTTAGTACTTGCCTAAGAGTATCTGCTAACCGCCGGTAAATTCGGGTGATTTTTACAGATATTTCAATAATGGCGATACATATGTTATAATCTATATAAATATGTAAAAAGTATATGTCCGTTTGTAAGCGAAGTTGATAATGGTGGGACTGATTCATTATAATGTCTGTCAAAAATGATTTTAATAAATAATAGTCCGAATAAGGTTTGTAGTTTTATAGGTGAAAAATTTAATATTAGAAAAATCCGAAGTATACTAAAATGTATTAATTTATTATAAAAATAATCAAAAACAATGGATTCCCAAATCAAGATATTTTATTAGGGTTGCTCCATTTTGAGTAAGTATAAGGTAACTTTGTATTTTAATAGCATATTTTACAGTTAAAAAAATAATTCATTTAGCTTTTTAAGAAAAAGTAATAATTAATAATCAATACAATAAATAAATAATAATTATAACATATAGCATTAATAATAATGTTAGCATTAATAGTAATACTAGGAAACTAAAATCAAAAGCGTATATAGCCTTTTTTATACTACAACTAGACGTAATTATGAATATAGGTATTATTAGTTACTACCTTATTTAAATGCATTAAATTATTTTAAATAAGCCTATCGTCAATATCACAGATTATCAAAGCAACTATAAATAAGTTCAATCAATATTGTCCATATTATATTAAAATCGACAAGGTTTTATGAATATTTATTCTTAAGTCACATGCAATAATGTAGTATGGTAATCGCTTTATATTTCCAGATTATTCCCTTATTCAATGTTAGCCCACATCGACGAAGTAACTGAGGTCAACTGGCATAATGGCTGTAAGCCAAGAGTTGATTAATTGACATTTAGAAAAAAAATACTATTTGCATTATTCCTCTATATTAATTAAAAACTTATAAGTAGGTATCGTAAATAGTGGGGATGATGAAGTAAGGGTTATCAGCACAGTAATGTACAGATGATATTCATTTAAAGGTATAAAATAAAAAGTTTATGATACGAACAAGTGTCGAGATCTTATCGTTGTATTGTCTTGTTTGTTTCTTATATATTAAAAAGAAATAAAGTCTGAAATTTAAAATAAATTATTTATTATTATAAGAATCTTCTTAACATAACTGGCAACTTCTATTTTATTACGTATCGGAGCTAAGAAGAGATAAGAAAATAATAAACACGACATCAAGAGACGTACATTTTTAAACCATGTCCTTAAATATGTTCAATGTTCATGCATCAAGATATAAAATACAATATGAAAATATTACAACAAATATTTTTATCGCGTGAACCTTTCTTCCAGTAATAGAAGCTAGCTAGAAATACAATGCATTTGAAATATCTCTCAAGATAATAAGCTCATTCAAACTAAATAGGTCATTCCACCCTTAAGGTCAGTACCCCATAAGTAACAGGACCATGGTTTTTTAGGGATCCATTTTTTATCGAACTAGCGCCCGATTTTAGTTATATGGGTACCGTTAAATATGAATACACAAGGGATAGTGTCACGAAGATTTATCTTGAGATAGAATTTTTGTAAAAATTGAATTATGAATATTTTATTTTAAATTGCTACTAAAATATGCTTTCGAATGTTAGTTATTGATTACTTTCTGATTGTGATTGATTTATTTTTATTATTTGAATCGTTAATTTATGATAAAATATAAACTAGTAAGTTAAATAATAAAATATTTTGCGTTAAGAAGGTTCTTAAGCAAATTACAACGTTTTATTAGTTATTTAACAGGTTTCTTAACAATAATTTTTAATTTTTCTGCTTAACTTGATAAAGTAGTTATTATTAAATATATAGCATCAAGCAAATCAAAAAGCAAAACTTTGAAGCCGAAGAAAAAAAATCACATGCATAACTAATAAATCGCAAACATCTATTATATAATTAATTATTACTAACAAAAAATTTATAATTATAAATATTGAAACAGATGAAATGAGACAAATCTCTAGATAAATCCGTGTAGCGCAGTGTAGCGGTCGTTTCCGCATTCCACCGCAGCGACCCACTGCGCCACTGCCCGCGTATCCCTGATCCTGATGAGAGCTGCGCTATGGAATAATCGATAGATTCCTTTTATATTTACTATTACTATTATAGATTACTACTGCTTTAGATGTTATAGATATTTCGATAGTAAATAGTAGATAAATATTTATTTTATATTACTAATACACTTATAGTTATTTTTTTTATTTTCAGGTATTTATTAATTGCTAGCATTGCCCGCGGCTCCGCCCGCGTTCAGATGACCAAAAACCTAATTCTTAGGTTTAACATATTAGTATACTCTTACAATGCAGTTTTGTGTTTTTGTATTTTTTCTCAGAAATGAGATATTTTCCCGCGGTAAAAAGTAGCCTATATGTTGACCCGGATAACCAGCTATCATCATATCAAATTTCATCAAAATCTGTCCAGTGGTTTTCTCGTGATGCGGTAACAGACAGACAGACAGACAGACAGACAGACAGACAGAAAGACAGACTGACAAAAATTCTAAAAACTATAGATTCGGACTCTGTATCGATAATAATGTCTATTTCAATTAGAGTTCCCAAAAAATATTTAATGTACAGATTTAACTCAGAATTTTATTATATGTATAGATTTATTCATCATTAGTGATTACACTATAATTAAGTATAATACTTGGTTATTAATTAAGTATAATAAATACAGAAATTGATTCTTTCCAATTCAATTCCATTGATTCTATTGCCCAAAATTAAAGAATAATGGTAAATCTAAGCATGACAAGCAAAATCAACTAAACATTACAATTTTTTTAACTATGAACTTATTTATGTATAAGTATTAAATGTATTTTTGTGTGTCATAGAGTAATACTTTAGATATTATATATAAATATGTCTTAGTATTAGTTGCATGTAGAGTTGACTCTTTTATACATATATTGTGGGTACGTACAATAATAATAGTAATCTATCTATACATACATATAATAACATTCTGAGTCGAATCTGCACAGTTAATATTTTTTGGAAAATCTTATAGAAATAGTCATTATTATCGATTCAGAAGCGGAATCTATAGTTTTTAGATTTTTTGTCTGTCTGTCTGTCTGGCAGCGCATTACGAGAAGACCATTGGACAGATTTTAATTAAATTTAGTATGATGGTAACTGGTTATCCGGGTCAACATATAGGATACTTTTTACTGTGGAAAAACATCTCATATCTGAGAAATCTATTCTAAACATTAAAACATAACTAGGGACGAATCCGATCGGAGCGAGGGTGAATCGCTACTTATAAATTATAATTTAATGCGTGATCAGATTTGAAGTCTTTAATATTACCTAGTATCTAGGGTAGTAAAAAGATAATATTTAAACTTTTAATATAATATAATAAGAGGTACTTTGCATTCCTTACATATTATAGAGATTTCAATCTTAAATAGTTAAAATATTATTCAACGATAGCTAGCTCTTATTAATTAATTAAGATAACTATCGTAAGTTTAATACCTATAATGTGTAAAAATGGGGGTATATGTATATATATATATATATATATATATATATATATATATATATATATATATATATATATATATATATATATATGGAAGTTAACGTAGGTAACTACTTTATATGTAGTATCAAATCAATTCAACTTAGTCTAAGTATACTGTTAGATATTTGCAGTATATTATTTTGATTCGTAACACTATAAAATAAAAATCATTCTGAAATTTAATAACAGAAATACCTACTTTTTTTATTTTAATCTTTAATTCTAGAAGTCATCAATATGTGTTTTCGGCAGTCATTATAATGAAAATAGTTTAACATTTTATATTCAAATATATTTATAACACACATACGTAATTATCTAAAATGCTTGCAAATTAACACAATGAGATAGAGTGGTATCAAGCTAATTTAAGCTTAAAACAGATGCTTTTAGCACCTGGAGAGTCTTTAGTCCTGTCGAAATATATTCATTTGATCTTTTTTCCACCGATAAAATACTCGACGAGAATTTTCTTATCCAGCCGCCGTGTATTACGACGTAGTCTATGACAGCCTATTTATTAAACAGGTGGCGTTGCTTATCCTTTTTCGGTGAGTTTTGACATTGTGTAAGCGATAAAGTTTGCGGTTGCTATGTAAACAGATAAAACCTTGCATTCTTTATACTTTTGAAAGGTGACCAAGTATCATGTATCGCTATTCATGGCATTCGATACAATTATTAAGAAATGTATAATTTAGTAATATGTTGTGAATTCGATGTCATTTTTTTATATTATAATACGGATTATCGATATTATAGAGATTGATGGGGCATCACTAGGAGTGTTTAACGGGTCCCAAGCCCTACATAGCCTTGCTTACATAGGTACCGCTAGTCGATACATCAAATGTTAGTACTTCGGTAATATCTTATTAAATCTATACGTAAGCGATTACGCCATATATACTCGGAATGTAGGTGGTAACGGTAAGGACCTTTATAGTGTAAAGATTTATGCCCGATAGAAGACTGGATGGACAGTATGTGATGATTACGTGTAAAAAATGTAATTATTGGCTTTAAAGCTTCATTGCTTAGTGTAGTTCTTTGATGTAGTTTATTTTAAAGTCTAGATTGTTATTACAACTTTTTACCCGACTACTCTGGAAGAAGAGTAATGTTTTTCGAGTGTATAATATATGTATATACGTTGTATATACATATGTAAGTATTTTTTTTGTTTATAGCCTAAATGGCTTTATATATTTTGCCTACTAACTGCCTCGGTGGTGTAGTGGCTAGCATGTACGGCTGCACACTCGGAGGTCCTGGGTTCGAGTCCCGGGTCGGGCCAAGTTTAGTTATTGAGTCTTTCTGTATAGTAAGTCTCAGTAATAGCCCGGAGTTGGGAAGTTGGCGGTGTTTCACCCCCGTGCCTCGGAGAGCACGTAAAGCCGTCGGTCCTGCGCCTTAACTCTCACTGGTCGTGTCGAGCAGTCGTCCCACCGGAGTATGAGAGTGACAGGAACAGAGAGTGCACGTTGTGTCTGCGCCTACACTTGTGCACTATAATATCTCCTGCGCAGTTGGCTAGCCTCAATGAGATTGGCCGCCGTGGCCGGAATCGGCTAGGAGAACATCATCATCATCATATTTTGTTAAATGAGATGTCGTTAGATTTATTTTATTTGAGATTCTGATAATAACTCTTATTATAGCTAAAATTTTTTACACAGTCAAATTTTTATTTTACTGACTTGTTTATTGCATATGAGTCTACTATCTTCTTCTTCCTATTAAAATATTCTATAATAATAAAAAGAAGATAGTTAGATATAGTTTAGACAGATATTTTGTATTGATGTTGATAACTTCATATTGACTTTGGTTATTTCAATGTAAGTTTAATTCTATGTCATTTTAGTAGTATATATGGACATTTTTTATTTAAAATTGTTATACAAATATAATTGCTAAAGGATTTGTACAAGTATCATATAGTTAATAAGTAAAACAAATAGTGAATATTACTTGAAAAGCCAACTTAAAAATCATTTATAATTATATTTTTTTCTATGCGCTATATAGGTTTTCATTTAACATCATCACCATTATCATGATTTTATTTTCTTGGATTTTTTATACTTACATAATCTTTTCATCGACAAAGAGCCATTACGTTTTTAAATGAATTCATTATAGAGCTTGCAACGAAGGTGACACAGTTCAATAATTAATATATATCCTTGAGAGAGAGAAGGTTCTCAAGGGCAAGGAGCAGTAGTACGATGTATGATAAAAAAAAAATATTATGTGTAATATAAGTAAATACTTAACAATTAAATCGAAACCAAGATGTTTGTATAAATATTTATAATGAATTTATACTTTTCTCCATATATTTTGTTTTAATATACTTCGTAAGCAAAGAGTCTCTGGAGGTTACTACAAGTACATATTCCATAATAGGGTATACGAAGATACTATTGGCAGTTTCATGTGTTTAATATTACATACATAGTTTACAGCGTTTTTGTTTTAATTTATGCAGACGAAGGCTCTTACGCTTTTGCTAGTATTCTGTGCTATAGCACAGATATTATGATATTTATTTATAGAATTTATTTACCTAAAAGCCATATTTAACACTATCGATCATTCACTATAAACTTTCAATAAAAAAAATCTTATATTCCTTTATGCCATTATTTTATTTCTTAGTAATGAAGACAGGATGAGAACGATTACAATAGCTTATATTATCATTATATTATTGGTAGCAATAATATAAAAATACTTTTAAATTAATAATACATATTTTTTGCAATGCAGTTTCAGCGACGATCTGTTTCCGTTATTCCACTCTTTCATGTTTTTTAAAAAAAATCATTGTGTTTCAAAATTTTATAAATGTTTATAGTTCTTTATCAATAAAATATGTTCATCTCTATATCGACGGGTGAAAGGCTATTTGGTTTAAGGGACATTTTGTTAACTTTACAGGAGAAGCAATTTAATGAAATAATTTGTTGAATATAACGAAGTGGCAAGATGTGTCTGTGCATGAAAAATGCATTCCATATAAAGCCATATAACCATGGCTCTAAAAATTTTAAATATCTATCATTCCCATTCAATTATTTGCTTGTTTTAAGATCTCTATTTATTTCTACAATTTCACGGGGTTGTTTTATATTATTGTGGGATTATAAAAAAATATGTTTAGAAATTATAGAAAACATCTTTATTGTTATCTTAAACTATTTGATGTTAAATTACAAATATATATTGATAAACACTAGGGTGGGATCCTTTCTGGGTTCTTTTTTAAATAAAAAAGGCGATAGTGTTCCTTCCAATACAACTAATTTAATTTTTATTCAGTCTTAAATGGCAACACTGAATTAAAATGTAATTTAGACGGCTAGACGCAGTCTTATCAATTAAAATATTTTAATTATTTAAAATAAAAATAAAAATTAAAAACAAAAGAAGCAGAAGTAAGCAATACTTTATTTACATTTTCTTCAAGCAAAGTCAAATTGGTAACTCGAATTATGCGGAAAGTTATTAGCAGAAATCTTTATATTTATCTAAGTAACTACAAATAAAATTCTTTTATAGGTATATATGCGGTAAATTTTGAAGGTTTCTTATAAAATATACAGTCACAAGAAGAAAACCATTCAAAAAACCCTTTGCCTCTTTTTGCTTGTCTTTAAACAATCTTATCTATGTTTCGATGCCACTTTATTGACACTAAAAAGATTGCCAGCATTATAATCTGTAAATTACATCTATACTACAACTACCAATTAAAAAATATATTTCTAACTTTAGAGCAATCTATTTTATAGGGCTGTCGATAAAGTTGCATCAACTTAAATTAAGTTTAAATAAAATAATTTATATAAAATACAAATGCATGAAAGATATGTAAGTTCTCGAAAATATTTATTCAGTCAAGTAGTTCTTACAACTAGTGAGTATTGATTAACATTGAAGGGGACCCCCCAGAGACTGGAGGTGGAGTTCAAAGCAGGAATATATCTGAAAATAAAAGAAAAAAAAATTAATAATGTTATTAAAAATATATGAAAATAATTTTGAAATAAAAAATCCGAATAAGTTTTGCTCGTTCTTGTTTTACAAAAGTTGTTGCTATAGATTATGTAACATAAGTCATCTTATTTATTTTTTTATTTCCTAATATTTCCATTTGCGTACAATTAAATTCTTTTAAAATTGATAACAAAAACATAGCTATGCACTTCATCGAATAACAATACATAATAACCATTTAAGCTTCCATATTATAGGCCTAAAATGCTTAAGGCCAGTTTTCATTGGTTAATATGTCAGGTGGTCAGTTTTTATAGACTCATATACTCTATTTATATTTTTATTTGTTAAAATTTTATTGATATTTTATAGGCTTTATATTTTTTACTGTAAAGGATAATGTTTTATAGGCTATAATTTTAACTTATAATTATAGGATGTATGAAAGAGATCTTTGCATGCAAAATATATTTTAAAAAAAGAGATATCTGAAAATAATTATGTTTTTTAACTTTGCATTGTTTAGATAAGAGTTTATTTTCATAATATACAATTTTACTAGATACGCAAATTGTCGGACATTGTGTGATTTTTTAGCTTTGTGTCGGCACCTTTGCAAAAGTCAAACAAAAACGCATTATTCACAAATAAAAGAATTGTGTTAAAAAATATTTAAACAATTGCGCGTGGGGCGCATTTTATTATTTTATAGTCAATTTTTTGCAAGAATTTATTACCATAAAGATTGCAAAAAGTGTACATTTGTTAGAAACAAAAATATCTTTTCTGTTTGCGCAACTTAATTGTTTATGGATAGACCACGGCCATAGCTATTGTGTTTTAAAGGCGGTTCCTTTAAGGATGTTATGAAATTACTTGGCGTAATTAAAAAAAATGTTGCCTTCTCTTTCTTTTTTATGGGATGTAAGCTCGTCTGATGACATAAAGACTGCACTTAGGTTATGTGAAAAGGAAGCGTGGTTACGTATTTATTACATAAGAATTACGGTCTCTATAATGGACAGTAAATATTGAGCTTATACTTCAATCTTAATTTAACGATTCAAAATATATATTCATTTATTAATCGTTATGTAAGTTGTTTTATTGATTGTTATTGTCATATTAGGAAATACGATGTAATAAGCTTAGTTGTCATGCAAAATTACAAAAGTTTGATTATAATAATTTTCTCTAACATCTCGAACGGAGGCGAGGGCGAAAGCAACGTCATAATTTTACTGCTTAAAGTAATTTTCAAGCGATCAATTACAATAGTTTTATTATCGTGTCGTCATGTCTAGAAACCAGATGCACAACCTACTGTACACCGGTCCCTGGTCATCCTTGGATTAGCAGGCTCCATGCACCTGTTCGATAAAACTAATAACGTATGACAAGTATATAGATATACTAGCTGTTCCCACAGCGCTACTCGTTTGGCATTTGAGAAGTAACAAACAGCAAAAAAAATCAAATTAAACAAAATTCGCATACAACAAGTACAAAAAATGGAACAAATTGAAAATGAACCAAAGTTAAATAAACAAATAAAAAAATCTGCTTGTATACGATCTCATCTCAGTTAAAACTTTGAATTAAGCGTAAAAGTAGATACGTAGCAATATCTATTGCACTGAGCGATATAAATATTTTTTTTAGAAAAATAATAAATTATACGTGTTTTTGCAATATCCCTAGGGATTTCGCGAATATTCGAATTGTCAAATCATCCATACATAATATACATAAAAATTGTTTTAAATTTGAGATCTCATTCATTAAATAGTAATTTTGTGGGCATATTTAGTCCATTCGTCAATAGATGGCGCCACCTGTAGCTTAGTTCTAAATTCAAATAAAAAAAATATATACATTGACCGTGAGATTCTCGCCATTCAATTTAATTAAAGAACCATACATAATTTATTCAAATTACCATCTCACTCTGTCTTGTGATCGCTCGGATCGTCAACTAGAACACTTTGTACCAGGCGAGCAGAAATGGCGAGGAGTTTTGTTCATTGAGTGGCGCGTAAAAGTGTGTGGTCGTTCGGGTCTTTGATTAAATAAAATAAAAGAGTACATGTAGCGTTTGGTTTGAATGGTTTATCTTAGATGGCTATTATGTAATTTTATTGTAGTTTTTAACTTTTAAATTGATTATTTAAATAGTTGAATAGAATATATAATAGAAGAATCAAGAAATCCTTTGTTACGTAACAAATGTTATTATTTACTTTACATAATATAATAATGATTAATGTTTTTTTTTATATTTTGCAAAAAATAAACAATACTATTTTTGTCTCGCTCTATCTTTTAATACTTGTACATCTTATGTGTAATTAATTCCCATAGCTATAAATAAATCTATCTATTTTCAAACGTCGAAGGCGAAAAGATACGCGGAAGTTAAATAAATAATGCCCCCTTCCTTTAAGATCAAGAAAAGCAAGTTATCTTCAGCTTATTACGCGGAGACGAGGTACCAGGCTCGCAGATACATCGAAGAGCTTATGACGTAACTATCTCACACACGCTCACAGTGCATAGTGTAGGCGCACAATCAAAGTTGACGACATTTTGACGCATTCCATTTCCATCAACTGTTTTTGTTACATATAAATTGTTCTGATATGGCTATAATGATACATATTTATACGTAGGAATAAATATTCCTTTAGCTATCACAATTTCTCCAATTCCTTTCTTTTTTGGTTATCTTTGGGCTAATATTCATTTAACATAAAATAATTATATAATTAGATGGCGTTTCTATATAAACGATTCTCGTTTATATTTTAAATAAACATTACAAGTTACACGACGTTTTTTCTAATTTGTAAGGTTGACGATCTCAGCACGCTTGACGTGTTTGCGTTATGCGGAAACGTTAACACGCGTTCTATAGATACGCTTTACGGGGCATACACGTGCAACACCCAAATTACGAATGAGAGCTCTCGCACTTCTGTGTGTATTTTACATCTGTGTACGTCTATTTTGTTCGTGAGTCGTTGCTATGTTTCATGTACTAGGGTAGCATAAGCGGATGGGAGTGACATTATATACGATAGTGATAAGGTTAGTTGGGGTTTAGTTTTCATATTAAATTTCCATATTCGAGCGCTAAATATTATTTTATTTAGAAATCCCATTAATCTTACTAAAATTATAAACGTCAAAGTTTGTGAGTATGGATGTTTGTTACTCTTTCACGCCAGAACGGCTGAATGGATTTAGATGAAATTTGGCACAGAGATAGATTATAGTCTGGAATAGTACACAGGTTAAGTACTTTTTATCCCGGAAAAATGTATGGTCCCTGTGGGATTGATTTGTTTTTGTCTAGGGACGAACACGAATCGAACTGAGGGTGAGTCGTTAGTATTATTAATGCGAAAGTTTGGATGGGTGTTTGTTACTCAATCACGCCAGTGCCGCTGAACGGATCTGGATGAAATTTGGCACACAGGTAAATTATAGTCTGGAATAGCATCTAGAATACGTTTTATCCCGGAAAGATGTACGGTTCCCGTGGGATAGGTTTGTTTTTGTTTTTCATTAGACGAACCCGAGCGAAGGTAATGTGAGTCGCTATTATTAATATAAAAGTGCACTAAGCAATAAGCATGTTGAAAACTGTCATTGACTGAGTATATAAAAAAATATTTAACCGTATATGGTGAAAATATTTATTACCTGTCTGTTGTTAGGTAATACACAGATAAGTAAATATTTTAAAAATTAATTCATTCGACATATCTACTTGAATTCATATTACGTGAATTAATTATAAAGCATTTATGAAAATTCAACAATTTTTAAATATTTTCTCTACATGTTTTTTTACATACAGATATTCTTTGTGAATTACTCTGATTAGGTGGATGCAGAGTTTATTGAACCGCTTTGCTTCATCTCCCGTATCGCTAGTGCAGTAGTGTCAATGACTTGATAGATGACGAATATCGATAGAAAAACATAGCTTAGATGCTAGATGGGGTTGGATCGGACGATAAATAAATTACCATGTACTTTAAATTTTTTTTTTCAATCATCAGTGATTTTATATTAAAAAGATGTATAATTAATTCTTAATTCATAATTAACTATAGATTCAGCCTCGCTTCACACGGGTTCGTCCCTCGGTACGTTTTAACGGTTAGTATGAAATACTAATCTTTGAATTTTTCTGCTTTTCTATACTATAATATACATGTATTATACATATAAACCTTCCTCTTGAATCACTTTATCTATTGCTGAAAATTGCATTAAAATCCGTTGAGTAGTTTAAAAGATCTAAGCGAACAGACAGCGGAAGCGACTTCATTTTATACTATGTAAAGATTGGCATTAGTTAATACTATTTGAAATGCTATTCCCATATTTGAAAGAATAAGAGTAAAGTTAATGACTTTTGGCAACTATGTTGGTAAGTAACCATTTTTTATGTTTGGAATTAAATGACAGTGTCCAAGCCTGTGATTCACCTCACATTAATCACAATTGCGTATTATCGCGGCTTATTGATAATTTTCTAACATGAAAAGCCGCGATATTTGCTATATATATATATATATATATATATATATATATATATATATATATATATATATATATATATATATATATATATATATATATATAAGATATAGACTCATACAACATACGTACCAGACGAATATACAAATTAGTATTTAATTACTGAATAATTTAAAGAATATAGATAAGATGTTCTCTACATTTAAAGCAAAAATTAACTTAAAATAAAAAAATTGAAATTGTAGTAGAAAAAACTGAGATTAATTATAATCCAAGAGTATGAAAAGTTTTTTAATTTGCATAATTGCTAAAAGAAATGCTTTGATCTTGATACGAAAATGTTTATTTAATATATGCTTTGGTTTAATATTTGAAATCAAAATTTTATAATGTAATGACTCAATGTCAAATGTACATAGATAAGCAATTACTTGTGCTGGCAAGTGTCTAAAATTTAAATTTTAAAGCTGATAGCTGCTGAATTTCATGTTTTGCACGAACACTTTGAAGTATTTAAAGTCAGATATTTTTAGCGCCATCTTTGGACTCGTTTATTGGGGTGAGATCGATAATTAAAATGTATATACACGGTAGCGACAGAATCGCTGACCCGACATTACGGCAACTACCTATTATGAAAGGCCTTATGCAACTAAACTTCGCTAGCAAGGTTGATATGTAATGCTAAGTCTGGGTCTAAAGTTTGACCCACATTGCACCGGCCTTTGAAGTCTTAAATGTTGTAACGATATTTCTTAATCTTTATGCATCTGCTATGCAATTGGTAAAAGGACGAAAATTGGTATTAATTATATCGATTAAAAATCGAGTTTTGACTTGATATTTAACATCGATTTTGACATTCATAAAAAATAATGTATGCATGTGTAAGTCCTTTAGTAAAGGTTTTAATTTTTTTATTATATAAGATACTAGCGGCTTGCCCTAGCTTCGCTCGGTTTCATCGCTGTGAGAATAAAAACAAATCTATCCCACGGGAACCGTACATTTTTCCGGGATAAAAAGGAGCTTAAGTTTTATTCTGGTGTATGAGGTATATTATTGTAAAATTTATTAAAATCCATTCAGTAGTTTTTGCGTGAAAGAGCAACAAACATCCATACATCTATAAATCCAGACATCCATACATCCTCACAAACTTTCGCATTTATAATATTAGAGGATTCATTGTTAATAAGCATTAAGAATGTTTATTATATATACACTATATAGGGACTTAAAGCCTTAAGTCAAAGTAATATTATAAAGAGGTAAAATTTTTAAGTTTGTTGATTTGTTTGTAATGGTAAATAGATAAACTAAAAATTCGCTGAATAGATTCAGATGAAATTTGATATGAAGATAGTTTGAGATCCTGAGAAGGACATAGGATAGTTTTTATCGCGGAAATTATACCTTAAGGGGATAAAAAGGGTGATGAAAGTTTATAGGGCGAATCGATCATTTCTCAAGTAAAATATATAGTCTATCTATTCCATACTAACAGTTAAACCGTACCTAGGGAGAAAGCCAAAAGCGAGTGTGAGACCCTCGTCATATATAAAATTAATTAAAATTAAATCTTTAAAAATGTTTTAATGCAGTTCGCTGTTTCATAAAATATTTTTTACATAGCCTTCAAATAAGCTGTAGGTATAGCTTGAAATAAACTATCAAGATTTTCCTATAACTCAAGTAGATTAGGACATACCCATATATGAAAATGAAATCATCATAATAAAAAACAAATCGTAATTTGGGTGTTATTAAACTCAGAAACAGTCATCGACGATTCGATATTACATTAGAATAGTCAAATAAAATATTTGAGTTCAAACTAATAAAAGAACCAGTTCCTTGACCAAGGTTTGTTGACTCCTTAAAATATTTTTGTCGAAAGATTCTATCTCTATAAATATTTCTTAGGTAATATCGTGAAACAAACATTGCTAGTTGCTAATTAATTATTGAAAAATGCTATATATCTTGTAAAAGTTATATGAAAATCGATTTAGATTCTGAAGCTTGGCTAACATCCGCTAAAGCTGTTGCACAAGCAGGCATAAGTGCAGGAGCTAGTCCCAATAAAAAACTTCTCAAAATTTTATCGTTAAGTATAGGGATGTCAAAAGTTGTTGCAATCTAGTAATTTATGCGCGCCTTTCATACCACAATGTCGATTAATGTACGTAATTTAGTACGTAAATAATGATTTTATTCTTGCATAAGTAAAACAGCACCTGCCCGTACAATACCTACTAGTATTCATTTAATTATTTAAACATTTACCTTTAATTAGAGCCGCCACCTGCTCTTCGACCTTGTATTGCACCTTTGTACGCGACATGTACTTTGCATCGCAAAAAATGCATATTTTTAACATCAATTCATGAACTTTTTGTCAGTATAAAGAAAAAAATGCGCGGAACGATTACATTGTTATATGCATTTTAAATATATTTTTAGAAACGAGCGCTTTGCATAGCGAATAAATGGCAATTCACAGCCGCCTTCACTATATCTATTTTACAATGAAGTGTATAAAAATAAGTTCTATATATTTAGTTTTCTTAGTATTTGCTTATTCTACTAATATATGTGAGTTTTTTAATCTATTATGGTGTACAATTGGTTTTGTTTTTATTTACCGAGTGAAAGTGAATAACGAATTACTGTCATCTAAATATCCAAGACTAACAGATGTTATGTGCGGTAAAATGTTCTAAGACATACCAGTTACAAAATTTTACTATTATAAATTACATTGTGAAGATGTAGTTTGAAGTGTAAACATTGCGCAAATTCGTTTTTATAACACTCACACTTGTTAGGCTGTTCAAATAGGCGTAATACCCTATTTTGATACAAACATTATGCCATAATTTTTAAAATACAAATATTAAACGTAATTTTATAGAGTGAGTTGTTTTGGGATCAGATGTAATTTAGTCTCCCATTTGATAAAAGATAGACGTTTCCATAGAAACAAATTCAACAATGCAACATAAAACAATGTAAGTAAAGATAAAGCGAATCGTCGCTTAGCTCATGTTATCACAATCAAATTACGCCACATTAAGTTACGACACAACTCGTTTCAACCATATTAAGTTACCAAAATAGCTGGTATGAGTTTAAATTATCTAACAAAGGAAGACGGCCACGTGCGGAGCATAACTTTATAAGCAAAAAAATATGGCTAGGGAGGTAGTGACCTATGATGACGCAACCCGAAAAACAGGCCACGCTGCAGTGGACCGAGGTCAAGGAGGTTCACCATTAAACCATCGCATAATCTCACCATGTGCGAAATCGACAAGGCTCTGAATCATCGCCACGAAAAACAATCGTCTGAAAATTGTTATAAAGACCGGTAATTACATAAAATACATCTTTAACCACTCTTGCTTTAGATTTCGCTGTTTGTATTTCAAGTGATTTATAATCGGTGGTCTAATAAAGTTGAGAATTAGGTGCGGTGATGAGCATTTTCGAGTGTCGCCGAAGCGTCGGACCGCGTTCGCGTCTATTTTGAACTCCCGATCGGCCGTTCGCCGGGTTGTTGAACTGGATATTTCGGCAAACAGACGCATTACGCGTTTTGTTAATCTGAAAGTATTATGACACCGCCTGACAAAATTTTAAATACCTTTAAGTTCGCATATAAAAATTACAAGGAAGCTTATGAAATTGTCACCGCCGGCATAATTAACCTACCTGCGACGATTCAGGCTGCATAATTGGCCAAATAAAATCTGCGACAATCGTAATTAATTGTAGCGAATTAAATGATAACATTCATAATACAAATGAGCGCGATGCAATGTTTTTTGCGAAACTGGACGCAAACATGCGGAGATCTGCTGTGATAGTGTGCGTGCTTTCATCTACTTGTATGTGTGTGTGCAGTTTGTGTGTGTACGTGGAAGCGCGCGATGAAATAAAATATGTCCGGTCAACGAACCCGCGGTCGGTGCCATAAAAATTGCGATACTGCCCGAAATTCGGACAGAAAGTTAAAAACCACAACCATGTTAATAATTATAAAAAAAATAAATAAAAAAAACTCGCAAGATATCAATGTTAGTGAGGCACTCTGTAATCGTTATATAACCTTATAAAAAGTACTTAAAAATTGAAGGACAAAGACCTAACCAGTTCTTGAAGTTGATGAACGATACATTTAACTTTGTAAAAAATATAAACCCAAATAGTTCCGATAACACAAACAATATGCATAACACACTCCTTCACGGAATAAATAAGTAGAGTGTAATATAAATAGCAACAATTTGTCAGAATTTTAAAACGAATGAACTTAAAATTCAGGGACTGCACTAATACCAGGAAGGAGAGAAAATAAAAATACTTACGTCTACACAAAGAGGATCTCCTGAGGCCATTTTTGGGCTCAAAAGTTTCTGAACAGAGTATTTTTCCTATATGTCTACATTTCCGGATAGCACGCGGCGCGCATGTCAGCTGATTTCCATCCGATGACCTTGTGAATACGCCTCCCTTCATTTTACTCGAACTATTTACAGCTGTTGTCATTATTAGCCTGTCAATCATGTTTTGTTACTTGGCCTCCTTTTTCTGCAAGAAGATGTTTCTTCCGGACGCGTGCCAGTCGAGATTCTCCGTCTGCCACAGCACATATTGCCTCAGAAGGTGGAAAGTTTTAATAGATTTCTGTGGGGTCGAGCCCGATCATTTTGTTGCTTAGTATTGCCCAGTAGGATCTAATACCTTAACATCCATTTTTTTATATAAGACTCTAATAAGAAAGTTCAATACACACCGGTTGGGTCCAAACTCTTAAAGGCCATCGGTAGTCAATACTGACCAGTGGGGTCTAGTGTCAGGACATCCATTTTGATCGATTCTTTAATAAAGTCCGGTTGGGTCCAAAGTAAAAATATCCATTGCTTAGCACAGTTTAACACAAAAGTTCGTTTCGTGCACCGAGTCGCGATGTAAGGGTTATTTGTTTCAACACAATGGTCTGTTCGCGCGTGCGACTTGACGGTCTGTGCGCGTTGCGGCGCGGGCGCAGGTTTATATGATGAAAGCGTCATCCAAAGCCGCCATCTCGCGGCGAGTGGACACAACGTTAGAAAAGACTTTTCCGAACTCTGTAATGGAAAGGGTTACCATGACCGTACATTTATTTCGTCGTACTTCAGCCTCACTTTTGAAAATAATAGGCTTAATAAAGGAGTACAGCATATGCTCAATAGCTCTAAAACAAGATTGACTGGCCCGGCGCATATGGATATCACCTGCGCCATTACAAAGGTGCGAAATTAATATTAGTTATAAATTGGGTTCTTAATAGCTTATTTTATGATCTTTTAAAACCTATTTAAAATTATGCATTTTAGGCATTTAATAATGGCATTATACTCGTAATTATATACTTTCTAAATATAGATTGTATCCTATTATATGTCTTGCCTGCACGTCATCTCCTCATGTAATATTTATTTGGTTTTCAAAAACTAATGAAATTCAACGTCATTTTATTCATAGTATGCAGTAGTTTTATACCAGGAAGTGGAAAAAACATGAAGCTAGTCACCCTACAATCCAGCAGCCATTAGAGTGTAGGAGGCACTAGACGTTTCCTTTTTCCTAAGCAGAAAACTGCTTTCCACGCACACAGCCATATACTTCCATCTCGCTCACTCCATATGGTATATATATGTGATATCTCTTTCCCTCACTGTGTCATTGAGTTTAATAAACGCGCAAGTTAATTTAAATTTAATATTAGATTAGAAATTTCTTTCATTAAATTTATTCTTAGTACTACCATTGGTCTATTTAAGGGTTATTTTATAATGAAGATATCAACAATAGCTTTGAACTTCTTTTATATTTCATTTCTAAATATTGCAGACATTTTTCAAGCAAAATATTTTTTTTTTTCTCTGTATCCCGCTCAACTCGACAATCTGTCATTAGACATTTAGCTGCTCCTTTGTTTGAAGTTATTCAGAAATAGGTATTTGTAGCAATAGTGTGAGAAATTGTCCATTGACCACTCTCCCTTATTCTGTTGGGAATCGGTTTATTAGATTTGGAACACTGTTCCTCCTCAGTCTTGTGTAAACAGTACTTCCAGATCCCGCTAAATCAACAGCCAGGGAGTTGACATGCTTGGTTAGTTTGTACTGGTAGTTTTGACTATGGGCAACTATTTCTTTCTTAACTGTTATTAGCAAACTGATATAACTGATATATAGTTGTACAGAATTGTAATTTCTACGCTCTGACTAAGGAATAAGGAAGACTGAGTGTCATAGAAATAAATATGATGCCAAATTGTTGTATAATGTTTTAAAGTAAAATATAATCTTTAAAAGCAATAGAAATAAATTATACTAGAATAATTATATTATTTATAAATATTATATTACTGTGATAAGTAAAGAAATGTTAATACATAAAAATAGCTAACGAATTTTATTACAATAAATTAAAAAAAAAATAGGTAAGCTTTATGCTATCTCTCTTTCAAAGGGAAGAGAACCAAAGCTTAAAAAATACAACAGAATATAATATAACTTTTATTATTCATTTTTTTTTCTCAAAAATTCTAAATTACCGACTAATCTACTATGCATATAATAAAACTGTAACTAAGCCGAATCTGTACATAAAATATTTTTTGGAAAATCGTATTGAAATAGACATTATTATTGATACAGAGGCCGAATCTATCGTTTTTTGAATTTTTGTCTGTCTGTCTGCCTGTCTGTGACCGTCTCACGAAAAAACTACTGGAGAGATTTTAATGAAATTTGGTATAGCTGGTTATCCGGGTCAACATATAGGATGAGTTTCTATGTTGCTATGTATAAAGTATTTTTGATTTTATAAACAATGAGTTTTGAATATATGTAGCTTCAAAATGACATGCATACTTAAATACTTTAGTAATTTTTATTTTTATTATTTTTAACTATGAAATGTAAAGGAAGTTTTGAAACCAGATTTTAATATTTTTTAGGGTTCCGTATCCAAAGGGTAAAATGGTCTGTCTGTCTGTCCGTCTGTCACCAGGCTATATCTTATAAACCGTGATAGTTAGACAGTTGAAATTTTCACAGATGATGTATTTCTGTTGCCGCTGTAACAACAAATCTAAATCTAAAATCTAAAAAACAGAATAAAATAAATATTTAAGGGGACTCCCATACAACAAACGTGATTTTTTTGCTCGTTTTTGCTCGATAGTGATAACAGCAACAGGTAGACGCTTGAAATATTCACAGAATATCTAGTTACATATTCACTTTAAAAATAAATAATTAAAATAAAACAAATATTTTAGTGAAGCTCCCATACAACAAACATGATTTCTCTGCCGTTTTTATAGGTAATAGTACGGGACCCTTCGAGCGCGAATCCAACTCGCACTTACCCGGTTTTCTATTATTTACGTTGACATACATCATCATCAATATTATAAAATTTTTGCAATAGTTGGTTTGTAAAAGGTTTCATTTGTTAAAAAAAAATGTCAGATTAAAACTTCATTCTTTCATATTTACAATTTTTGTTATCCCCCATATATATAAATAAATATGGCTTATCGATTCTCAATAAGTTTTTGCTAACTTTAGTATGCAAGTCTGGTAGCCAGTGGCTGGAAGCCGTATGGCGCTTGCGTAATACGCTAATTATATTTACACTTTTAAGCATAAAAATATATATTTTTAACTATTCAATAGTATTCTAGAACTACAAGATATTACTTTATTTATATATAATTTTAGGAAACGTAGTGATGCAACGCATATTTATGCAGGAATATTGGAGTACCAATACCATAACCATGGAATACGTTACCAGTAATATTTGTATTATAGAATATAGTAAACCAACCCGCACTTGGCCAGCGTGGTGGACTATGGCCTGATCCCCCTCGTATTGAAGGGAGGCCCACCCCCTGCAGTGGGACGTTAAAAAGGGCTGAATAGATAGATAGAATATTATTTTACCAATCAATCTTATTCATCTCTTCTCTATTCTTCGTGACACGGGTGAAGTAAATATTTAAATTTGCTTAAAAGCTATTGGCAAAAGTTTAAATAGAATGAAGCTTTATTTATTATACAATATCATCATTTTTAATTTAATGCTCAATTTAGTTTTGTCACGTGATCAGAAAATGTAATTCTATACATTTTTAGTTTTATAGTAGGTACAAAGGGATGTTTTTTTGGAAATTCCACCGGAAAAGTCGGAAATTTTGACGGTATCTTTTATATAAAAATGTTCATAAATGAAAAATACAAAACTATAGAATGTGAGGTTTAGTTAGGCAGTTCTGTTGCTATATGTTTTCATAACAACAAAAAACATTCAAAACAATATTTAATTGTAAAGACGTCATGTCTATGATTTTATTAACCGACTTCCAATTCCAAAAAGGAGGAGGTTCTCATTTCGTCAGAATTTTTTTTTATGTATGTTCACCGATACTCGAAGACGCCTGAACCGATTTGGATTTTTTTTGTTTCGAAGGGTATACTTCCCAGGTGATCCCATATAAATTTTATCGAAATCGGTCGAGCGGTTTTTAAAAAATCAACAATAAATATTTTTTTAAATAAATTGTTTAATCGAATATGTTATTAAAAAATAAAAGCCGACTTCCAGGCACTATAATGTAAAAATTAACTTAACGGAGGTTTTCATTTAATATATATATATATATATATATATATATATATATATATATATATATATATATATATATATATATATATATATATATATATATATATATACATTTAATTTGACGTTAATTTGACGCCCGTAGAATATTCTTCGACTCTGCTACTTCTTTCCTTCGACAATTAGTCAGACAGACAGACCACTGTTCTCAAAGCTATTTAAATTTTATGTATGGAATTAATTACAGTATAGTTATATAATACGTGAAATTTAAAATACAAGATATTTATAATGCTCCAAATTATTGCACATTCTTCTTACATGGATGTAATTACAAGGTTTTTTTGTATAAGAATTCCTGTGGATTGTGAAAATGCGATTAAATATGTTTAACATTTAATTGGTACTGTTCGTTTTATTCCAAACCATGCGTAAATTATTAATATCGATATTAATGATGTAAGGTGATTTTATATAAAAAAAAGTAAACTCGGTTGTCGAACAGAGGAGAAAAAGGTAAGTACTGTTTTGTCTTTGCCACATATACAGATTAATATCAAAATTGTAAAGATATGGGAAAATTTTGAACCTTGACGAAAGTCATACGAAATAAAAAATCGAATATATAGAATAATAAGACAAGATCCATACTAATATTATAAATGTGAAAGTGTTTGTTTGTTTGTTTGTTTGTTTGTTTGTTTGTTTGTTTGTTTGTTTGTTTGTTTGTTTGTTTGTTTGTTTGTTTGTTTGTTTGTTTGTTTGTTTGTTTGTTTGTTTGTTTGTTTGTCTTTCTTTCAAGTCGAAACGGCTTGACGAATTGGTCTGATTTTTTGTGTCGAGATAGTTGGTAGGCTGGAGAGTGACATAGGCTACTTTTTACCGCGGGAGATCATTTCTTTCCCACGGGAAAACACGTTATAATACAATCCAAAAAAACAAAAAATATGATCAGAATTACTTGAAACTTGATATTAATACTCTGCAATACAATTAATTATATTTTGTGTGAAGTTTGTATGAAACCTACCTTTTTAGGGTTTTTTTTGTAGTTTTAGCGCGAGCGAAGCCGCGGGTTCTGCTAGTAATATTATAAATGTGAAAGTTTCTAAGGATGGATGGACGTTCGTACTGTTTCACGTCAAAACGGCTAAACGGATTTGAATGAAATTTGGCACAGAGATATATTATAATGTAGAATAATACATAGGTTACTTTTCAACTCGGAAAAATGTTCGTTTCCTGTGGGATACTTTTGTTTTTGTCCCCGTTTTGAACCGTATGCGCAGCGAGGGCAAGTCGCTAGTATAGAATAAGATAAAACTTTCTAAGATAAACAGTTTTACCGCAATTTTATACTAAACTAATTATAATGGATTTTTATCCATTGACTTATAAAAAAGGTAGTGGACGGAATCGAGCTGCAAAAGATCGGGATGATCAGCGCTATATGGAAAAGGCTTTGGCAAGCAGGGGACAGTGTCTTTTCTTTGAAAAACTATATGTAAATCAGCTCTTCACCACACCAGATGTGATTGCTCGTTTTTTCCTCTAATAATGACTAAATTACTTATTAAATGAAATGTGGTTACCCTTTAAGAGTTTGTGATAGTTGGATCACTATGATGGAGACATTCATGCATTAGGAGATAGTGGAAAACAAAAAATCCCATGTGTTTGTAGTATTAAAATATATTTAATCAATATCATCCTTTGGAAAATTCTATGCAAAAGCCAGGCTAGTTCATTGTATCATTGCTTTTTGAAAAAAGGGCATTTAACAAACACACTTTCGAATTTATATTCACGTATAATTATTAATGATTTATCAAAGTTATTTATTACTGAAATATATTATTTTCGACGCTGAAAGGGAGCGTAGGGCGTTGGCTGTCCGCGGGAACATGCTGGTACGCAGATTTTATCGTTGTACTGATGACGTCAAAATAACCTTGCTTAAAGCGTACTGTCAAGGCCTGTACACGGGAAGTCTGTGGTTCAGCTGTTCACGGGGGGCGCTAAACGCACTGCGTGTCCAATACAACGATGTTTTCAGGATGATGTTGAAACTCCCTCAATTCTGTAGTGCCTCGGGGATGTTTGCCCAATCACATACGGATAGTTTCCACGCTTTAATCAGGAAAAAGGTGGCCTCGCTTATTACAAGGGTTCGAGGGAGTAGCAACAGCATCCTGAATATCGTGGCTGAGGACCCGAGAGCTCCTGTGCTGAGGCATCTCATGCGGAATCATTGCCCGCATGAAATGCCTCGTAAGTACATGACTCATTAAATATGTATTTGTATTTGTTACTAGCCCTAGTGTATAAAGTGTAGTTCCTAAAGTGTTACTAACAAAAATGGTTCCGTTGTTGTTCCCAATAAAAACATTATTATTATTATTAAATCTTTAGTAGAAAACTCATTTAGTCAATAATCATAACTCGTACTTAAACATGTTCAAGTTTGCTGTTTCCGCACTATAGAGAAAGTGGAAATGATGCTACATCTACCTTTGTTTAGATACAGTTTAAGACAGGGAAATCTCCGGAGACTTTGTTTCTTATACTCGTATAAAAAATAGGTTGCACGATAATATTTAGTACAATATTGAATGAAATATTATTCTAAAATATTTATGTAGATTACCAAAATATATTTTAAAGAAATTTTAATAAACAAAACATTCTTGGTTTTATTCAGCAACTTATATATTTTCACAATTATAACTGGTATCATTCAAAATGATGTAAGTACAATTAATGTAGGCAGAGTATGATTACATATAATTTTTTACGATAAATAATTATTTTCAAGACTTTTTTAATATACAGATGTATCAAAATAGGTTTTTTTTTTGTTTTATTAATGAATTATTAGTACTAAAAACGACAGAAAATATTATAAATCTATTTAAAACTAATTTTATTGTATGTCAATTTCTGTATCTATACTAATATTATACATGTGAAAGATTGTTAGTATGGATGGATGTTTGTTACTCTTTCACGTCAGACCAGCTGAACAGATCTAGATGAAATTTGGCACAGAGATAGATTATAGTCTGGAATAACAAATACATAATCTTTTTATCCCGAAAAATGTACGGTTCCCGTGGGATAGGTTTGTTTTAGTTTTCGTAGAGGCGAACCCGAGCGAAGCGAGAGTGAGCCGCTAGTGTAATATATAAGTGCAATAAAGAATCTATACTTATTATAAAAATAAGTCCCCCGGCCGCGTCTTTCTGTCCTCCTGTCTGTCCTCCTGTCTGTCCTCCTGTCTGTCTGAACGCGATAAACTCGAAAACTACTGAACGGATTTTTATACGGTTTTCAACAATAGAAAGAGTAATTCTTGAGGAAGGTTTAAGTATATAATTTATTATGCTTTTATGTAAATTAGCTGAAATACGGCGACAAATGTTGAAGAGGTCGCAAAAAATCTCGCCAAATGGGAACTTTCCACGCGAACGCCGCGTAAACTAGCAAAGATACAGTTAAGTAATGTACTAGAGAATTCAAAATCTATAAAAATGCTACAAAAAAGTCCGCGATAGCATATCTCTATCTCTTACGGTTGACTTACAATAACCACTTTTATGTTAACATTTTTAATTAAAAACATTACGTTATTTTCAAAGTTATTTTCTTTAGTTCGGTATTAATCCTTATCCAAATGAATATTTTAGTTAGCTTAGTCATTTAATGCAGATTAAAATTGCTCTTTACACTAAATCAATCAGATGAATAGTTTTTGAGATATCGTTGTTAGAAGTAATTAGTAGCGAAACATTTTTAATGCTTGGCGAGCATTGAGATGCCTAGGGCGAGTCCATCCCCTCTGCCCCGCATCGCTCGACCGCCTGCTCAAGCTATATAAACCGGGCGATGTAGCGCGCGATCCTAGGATACTTTTTACCGCGGGAAAATATCTTATTTCTGAGGAAAAATACAAAAACTGCAATGTAAGAGTATACTAATATGTAACACCTAAGAATTTAGTTTTTGGTCATCTGAACGCGGGCGGAGCCGCGGGCAATGCTAGTAGTATATAAAATATTCATATTTTTAAATAGACCGCAACATCGGTGATAATAACCGGAACCATAATGCTGCTGCTCTAAAATTGCACTCTCTAAACAAAAACGTACTTCATTGTAAAACGGAGAAAAGCATTCTAAACTCATTTCTAAATAATTGTCCATAAAATAAAAAGTCACTAATAAACTATCTTATTCTTTAAAAAAATATGATGATGTTCTCCTGGCCGATTCCGGCCACGGCGGCCAATCTCATTGAAACTAGCCAACTGCGCAGGAGATATTATAGTGCACAAGTGTACGCGCAGACACAACGTGCACTCTCTATTCCTGTCACTCTCATACTCCGGTGGGACGACTGCTCGACAGGACCAGTGAGAGTTAAGGTGCAGGACCGACGGCTTTACGTGCTCTCCGAGGCACGGGCGTGAAATACCGCCAACTTCCCAACTCCGGGCTGTTACTGAGGCTTACTTATACAGAAAGACTCAATAACTAAACTTGGCCCGACCCGGGACTCGAACCCAGGACCTCCGGGTGTGCAGCCGTACATGCTAGCCACTACACCACCGAGGCAGTTAAAAAAAAAAGAGTTACAGCTAACATAAATTTATTTTTCCAAATTTTTAACAACGATTGTCGTCTCTACGTATGCCCTGTCCGCTAAGTAGGTTAACTTAAGAAAGCCGCAGACCGTCCACCTGTTGACGTCACGTATATCTGCTTGACATTTAAGTTCATCTATGAAATTTTGTACCTACTGACACTTTGTTATTGCCGATTTGTTGCTTTTTTTTTGATTCACGCTTTTATTTACTTCATTTGTAATGTATTTAACTCCTAAAGTCACAAATTATAAATACTTACTACACGTACCGAGTTAAATTTTGAAAATATATATACCTACTAAAAAAGGTTATATTTGACAGTTTTTTACTTAAAGTTTCATTAAAGCGTGGAAGAAGCTTAACTTTAATGATAGAGACAAAAGAAAGGTCGAGTGTTAGTTATATTTTAATAATATAGAGTATTTTTCCATTAGATTTTTTTTAAACATATAATCTTATCGTTTTTAGATACGATTAGAATTTATTAAAAAATAAAATGATTTTATTATGTTTTTTTCGTCATCCAAATGAAATTACCTTATTATATTGAATGTAGGGCAGAAAGCAAGAATTGTTTTTAAACTAATTTGACATATAAAATTTCTAAAGAAGTAATTTAAATGGGTTTTCCTTGAAACGCTGTAATCAGTTACTTCACCACACCATAATATGTGCTTTCTCACATTTCCCTCAAACAATGATCAAATTCATTACTTATTAAATGAAATGTGGTGAAATGACCACATTTCATTAAACCCATGAACAATTTCAAGGATAAATCGTATCAAAATCTGTACAGCTCATGTTTTTACAAATATTTCTTATTAGGCACCTTACGTCTTTGCCAAAATATTGAGGAAATACTTGTTTATATTTACATATACGCTCAAAAATGTTTGGATAGATACAATTTAAGTAAGGTAGCGTGTGCATTTTAGTTAGGTGCTTATTCCATCATACCTGGGCTAAACTCATCATCGTAATCTAATATACCTACCTATAATATTATATCTATTTAATTTAAAACTAGCGACTTACCCTACTAAACTGCTTCCCTCGGGTGCGCGACCTTAGTACGCGGATTTTGTTCACAATTTCAAAGTAACTCTTTATAATATCAGCAAGCTGCTAGTGTAAATCACGTCAAAATCAGTCCAGCCGTTTCGGAGATTAGCCGGAAAAAACTTTCAGAGAAAAAATTCATTTCTTTTTCTTATAAGTAGTGTATATACCTATACTTTCCTATGCATCTAGAAAAAATCTGTTATTTTGACATTAGAAATAGACACTTCAATTTTATTTATTTCTATATAATATGTACATTTATAAATAATTGCAAATTATTTATTTTAATCGGAATATCAGTTATTTGCACTTTATGAACGATTTAGATTTAAAAAACAATCTTAAAATTATAACTTTAACATCGATATTTATTAATATTTTACATTGTAACGATTGTAAAATTCCGGCAAATGAACTCACTCACACAAAGGTTTTGACATAAGAGGTAAAAGAATATAATATATTACTAACAGTGCCCCGTGGATTCACCCGCATTTACAATAACGTAAGGAAATCTCCTCGATTTGGTGACATTTATGATTAGGTACTGCTCCGCTCTCTTGGGTAGTAGCATGATGATATACGCATATGTAGTCTATAGCCTTCCTCAATAATCGGGCTATCTAATGCAAAAAGAATTTTTCGAACCGGGTTAGTAGTTCCTGAGATCAGCGCGTTCATACAAACAAACTCTGCTTCTTTATAATATTAGTATAGATAATTACCTATTTTAACTGATATAATGATGTTTTGTGATTTTCTAAAACAGCATTTTAAGTACCAGCTGGCAAAAAAATCAATTTTTTTATAACAAATAATGATTAGTATCAAAATTGCTTACAAAACAATTGGAAATAAATGAATTCTATTGAATTGCAAAATAAAGTGTTAACTAAATATAAAAAGTATGTAAGTTATTGTTTTATCGTCTTAGTTGATTATTTTAAAAGTATTAAATGTTAATAAATGCCTAACATCTTTGCGCTAAGCTCAAGTCAGTAGTTTTCTCGGGCCGAGTGAAAGGCCGTGGAAACCGCGTTTCCGGGTGAAAACTGCAATAAACTTTATGATCGACCACACCGCATTCTTAGGAACTAAGTTCTAGTACCTATATCTATACGTATATTCTGATAAAAGACGCTCGCACAAAATAGGTCTTTCCACCTGAAATTAATGTCATATTTTTTAACGTCGATGTTTGTGTCTGTGTGCGTGCGTGTGTGTCTGTCTGTGGCATCGTAGCTCTCAAACGGGTGGACCGATTTCGATGCGATTTTTTTCATTTGAAAGCCGGTTTCCTTGTGGTGGTTCTTAGCTATGTTTGGTTAATATCGGTCCAGCAGTGTAAGAGTATCAGCACTTTTCCAAAATGGTGTAAGGCATTTTGGCGTATGATTACTCGATTAAGTGCTTCACGCGTGCCAGTGTAATCGTTAAATGACAATTAATTTGCGTAGGGGCTTTTTTTAAATTTTTAATTTATAATTATTTTATTCAAAAGCGACAATCAATCTTTAATTATTTGTAAAATGTATATATTTACTATTTTTTTTTATTTTAATAAGAGCCGTTTTCATATCTATTATTTGATATATTATGCAAATACAATCTTATTAATTACTAGAGACTGACGCAAGATACGCGGATTTAGTTCACAATTTCGTGGGTTTTAATGTTTTTGCGCGAAACCTTAATAAAGTAGCTTAAGTTACTTTTTATAACTTCTGTCTGCCAGCCGTTTCGGAGATTAGGCGGAACAAGCAGACAGATAAAACTTTAAAAATTGTTTTGTTATAGGCACCTACCGTATATGAATTTAGTAAAAAGCTTTTATTTTGATATTACAAAAAGACGCGTCAATTTTATTTATTTGTATATATTGTAAATTATGCAGTTGAGTGAATGTAAAAATGTACTATTTAGCTAATTTTTGCTCGCGGCACTGCTTCCGTCGATGAAAGCTAATATATTAATCGCGGATATAAGCAGTGATTATTTCAAAATTTCTCTTCATGTCATTGAGCCCACAGCGTGGAGAAACAACAAACAAACTCAATAGCAAGTTTTATAATTATATGTATAGTGTTCACCCAGTGGTCAAAACTCGACAATAATCATTATTAAAAATGTATATTGATATTATAAGTATTTTTGTGAGAGTTTGTAAATATTAAAAAAAAAAAGAAAATCCGTTGACAAACAGAACAGAAAAAGGTACTAAACTGTTTTGTATTTGCCTATTTATATATAGATATTATTGTAATTATTTATGTATATAATATTTCCATACATTCTCTGTCCTTAATGCATATGTATATGAACATATAGGATTGTATTAGTATATATAGATATGTATAAATAAATAAACTTATAATTGTACTTAGCCCTTTTTAATGCCCCCCTGTTCGGCACGGGCCTCTTTTCAACATGAGGGGGATCAGGACATGCTTCCACCGATTGGGCCAAGTGCGGGTTGGTGGACTTCACATTAGGTACTTTCGAAAACTTGCTAGGTTCTCTCAGACATGTAGGTTTCCTCACGATATTTTCCTTCACTTAAGACAAGTGGAAATCATATTGGAAATGATTCGCACATGAAAATATCAGAGGTGCGAGACCCGGGATTTGAACCCGCTTCACTCGGTTTCCCAAGCGAACGCGTTACCACTAGGCTACCACTGCCTAATATAGTCATATAATATTCAACTAATAATATGAATATTCTTGTGGATGCAGTTTATTTGGTCCAGTTTATGATTTTACAAAGCAAATTGGACCATTATAAGGATATTGAACTTCGAATATAAAAATAACTATACGATCTATTTTTTATCGAGCTTCATTAGCACTATTTTGTCATTTAATTGGATAAATATATAATCAGCTCATAAGTATTTTACATCTGTTCGAGCTGAAAAAATATAAAAATATTATTTCAAATAATTTTACTGGACTACAAAAGTTAAACATGAGAAACTTGTCTAGAATTTGTGATATTACATATGTATGGAACAATTTCAAAAACTCATTTAATGATAAATAATAAGAACCACAAAAAAAACTTTTCTAATATTAAAGTTTCTTCTAATATTAACTAAACTAATATTTACGAGTAGCTTTAGGCCACTCATTCTCATTCTCATCTCTTATCTGCGATGTTTATTAATATTATTGCGAGTATAATAGAAATTGTATTTACATTCTTCAGTGTAATACTTTCTTAGATTTACGTGAATATATGACATTTTAAATAAAACTATCTTTTCGGGTTATTTCGCGGATTTATTTAGATTTTTGGTTCCCGACGTTTCGAATGTTTTACAACAACCACAGTCACGGGAGACACCAAAAATCAAAATAAATCCGCGAAATAATCCTAAAAGATAGTTTTATTCTCCAGTTTGCTAGGCCTTACCTTAAAAATTTTCAATTCAATTAAATAGTTGTGCCAATGGCGTATAGAGGTGGCACTTGAGAATAGTTTAGTTTGCCAATGTCACGCAGAATGTAAAAGACACGATGACACTTTATCGATAAGACGTGATAAAGTACAATTCGGATCAGAGTCTGGCTAAAGTACAAAAATATTATTTCTATGTAAAACCTTTGTAAATATTATTATATTAAAACTACAAGTAATATAACAATCTGTCTTTTGTAAAATCTGCTCTAAAACAAACGACAATCGAACAAGTAATAAAAATGCCAAAGTTTGTATATGTGTAATGTGTATGTTTGTTACTTTTGTACGCCGAAACTGCCAGATGAATTTGCATGAAATGGAGTAACTTATAGGGTACGGACAGAGACTCATCCGAGCGAAGCCAGGATAAATCGCTAGTCTATTGCTATAATATATTTTAAAATATGCTACTAAATAAGATAACTCATCAGTCATAGGAAGTCGTTGTACTCGCTATCACCACAGCAAATGTATTAAGAGACGATCCGATAAAGAAAACAAACGAAGCAAAATTATTTAATTAAACATCCATATTTTAAAATGGTGATAATGATTATAAATAGTCTTGCAGCACTTTAGGCTCGTGCACAGTGTTTATGTTTGGTTTAGATGCACCTGTCTTTTTATCTTTGCTAATACAATAAAGGGAGTCTGTGTGTCATTTTTGTGTTATCTGTAACAAAAAGGTGGCTAGAGGTTCGGATTTTATTTCAGTACGGGGCCAATGTTCATATTATTATATGGTCTTTGTTTGGCGAAAGATTTGATTGAGTATATATTTCTTTAACGAAATGGGTGAAGCGATATCTATGCATTAATGTTTGACTTCATATGTTTATTATATAGGTACTTTAATTGCTATGCTATATTTTTTTATTAAACTTTAATTTATATACTATAGCCTCACTTGCACAAAACTTTCTACTAGACTCTACCTTGGTCGTAGAATCGATTTTTTACTAAAAAATCGATTCCATATTTATGAATAAAAATGAACATACGTATGTAGCTCCCTAGCATTTCCCTTTAGGCCCCTTTAAGTTCCCGCTATAATAATATGTATATAGTATTTATGTCTTTAATATTATCATAAGCCTGTTATTTTTTCCCATAAGTAACAATTATTTCTAAGATCGCGTGCCATTGCCACTAGCCATGAAAACTGACTGACAAAAACTTGAATTACAATAATCCATCTGCTCTAGAAAAACAGAGATGTATAAATCAAAATGTTGGAAAACAGAAATTTGATATCACGTGCTTACTAAGATAGCAGGTTCGATTTCTTTCGTGTAAACGTTTTTAGGTCGTTTGACAAGAATAAAAAAATTATAAAGGAGGTTGTATTTAAATACTGTTTATTAAAAAAGGTTAATAGTGTTTTTTTAAATAAACGTGATCCGCATTTGCCTTTTTATAATGCTTTAATTTAATGAACCTATTATTGATTATTTAAAAAAAATATATTTTAAGAAATTGATTCACAATTGGCGATTATACCTATTACATATAACTGAATTGAGTAACTTCTCTTTTAGATGTCGGACTAAAATAGTGTAAAATTTTATAGATCTATAACTATAATAAATACGAAAGTGTTTTTGTTGGTTACACATCTTTCGCATAACAACATAAAATCATATTGTTTTTAGTAAATAGGCATTTTTAATCTCAATAGAAGACATATTGCCAAAGGTCACTTATCTATATTATTATTATGAGTTGGATAGCTTTGTTTATATTTTGATTATTTCGTCATCCTATAGCACTTAGGAACCGTTAGTTTAAAAAATTCTTTAATACACCTTATCTATACTAATATTATAAAAAGGGTAAAGTTTGTAAGATTGTGACTGTAAATTCAACCCCTAAGAGGGTAAAATAGGGGATGAAAGATTGTATTAAACCTACTTTTTTAGTGATTTTATTTGTAGTTTTAGCGCGATTGAAGACACGGGTTCTGCTATAATATATAAAACAAGAAATTAATATACCTACTGTTAATACAATTCGGTGTTTGAATCGCTAAAAATATTTTATGAAAGGAGTATTTTCCCAATCAATACCCACCAAGACGCCCGCAATAAAATTAAGAGGAAATATTGCATACATAAGCAATTGAGAAACATTGTAGAAAATAAATAATTTTATTATATGTATATATGTATTCAGCTCTTTTTTAACGTCCCTCTGCTGGGCACGGGCCTCCCTTTACTACAAGGGGGATCAGGCGGGATCAGGCCATAGTTTATTATAAACTGAAAATGACATGATATAAGTACTCGCCCATGAATACGGACACGCGCACACACGCAAACGCACATGCACACACATGCATACATACGCGATGGCATACGCACAAGCATACTAATACATACACACACACATACACACACACACACACACACACACACACACACACACACATACACACACGCAGGCATACGCACAAGCATACGCACAAGCACATAATACGCACACACACGGATATACATTCACATATACTAAGAAAAATAAGACATAAGAAAAATACACAATAATTAATGACTCAGTTTATAACCACCGATATTAATGAGATCAATTAAACTGTGGTTACTACTATCAGTTCAAAAAAATAACGGTTGTTAAATGTATCTAATCATATGTATTCAACAAAATATATTGTTATAGCCATTACAGCGTGAAAGAATAACAAACAGACACACATATGTACAAACTTTTAAATTTACTTAGAATCTTAATCCTACCATATTGATATGTTCTTCTGTAGTATTATCTAAATAAAAAAACACCTCGTGCAGGAATCGAACTAGTGACTTAAAGGCAGGTACAAGTTTCCATTATGATAGACGATTGCTTTTACTCAATTAATATCATCTCCTTTTATTTTAAGTGACTAAAATCATGCATTCGTGTTTCTACCGCAAAATACTTCTTTTTCTTGATACAACCAGGTGTCAGCGAGTTAATGAATAATGCAAGTGTGGCTAGCCTCTGGTAGGGCAATTAATTACTACCTATAGATATTAAATTTTATCGAATTTTAATTCAGTGTAGTTTACTCGGTCATTTGTGGGCAATACAGCTTTAGTGGTGATTCAGAATTTACAATGTAGTATTATTGACGATATTATAAATCTACTAGAGACTTACCCTCGCTTCGCTCGGGTTGGTAGGGTAGGTTGATTCCCCATACAGACTTTTATCCCCATTTTACCCCCTTAAGGGATGATTTCCGGAATAGAAAGTCTTATGTCCTTCCCCACTGGGAAGACACTTTACTTGAGACACTTCTCAAGCTATCTTCTTGCCAAATTTCATCTAAATCGGTTCAGTAGATCCAGAGATTACCCCCTACAAGTTCACAAACTCACAAACTTTACCTCTTTATAATATTAGTATAGATTAGCGACTCATCACCTCTCTCACCCTCGCTTCGCTCGGGTTCGTCTCTAGGTAGGTACGTTATAAGGGTTAGTATGGAATACATAGACCATCATATGATATATAGCCTCGGATTAGTAGTTCCTGAGATTTGAAGAAACAAACAAACAAATAAATTCTGCCTCTTTATAATACATATTAGTATGGATTATTATCTATAAATGTCTATTTTCCACTGTACATGAAAAACGGTTACAGAAATTACAGATAACATTGTAAAGAGCTTGTTTCTCAAAAAAGTGGTTTTTTTACCCATGCACGTAAAAAATATTGCGTCGAAAGATTACAAGATAACGTATAAAATATATTTATGCAGACAATATATTTTTATAATTTTACCTAACTTTCACTTATGGGTATATTTATGGGTACGTAAGATGGGTAGATCAAAGTGCTCTGCTCGTTTAAGGTTAATTCCACTTTATAAAATAATGAAAGCCCCATCAAAATAAGAGTACAAGTCGTACGCAGCATTTTCCAGTACAGACGGATAAGCATATTGAAATCATATTGATATGTGCTATTGCATTAAAAATATGTACAGGTTCCAGCATTTCCAAAAATATTAAAAAAAAATTATTACTAAAAATTAATATTTATTTATTTTCTATTAATATACTTTTGCGAATGCTTTTGAACCGCACATTTTTATATTTCAACTAGCATTGCCCGCGGCTCCGCCCGCGTTCAGATTACCAAAAACCTTAGGTTTTACATATTAGTATACTCTTACATTGCAGTTTTTGTATTTTTTCTCAGAAATCCCCGCGGTAAAAAGTATCCCATATGTTGACCCGGATAACCAGCTATTACCATACCAAATTTCATCGAAATTCCTCCAGTAGTTTTTCTAATTCTAAAAACTATAGATTCACCTCTGTTTATTTCAAAAAGATTTTCCAAAAAATATTTAATGTACAGATTCGGCTTAGTTACAATTTTATTATATGTATAGATTAAATGTTAGTATGTACCTAGTGTCAATCTGCGAGAAAGCTATTCTGGATTCATGTATTTAGTTATAGGTAATGTTTGACTTTGTTAGTATTTCATAGCGACAGATTATAATAAATGGTTGGCAGTTTTATTCTCGCATGCTTACATGAACAAATGAAACAGTGGCGTAGGAGATGTAACGATCCCTAAGGAATTGATTTTTGCAAAAGAACAAATTCATTTATTAAATAAAAAAATAAATTTTATAATTTTTCAGATGTATTTTTAGAAGTATTTCTTAACTTGTCACATATGTTTAGGAATTTAAAATTATAATATATGCACTTATTGGGTTTCTTGAGTTTTTCATTTTTATATTCATATTTGTATATAATACATACATAAAATTAATTGTTCAATAATAATATAAAACCTTATTTTATGACGTAATTAAGTAAATTGATAAAAAAAACCAGTACAATAATTCGCAAGGCCGAATTACTTGGGAACTCCTTTAGCAATTTTACTAAATATGGTCAAGGACCTTCTGAATAATATATCTTTTAATTAATGAGAACCACATATTTCAGAATGCACGTAGCCATTTTTTATGTCTGGTTATAATTTTGCTTTTATACAAGGCAGTCTAGATAAAATTTATTATTTTCTTGTCAAAAAATATTGTTAAAATTTAAAAAATGTTTAACTTTTTCATAACATTTTATAGTATTTCATTCATATATTTATGAAGTCACGTTCTCTTTTCAATGGTACTCTACGGTTACCTTATTTGCCCCTCCACAGTCTTTTATTTAGTACGTTTAAGGTGATGCAATGCAAATGTGAATTTTACTAATATTTTTTTTAATTGCTTTATAATTATAATAATAACAATAATATTTTTTTTGGGAAATCAATACCCCTAATAATATTATGAAAAAAAAAAGAATAATATAAATTAATATGATATTCATTTTCTGTTCTCCTGTTGATGAACAGACAGCCAATATGAAAATATTGCACAGTCCAAGCTACCAATATATTATATACAAATTATATTATTATACAAAAATATCTTTAAAAAATAATTTCTACTTCAATTATTTTGTACAAATAAGTTTAAATATGTTATGAAATTATTTAGTTGATAGTAATTTAATTTTAAAGGGTGGTTTAAGAAGGGATGGTAAATAAAAAATATAATTATATTTTATATCAAAATATTTATTCTAAACATGCCATTCAGCAAAAATTAGCTAGAGTATTCTAACAGTCTTATTATTTTACAAGAGTATAACATCCAGTGAAGAAATGCATCAGTTACAAAAAATAAATGCAGAAAAACAGTAAATTCACTACGATCAAGAACTATAAAGCCGATCGGATATAACATGAAATTTACAATATTTAACTAATCTACTTACATTTATTCAATAAATAATCACTTATATAAAGGTAACTTCAATAAATTAAAATGAATACATCGTTAGTCTTGAGGCCAGACTTGTAGATCAAACAGATCGCAATCTTTGGTTCCCTAAATAAATAATTAATATTTCAATTAACAAGGCAATTTTCTGGACACTTTCCTCTTTTTTCTGTTCGATGAAACTTCATTTCTACTCACGGATATTAATTTGTGGCGGCGATGCGTGCACTCTGGCATAATTGAATACATTTGAAATATGAAAGTAACGTTAACAGTGAAGACACATTTAAAAAGGGAAACTTAGCCTAGCTAATACACTTCCGTGGGATCCAAACCGATAGCCATGGTAAGAGTTTAAATTAAATAATTAAAAATTGAAAAAAATTAACCTAGTAAACATTAGTCGGGTCTAAGCCCATTTTGATAATATTTTAGCACTTATTATAATAGAGTCTCTATCTCAGTACACTCCTGTGGGATCGAGGACGAACATTTTGATTTTTGATAACAATTATCACTTATTTAACACTTTTCTTCCACCTTTAGTAAACACCGGTTGGGTCGAGCACGAACATTTTGATAAGTTTATCTTCAATTCAAAATAAATGTAGAGCCCGTACAATTGATGTCTCTACTTTTCAGTAGACGCCGGTAGGGTCAAGGCCAAGCATCTCGATATTCGCTGATATAAACACGTATTCAATAAACTCCAGTGGGATCCAAGCCACACATTTTTAAATTTTGAAAAATATTTTCGAAAATTATCAAAATCTGCACTCAATAGATGCCAGTGGGGTCCAAAACCTTGTCCATGTTAAAACGTTCCTTGAACTCGGATCGATCTTATTTACGGGGAGCAAAGCGCGCGATAACGACGTGCAAACAACTTAGTGTGTCACTTACGACTGGTGGCTACAGACCACGTGCCTGCGTTTTATACCTGATCTCGCGCGCAGTTGCGTATTTTTTTTGCGATTTGAATTTGGAAGCTTTCAGCCGAGTAGGCGTCCGCGCCCCCGCCCTTGCGTTTTTTATGACGAATTAAAAAAAATTACTGGCTGCTAGAAAAAAAAATGACACGCCGCTAAGCAAGATGTTACGGATATGCTAATATCGTGCGTGGCATCGGCGAAACTAGGATAATAGGCGAATGACTCATAAATCGATATTCTCTCAGTAACTTACAGTAGATACATATTTATATATATGAATATTAAATATAAAAATGTCGATATTTTTATACAGTACATACAACAACTAGGTTCCGTTCTTACATCTTCATAAGTAGTTTATTAAAATAGATTTATTACTTAAATTTTTGTTGTTGTAAGTATTGTTATTTGAGAGCTTTATCATTTTAATATTTTAAATTAATTTCTAGGTTTTATAATATCGCACGCAATAATGAAAATCATTAAGTGGAGTACGTGACAAATCTTGCCGTCCATTTTTAAGCTTATTAGGCAAATTGATTATATTAGATTATAAATAAGCACGTAATGCGATTTAACATTACACCAACGTTCTAATTTGCTGAGCTTGGATAATCCGTGGTATAAAGCGTATAGTCAATGCTTATTGACACTTGATTAACACCATGTACAATTTGAATTAAAAACAACACTTAGTTAAATTAGTATATTTAGCTTACACTTTTTTGTATTGAGTAAGACAATTAAAATTTATTAATATTAATATATATTTTCGGAAATTCCTTATTAGTTATTTTTAAAATAAATTATTAGTAAATAAAAATATATTTTATCATACATTAATACAGATAACTAGACTGATGTCTGACAGGTGTGATATCTGTTAGATATCGGGATATATATTAATCGGGATAAAAACTTATGTCCCGATCTAACTTGTAGGCTATCTCTAAGCAAATTGTATCAATCAGTTGCTTTTGCGCTGCGTAAAAGAAGATCAAAACAACCAAGAAATATTAGCATTATTCTCTACTATTCATATTAATAATTTATCTCTTTCATAAATATATAGTAATACTTTATTGTACAAAATATTTTTGTGGGCGTATATGGGCGGACAAACTCACGTGCGACAACTCGTATCGTCAAAACAGTTCATGTTGACCATTATTTTCCAATAATCCCATGAAAGAAACCGCAAAAGTATTATCATTTTCAATTCAGCTAGCTTAACTTAATAGTAATTTATTTAAAAACAATACCATGTTGAAGGTATTATATGTTAAATTCTACAAAAGGCATATTACTCCATCCCGCATATACCTTACCACAAGTAGTCAAATGTGCCATAATAAAATATCATCCCCTGTAATCCCTAGTAATCCCTAGAGAGGGTACCGCTAAAGAAAACGTTTATGTTGTACTAGCATTGCCTGCGACTCCACCCGCGTTCAGGTGACCAAAAACCAAATTCATAGGTTTTACATATTAGTATACTCTTACATTGCAGTTTTTGTATTTTTTCTCAGAAATGAGATATTTTCCCGCGGTAAGAAGTATCCTATATGTTGACCCGGATAACCAGCTGTCACCATACCAAATTTCATCAAAATCCCTCAAGTAGTTTTGCTGTGATGCGGTAACAGACAGACAGACAGTCAGACAAAAATTCTAAAAACTATAGATTCGGCCTCTGTATCGATAATAATGTTTATTTTAATAAGATTTTCCAAAAAATATTTAATGTACAGATTCGGCTTCGTTACAATTTTATTATATGTATAGATGACAGTATCACTACTAGATGGGTATTTCTTCAAATTTGACTAATGCATGTATTTTATTCTCATAAATAAATCTAATAATTTATAAAAGAACTGAAAACCATTTAATAGTTATAGAAGCTATTCACATTTAAATAAATAAATTTTACTTTATTTTTCATAATTAAATTGATAAATTGAAATGAAAAAATAGAATTAAATGTATACAAAATAATGAAAAAAATAATGTATGTAACACATTTTCTTTGTTTTTAGGACATTAACACACAGCACCATCTATCTAGTTCCATGGTAGGCTACGAGGCTTGTGTTATGGATACCAGATAAATATGTCGTTGTTATACTACATGTATATAATTATACATATTATAAATATAAACACCCATGACTGGAATACAAACGTTCGTGCTCATCACACAGATGAATGCCCCCAGCGGGACTCGAACCCTCGACCGCTGGTACAACAAGTACAGCCACTACAAACTGAGCCAAACGTGTCGTCTTCCTTACTGTAGCGGATATTAGCTCTATGTTATACATCTCTTCATATAATAACTTTTATTTTTAGATAACATATACTACTACTTATATTAAATAGTATTATTATTAATAATATTATAAAAATGTGAAAGTTTTTGAGTATGTATGGATGTTTGGCACAGAGATAAATTATAGTCTGGAATAACACAAGGTCTACTTTTTATCCCGGAAAAATGTACGGTTCCCGTGGGATAGGTTTGCTTTTGTTTTCCTAGAGACGAACCCGAGCGAAGCGATGGCGAGCCTCTAGTTATAAAATAAATGTATAGTTTTATAGATTATTATTTATTCAGAAAGGTTATGGGATACCTGAGTATGAATGAAATAATTACGCAGAAATAAAAGCGGAAGCGGAGTCACGGGCTTAAACTATTTTAAAATAATAAATACAAGAGAATGCGAGTAAAATCATACAAAGATTATTTTATAGCAGAAATCCACAAAACACAAGTAAATCCTAAAAAGGATCGCCGTGGATGGGATTTTATTGGGGATTAAAAATATTTCTTTTTAATTAGTCAAATAACCAAGTTACAGGATTTAGATAACATAATGGGTGCTGCATATAAAATTAACAACATTTGCGGCAGCCTCTTTATAATTTTACCTTTTTAGTTCTAGTTAATCCTTTGCTCTAGCAAATCTTTTATTTCACATAAAGTCAGGATTTTACTTGAATCGTGATTTATTTGTAAGTTCATGTAACATATATCCATGAAACCTTTAGATTGTATCGTATCCCACTCCCAATACGAGGGGAATCAAGCCATAGTGGCACACTGACAAAGTGCGGGTTGGCGCACTTCACATGTCTTTCGGAAACTTGCTATGTTCTCTCAGACATGCAGATTTCCTCACGATGTTTTCTTTCACCGTAAGGCATATGGTAATCATGTTAGAAGTGATTAGCATATGAAAATATCACAGGCGTGAGACCCGGGATTTGAACCCGCTTCACTCGGTTTCCCAAGCGAGCGTGTTACCACTGGGCTACCACTGCCTAAACCTTTAGATACATTTATATAAATAGGCCTTCATATATTTAACTAAACTTATCCCAATTTACCCTATGCAGGATAAAATTTGTGAATCTCTACAATAAAACTAGTGTTCCATATAATATTAGTGAAATTGATAATATAAAGAACTCTATCATACAAATATTTAGTTTATATTTTATACTCCATGCATTCAAACAATATAATAAGTTAATACATGTATAGAATAAAGTGGCTGACGATTAAGATGAGCTAAAATCGAAAAATTCAAATATTTCATAAAAATAAAAAAAATACTTAGTTTTCTGCAGCTTGCAGCACTGTCTAATGTATGTAACATTAATTTTAACATCTATGAATTATATAATACTAGCGACTCACCCTCGCTTCGCTTCGAGTTCGTCCGTAGATAAAAACAAATCTATCTCACCAAAACCGTACATTTTTCCGGAATAAAAAGTAACCTATGTGCTATTTCAGAGTATAATCTATCTTTGTGCCAAATTTAGTCCAGGTCCGTTCAGCCATTCTGGTGTGAAAGAGTAACAAACATCCATCCAAACATCCCTACAAACTTTCACATTTATAATGTAAGTTTGCTATGAATTGAAAAATTATGAAGTCCCGTCACATAACTCGAAGTCAGCAGTTACTTATAAAATACAACTAATTAAAAAGCTTACAAGGATAAAGATGCGTTTTAAAATTAGTCTTTGTAAAATTCGTATCCTCGAATTGCAAATGTCATCTTCCCCTTGATATCTAAAAGGAAAATTGTAATTTATCGTTAATGAACCATTTAGTGCTGTATAAATCCTGGAATCAGAAACCACAGCTGATAAACTTAGCCTATATATATATATATATATATATATATATATATATATATATATATATATATATATATATATATATATATATATATATATATATATACACGTAATATCCTAAAATGTACTAAAATTAGTCTAAACGCAGGTACTTATGTACATTTAAAATGAAGTACAAAGTACTCATGCATCGTATGTTTTAATGTTAGTTAGTGGGTAAAAGAAGGTTTATTACTTTGTTACTTATACTTATAAGTTAAAAAGCATGCCTTGGGGGTTGATTTTTTCTTGAAATATTGTATTCATAAAAAATTACTAATAAAACCCGTCTAGAATAAAATTGTACACTTAAATGGAGAAACTCACCTTTTTTACAGTCGGTTAATAAAAACATGTTAAATCAATTTTTTCTCCTAAAAGATTTTTCGATTTATGATTATTATTATTTTTTTATATTATTACTCATTTAAAACCATTAAATAAAATGATTTATATGTAAGAAATGAATTGAAATAATAACTTAGTTTATAATTGTAAAGCATTTTTAATGCCATGTTTTTGGTAGAGTTCATTTTGCCCCAAAATAAAAAGAAATTTCTAAGAACGTTAGAAAGCAAGCCCTTAGCCCAACTTTCTAATCATAAATGCCATAAAATCGCAATTTTTACGCAACAAACCAAAAAAGATATAAGAAAACGGTGTTAGTGTTATAAAAACCTTAAAAAACCCTTGCAAAGTATTGCGAGAATTCAAAAACATTTGCGCAAGTTATAAAACAATAATATTAACCACAGTTAACTATTAACTAATGGAGTAACAGATTTTGAAGCAGTTAAAACTAACGGTAATAGTTATTTAAAAATCATATTAATTTCTCATCTTTTAAACAATCATCAATTTTTTTATTTAGTTCTTAGTAATTAGAAAACAATTACAAATTCTATCAAATCTTGTTATTTGAAATAATTATAATAAAAAATCATTAAATGCCTAATATATTTTTTTTATTAAGATAAGAGAGCATTTACATCCAAATTAAATCTTTTTTCTTATAAAGCATTTTAATATTACAATCATTTAACGAGTCAGTTTGCTTTCTTTACGTAGAGTTAAATGAAAACTTAAAAATTAAATAGGTTTCACCATACTCTACTATATAGAGAAAGAGGGCCTGTAAAGCCTTTTCTAACGGAGATAATGACAACTTTATGTGTACGAATATCAAAATAAATGAAATAAAATTCAGTTCAATAAAAAAATATGTACACGATATGTATGTATATCAAATTATTACAAATTTTATTGAACAGAGGCATTAATTCGAAAGAAAAATGCTTTTGTTTTAAGTAGAAGGAATTCGGCGAAAAAGATTTTTTTTTACTTTTTTAAAAACTTTCAAATTACATTCTACTCTATCAAAAATAGCTAACACTAATGTATAATTCTCAAGGTATATAAAAACATCGTTTAACACACAAACGTTCTTTAAAACATTTATTGAATTTACCAACAGACAATTCTGAATATCGATTTAAGTTATAATTAAAAAAAATAATTTTATATTACAGGAATACCATTTAACCTCAACAGATTATGCCAAAAAATACGAGTATGTTATAAATGAGTCACATGATGCTCTCCTAGCCGATGCTGGCCACGGCGGCCAATCTCATTGAGACTAGCCAACTGCGCAGAAGATATTATAGTGCACAAGTGTACGCGCAGACACAACGTGCACTCTCTATTCCTATCACTCTCATACTCCGGTGGGACGACTGCTCGACACGACCAGTGAGAGTTAAGGCGCAGGACCGATGGCTTTACGTGCTCTCCGAGGCACGGGGGTGAAACACCGCCAACTTCCCAACTCCGGGCTGTTATTGAGGCTTACTTATACAGAAAGACTCTATAACTAGACTTGGCCCGACCCGGGACTCGAACCCAGGACCTCCGGGTGTGCAGCCGTACATGCTAGCCACAACACCACCGAGGCAGTTAATAATGAGTCACATAAAACTCCACTCGATATTATATAGTCTCGGTACATATTTGAAAAATTATGGTGATATCTATTTCTATATTGTATTCAGACCTTTTTTCAACGTCCCACTGCTGGGCGCGGGCCCTCCTTCAGAGAGGAATCAGGCCATAGTCCACCACGCTGGCCAAGTGCGGGTTGGCGGACTGAGCATGTCTTTTGGAAACTTGCTAGATTCTCTCAGACATGCAGGTTTCCTCACGATGTTTTCTCTCACCGTTAGGATCATGGTGGAAATGATTCGCACGTGAAAATATCAGAGGTGCGAAACCCGGGATTCAAACTCACTTCACTCGATTTCCTAAGCGAGCGCGTTACCACTGGGCTATCACAGAAACTATATACCTATAGAATAAGTAAATTTTCTTAAAAATTGTAGAATTTATTATTAAAATTTGGTCAACATTGAATAACGGAAAACAATATCTCTAAACTACGAGTATATCTTAGTATTTACTGCGTCTATGCAGTCCTTTTTTGACGTCCGTAACTGCTGGACACGGGTCTCCCTTCAATACGAGGGAAATCAGACTATAGTCCACCACGCTGGCCTAGAGCAGCTTGGTGGACTTCACATATCTTTCGAAAACTGGCTAGGTTCTCTCAAAGATGCAGATTTTCTCATGATGTTTTCCTTCATCTTAAGATAAATGGTAATCATGTTGGAAATGATTCGCACATGAGAATATCAGAGGTGTGAGACCACCGTGAAACCGCTTCACTTTGTTTCCTAAATTAATAATCAGGTATTATGTTTGATGCACAGCCTATACCTAATAATTTTTTTTAAATAACATACAGAAATCATTATTATCCTAAGGTGGTTATAAAATAGTGCAGCAATGTTAGCTGCATTTTAATATATACTTACTGTTAAAAACAATATAAAAAATGGTTATTACCTCATTTCTAACCTATAAGAGATACATCCCTATATATTTACAAATACATATAAACAACCATACTTTTTGCTAAAAGTCAACTTTTTTTAATTAATACTTGCCAAATAACAAATATTTGACGAAGAAAAATATAATCAAAATAATTATTAAAAAAAGAAATGCAAGTTTCTTTTTTAAATCGTGTAAAAGAGACCGTGAGACAAAATAAAATTCATATTTACATGTTAACAGTCTTTCGCTGAACTGGTCGTATTGATAGTTTTAAGTCAATATTTCCAATTAGTTTCTCTATAGACAAGTTTGAATAAAAGAAAGTAGACGACTGTACAAGTGATTTTCGCGAACACCCGTACAACTATAATAGTAGATAACTTAGCACTATCGCATACATTTTTACGACTCTCTTATTTATCCGTATATTAGACCCAAAATTAGAAATGTGTGTGTCAATGAACCTAAACGATGTCGGTATATTTTTCATGGTAAATGGAAGAAGATACGTAGGCGATAATCTTTGTGAATCCTTTGTATATATAGTGTTTAAATTCTTTATATGGAACATATAATTTAGGTGCTATTTTTTATTTGTAATAATTTTGGATTACGTTCAATATTCTTACTTTTTAGGGTTCCGTACCTGAAGGGTGCCAACGGAACCCTATATTACTATGCTTCCGCTGTATGTCTGTCCGTGCGTATGTCAGAGGGCTGTATCTCATGAACCGTAATAGGTAGAGAGTTGAAATTTTCGCAGTGTATGCCTATTGCCACTATAACAACAAATAATAAAAGTAAGTAAAAATACAAGAAACATTTTTTTAACGTTCGTAATCGGTCATCGAAGTTAATGTACAACATACGTAGAGTAAAAGTCATATTAATAAAAAGTACATGCACGATGGTACGGAACCCTTCGTCTGCGGATTCGACTCGCACTTGATCGATTTTTACGAGTAGGTATAATAAATACAAAAATAAATTTGTTTATTTTGACTCTGTATTAAAAAGTATGAATTTACGCACTCATCTAGTTAGGGCGTAGGTCAGCTAATTTCTTACTTGAGTCTAACACTGTATTAATAAGCATGCTCTATTCATTAGGAATAGTTTGTGAAATATATATTTTTATTAAAATTTAGGATTATATCATAAAATAATATAATTTAGATTATATATATTTTATTGATTAGCGTTTTATAAAAATTATTTAAGCAATTGATAAATCCAATAATAAAAATTAGAAGTAGGTAAAAAAACTGATTAGACCTGTTACATCGCATTTCATGGTTTTTCCTGATTTTCTCACAAACTGTATATATACTCAATGTCAAAAAAAAAAATGTCCACTTCGGGGCCTACCTTAATAGAATACAATTTAAAATAGCAAAATCTGTCCAGCCGTCACCGATTAATTAAGAGAAGTGGGGGCGGGTCATTTGTCATTAATATATCGAGTAAAGTGTCTGTATGAGATAAATATTTGTAAACATTACATATGTAGAGATATAACTTCAATCCTACCGATAAAACTATCTTTTCGGATTTTTTCGCAGATTTATTTTGATTGTTTTACAGCAATCATGGTCACAGGACAGACTTCAAAGAGTTTTATTTTAAATGTCAAATATTCGCGTAAATCTAAGAATATATTATTCAATCTTACTTGATTTTGTTTACTAAATCTAAACATATAATAAAATTCTAACTAAGTCGAATCTGTACATTAAATATTTTTTAGAAAATTTTATTGAAATATTCATTATTATCGATACAGAGGCCGAATCTATAGTTTTTATAATTTTTGTCTGTCTGTCCATTTGTGTGTCTTTTTGGGAACGCATCATGGGAAAACACTGAACAGATTTTGATAAAATTTGGTACGATGATAGCTGGTTATTTGGGTCAACATATAGGATACTTTTTACTGCGGGGATATATCTCACTTCTGAAAAATCTATACTAAGCGTTAAAACGTAACTAGGGACGAAACCGAGCGAAGCAAGGGCGAGTCGCTGGTTGTGTATACGTGAAAGAAGATATGTGTATGAAGGATATGATATAACAGGTAATAGATGTAAATCTAAGAATGTAAAGACAATTAGGCAGCGGAAGCTCAGTGTTAACGCGTTTGCTTGGGAAACCAAGTGAAATGGGTTCAATTCCATTTTTCGCACTTCTGATATTCTCATGTGTGAATCATTTTCAACTCCAATTTCATACATTATATTCCCTAACAACAGGGATAAAATATACAATTGAGGCGTCATTCAGGCGGAGATTCATTAAAATTATTGTGCATATAATTATATTAAAATATTTATTAAGCCGCATAAGTTTAGTGGTTAGCTTGTCGACAGTGTATATATATGAAGTTCTGGGTTTGAGCTTTCCTTTAGCTGGAGGCGCCTGTATAGCTGTCACTTGTCAGTTTTTATGCAAAGTTTTCCAAAATGGGAAATTATATTAAACTTTATATTTTCATGTTTATTATATTTCTCTTAGTTCGCTCTTATAAATATTAAATTATAATAAATAAGTATTTTTTTGGGACATTAACACACAAGACCATCAAGTTCCATGGTAAGCTACGAAACTTGTGTTATGGATACCAGATAATTGATACACTACACATATATAAACTTTAAATACATACATATTATAAATATAAACACCCATGACTGGAATAGAAACATTCGTGCTCATCACACAAATGCCCCTAGCGTGACTCGAACCCGCGACTGCTGGCACAGCAAGTACGGTCACTACAAACTGAACCAAACGTGTCGTCTTATTTCTTTTATATTTTTTATTAGTGTCAATTTTCCTTTTTATTTCTTTTTATATACATTTTTTTTAATTTTTCTTATTCTTAAAAAAAAATGCAACCTATTTTGATTTTATCATAAAGGAATAGAATTCGTACATGTTGGAGTTCATACTTTCCAGTACATGGCTAGCCTCTGCGAGATTGATCACCTTAACCGAAGAAAAAGATATTATTATTAACTTGGTACATGTTTTTTGAGTAATTGAGAAAAAGTGTAAGAAGTTAAAATTGATGGTGACTCCCCAATTTTAACTGGCAGACTCTTGTGAAATATTTAAAATATTATAGATCAAATATATGTAGTAAGAAATAGCTACGTCGCATCGGGCGTGGCGTTTCTTTACTCTGTTTTCTAATTAACTGTTGAAAATTTCACTAAAATATATATTATCACGTATTGCTCACGTTATTTACTTTGTGGAGTGTCTAAAATATCAATGTAGCACAAGCTCAATCTTTCGCAAAGCTCTAATTATTATTATTAATCAGATTTTGTTTCGTATAACACAATAATAATATGTAATTAAAAAAATTAGAGCTCTCGTCTGAAAAAAAATCGAAACGTCAAATTCTACTGCTGTAAACAATGACAAGCCTTGCTGATAACTGCAACAAATGCCACAAGAAGAATGCCACAGGAGTTGCCATCTCAATCTTTATGCAGAAAACATTTGAATGTAAAAACTGATCTTTATTTAAATGGTAAAAAAGGTCTTGCAAAAATCAAGTATGAGTGAAGAATAAAAGAAAGTGAAGAAACAACAAACACAGTGTTGCGTCTATTCATACTAATCTATACAAATATTATAAAGAGGAAGAGTTTGTTTGTTTGTTTGAACGCGAATCTCGAATACTACACACTACTAACTTAACTTTTCACGCTTAGTCAGCTGAATAGATTTTGATGAAATTTAGGACGGACATGGATTGCATTATGGGGATGGTCATCCCCCCAACGTGTGTTTACCTTGTCGTGGTGGTGGGAGGGATGGAGGGGGGTTCTCCGTAGCGTCCGGCAATATAGCCGGATACGAAGCGAGAAGCGCCACGGGCAAGCACTAGTTTATAATAAGTAACTAAGTATACCAAACATAGATAATATTATTTTCGAAAACCAAAAAGGATATTACAATACTTATTTTTCTAAGCTAAAATTTATTGCATTGCAAGATAATTTTTGCTCTTAATTGTCTCTCTTAGTTGCTACCGTAGCTAATTGTGTTGTAAATTATAGAATTATTTTAATCTCGTAAGACACATCCGACCATTCAATAACTTTCTTCCTTGTCTCCAGTTTTCGTGACATAGAGTTTATAATCTGTCTAAACAATACAGATTAAATAAACAATTGATGTTTTGCTAAATCCTGTAATAAAATAAAGGATTTTGGTACATTTAGTACGAAAATAAGTATCCCTCTGTGGGATTCCGATGTAATTTTAAAAAGTTAATAGTATTTAAGTCCTATAGTTCTAATGCACAGTATTTGAACAAGTCTGAACGTGTACATGAAATGCGGCACGTAATTTCATATTAGGTATGAGACGAGTTTGGGTAATATCATAGTAGTGACTCAATGAATGACCTGATTATATTTACATCTGAATTAAACTCATATATACTTATTTATAATTTAAAAATTATACCATAATAATACATGATTTCCCATTTCAAAATACCGAGAATTCATTATGAGAATCATTGGAAATTTTATAGTGTAGTTTATCATAAACTGCTAAAATTATTTTAGAAATAAGCTAAGCTCTTTAACCTTTTCAGTAATTAAGCACATGTGATTTTTTTTTAAATTAAGTAATAATGACCGTGAACGAAAAGATTATGATTTCAAAAAAAAAACACTCTTACAGTATGATGAAAATATATTCGAGTCATTTATTCAAGAAATTAAATATAGATGTTTACGCGATATTGGCATAAATTATAAAATCTGATGCTTTTCTTATATTCTCACGATGCTAGCAAATTCAGCTGAAAATGATATCTTAACAACACTATGTACATTATCAGGCTATTCTCATAAATTTAATTAGGTATAAGCAAAATTAGAAAAAAAATATTTTGTTTATAATAATGTAATTATGGTTCATCACACCAGACTAAAATCCCATAAGCGACATCTGAAGTAAAAAGTATGTAAGCTATATCGCTCTCCCATTGTTTTTTTTAATTAAGTCGATTCATCACTGCGTTAAAAGGACAATTTCTAAATTATCCTTTTTAACCGACTTCCAAAAAGGAAGAGGCTCTATTCGTCGGATTTTTTTTATGTATGTTTACCGATTACTCTAAGACGCCTGAACCGATTTGGATTTTTTTTTGTTTTAAAGGGTGCTCCCTAGGTGCTGCTTATTACGTTTACAATAAAAATAGAAAAATAAAAACTAAAAAAAAAACGACTTCCAGGCCCTAAAATGTAAGAAATAACTAAACGGGGGAATAGATACCTAATCAGATATTTCCGAAATCGGTGCCAGCCGACAATAGTTTAAAATATGAATATCTAATAGGTAATTATGTATTTTACGTATCGTAATATACAAGATTTGCTTTGCATCGGGCTTAGGTGTCTATTCTAAATGAAAACTCCCGTTCAGTCATTTTTTACATTTTAGTGCCTGGAAATCGGTTTTTATAAATTTTTATTACAATTATATAGGTATATTATTAATAATTAAGTGATCTACAATATAAGTAAGGAAACACGTAACTTGCGAGACTTTACTATAAAGGACTTAGAATAATTTATATTATGTATCTACATTGTATCATATTATGCCATCATCCTGTTTTTTTATCTGTACGTCAAATTTTATTTTTTTACACCATTCTTGCAGATTATTTAAAAAAAAGCCATTTAAAAAACATAGGCACAGGTACGAAAAATATCTTAGGGTGTTATATTGTTCCTAACAATAGATAGCACTTAGTTCTATTGCGAATAACAAAGCTTTTGTTTTTGTTATTGCGCAAAAATGCAAAAATTGTATAAAATACTTCTTTTGGCATTTAATTTTTTTTATCATTAGAAAGGCCAAGGCCAATTTGAATGAGTAGTACAAGTTTAGCAAACAATAGAGTGTTAAGTTAAAGATTGTGTAGCTCTATTCCTTGCTTGTCTGACATGATTCGTGAGGGATCTGGAAATAGAGTCGTATAATTGTGAAATGTAATATCAGGATTAAAAGACAATATGAATAGTTTTCGTGGAAGATTCGAATTCTATCTTTGGAGAAAAAAAAGATAGAAAAGAAATATTACATGCTGCATTATTTCAAATCTGAAAACTTGCCACAATGTCAACCAATTACTTTTTTATGTTGAGTCCGTCTAAAAACATAAACTACCGATACAAAAAGTACTGCTCTTGTCAACATGAAAAGGCGGTGCTTGGAATCGCAGTCGAAATTACATCTCTAATATGGTATGTACTATTATTATTATTTTTTAAAGTCAAGTGACAAAAAATCATCCCTTATCTTATTTCACAAGATTTAATTCTTAAAAACATTATGAATAAAAAAAGATTTAAAAGACATTGTCGCACAGCCCTTCGTTAAAGGGCAAATGTAATTTCAACTATAATATAAAATACATTTTTATGTTATACAAACATGTCTTACTCGGACAGAGATGGTTAATTTTTTTACGATTTAAAAAAAAAATCTTTACCGCCGACAGTCTTTATGTAGGTACCTTTTATTGCGGTAGACAAATTGTTTTTGGCATCAACCCATTAAGAGTTAAATGTGTTTTTCTAACAATGTTGGCATTGTTTAGGTGTATATTGCAACCTAAGTTTTTAAAGTATGCATAAACAAATTTGAGATAAAAATTATGAAGATTAGTAGTGAATTACCATTGCTTCACTCGCTTCGTCCATATATATATAAGGGTCTCGCACCTCTGATCTTTTCATGTGCGAATCATTTCTAACATGATGACCACTTGCCTTACGGTGAAGGAAACCACCGTGAGGAAATCTGCATGTCTGAGAGACCCTAGCAAGTTTTCGAAAGACATGTGAATTCCTCCAACCCACACGTTGCCAGCGTGGTGGACTATGGCTTGATGCTCTTCGCATTGAAAGGAGGCCCATGCTCACGAGTTCAACGTTAATAAGGGCGAAATACAGACATTTATTTACTTATCACTTAGTATACAGATTGTCATGTGTTGTCATTATTTTATAACATTATATTTTATTTTAAAACATCATTGTTTGACTGCATGTTTAGTTCTACGACACTCAGTTTATATTATTCTTTAGACTGAGGGTAAAATTTATGTAACAAAATTCTATAAAGTGTGAGCGTCAAAAGTATTAAGTAGGTATATTTTTAGCATTCATTACAATATGAAAATAAACATCAACGTTCGTAACTAGAATACTGAATAATCTATTAATATACGAAGGAGAATAAGCCATTCATATGGTAGGTGCATTGACATAGATGTCCGTAAACAAAAAAAGCGTATTTATCTTATAGGCATATAAGATAATGTGACAAATTTATCTATACATATAATAAAATTCTAACTAAGTCGAATCTGTACATTAAACATTTTTTGGAAAATCTTATTGAAATAGTCATTACTTTTGATACAAAGGCAAATCTATGGTTTTTAGAATTATTGTCTGTCTGTCTGTCTGTGATCGCATCACGGAAAAACCACTGGAGCAATTTTGATGAAATTTGGTATGATGATAGCAGATTATCGTGTTCAACATATAAGATACTTTATATTGCGGGAAAATATCTCATCTATACTAAAAGTTTATTGATTCCTTATTCATTCAGTTATCACTAATTATGGTGACGTTCATGGCTAGAACAAATTATTTGGAACTAGCAATACCCGCGGTTTCGCGCACGTTCAAACATACAATCGCTGCCAAACTAGACAAGATCACCCGATGGGCTAATCTGAAGATTGCCTTAAAATTTCATCAAAATCGCTCAAGCCGTTTTGGAGGCCATTGGAAACATCCATATTACATACACACATCGTTTTTGATTTATATATTTTTTTAAATTTATACTTATAAATATATTATTGGCATTATATCAATAAATACATCATCAAAAAACTATACAAGTCACGTTAAAAATATTTACTTTGGCCATACATCAAATATACGACCTTCACTTATAAGCTGTTGCTAACATAATTTTATCTTTATCAGAGCTGTACACTATGTTTGTTTGTAATAAAAAATCGCTTACATATTAAGTGGTGTTCAAAATATTCCGTACGTATAAGATTGGTATTAATGTAAATCGTCGGGGAAATTGTAAATTTATATTGATAGGTTGTTGAATATTTTAGTTACCAACGTCGCTGCTCATATTCATTTTGGTAGTATGAACCAAAGGGGTTAGGTAGGTAATAATGACATTTTTTGCAACTAATAATTTTTTATCGAGATCAAAGTTAAAAGTGGAATATTCTTTCAAAAATTGGATTTCTATTATATATTTTTGTCTATCTGTTGCTCTTTAATCTATTAGGACTTGATGGATTTTCATGTTTTTTTTTCTTGTACAGTTAATACTCTACATTAGAGATGGGCCCACTATGAGTTGAGAGTTGAGTATCGGCTAGTCAACAAACTAACCGACCGGTTGATTGGAAAACGGCAAAGTTTTTGCCTCTAGGTTATACTTCTTTTAATAATTAATAGGTACATAGTGTTTGCAACTGTGATTAAAAAATAAATAATAAACCGGAGATTACATAATTATGTTCTTTGTTCAAAGTTACATTCAAAAATTTATTTTTATGTTAATCTTAGTCAAAATAAGTACTAAATCTTCTATTCCTTCCTTCGTTCCTATTTCAAGATTAAATTGCCAATTGTAATACTGATTCTAAAATATAAATAATAATTAATAATAATGACGGAATTTCATTTCGAAAATAATAATATGAATAAATAATATAAATATACTCGGATAGTCAGTCGGCTTTCCGACTAATTGGTCACTAGTCGGTACATATCCACTCTACCTCAAAAACATTTAGAAGAAGGCTTAGAAATGCGCATAGACGTAGGTCTATAAGCACAATTTTCATTCTGTGCGCTTTTATTTAAATCATATTAAGCAAATAAACACTAAATGTAATTAAGTAGAGAAGGCAGTATTTATATTTTAAAAGTAGTGCAGTGAAATTGGATTAAAATTTATATGTGTATTAGTTTATAAATATTTTTCTTTACCTGTTTCTTTTGAGAGATATAGGACCGCCTCATAATAAATTATAAAGAGAGAGTAAACTTAAAGTATGATATTATTTTGAATTCCAAATACTCTAAAATACGTTTAAATATTTGTATCGTATATTTCAATTCTATTCAATTCAATTTCCAATTCAATTTCCTTGTTAATGGCTTCAAAACGTGCCACTTGGGCACAGATTAATTACCGCGCCAATGTCACGCAGAATTGATAAATGTCGATAAGATCTAGAATCTGCCAGCAGATTTGTAAACATATAGTTCGAATCAATCGTGCTGAGATATGCCATGTTGAATTGATGCCGTATATTTTGCATTTTTGACGCGAAACGGCTTTAAAATCACACCGAAACATACGGGTTTTTAATTTATAATTTTTGCTATCGAATTTTAATTCAAATTTAATTTATAATAAGTAATACTAAATACTTTTTCAGTCTTAAAATGGTTAATTACTAAGAAGTTTTTGTATTACCCGTTTCCACTCGCGATGAAAATTTCCTCTAACAAGTCCCAGGGTCATTGACATTGCTACGCCTAGTGTTTACACGAAATAATGTTTACATATTTACTATAAATCAATAGCAATTTTTTTTTTAAGTGACTTTCTTTAAATAATGTTTTATTTGAACGAAATAAATCAATTAATATATAGTTATCTTATACAAGCAAAGTATTGAAGAAAATATCGTAGATTTCCTTCAAGCCACTCTCGTTTCGCTTCTGTGATTATGTATGTATGTTAGTTTTCTGTACCATATATTTTGAACTTAATAATCTACTTAATGATTATATATATTTATATAAATACTGAATGTGTGAATTTTATGCAAGAGACAACACAGTCTAAACATTGGGTGTATAATGGTGTAAAATTTTGCACAAGAGTTCCTCGAAATTAAGGTTTCTGAGCCAGGATTTTTCAAAATTTAATCCCTTAAAGAATTAACTTCTTTAAGGTTTGAATAAGTAAAAAATTCTAAATGGAAATAAAAAAATTCTTCTTATCTAATATTTAAAGTATTATTATTATTTGAAGTAAGTACTTTCTCCTTTCAAGTAGACGAACTACGAAAATCAAACATTTCATCAAAAAGTTTCATCACTATTGGATCAAAACTTATTGTAGGTAATAATTATGTATTTTACATTTAATATTAATTAGTTATATTTTTTTAGACAGTGGTAGCCCAGTCAGTGGTAACGCGCTCGCTTGGGAAACCGATGGAAGCGAACTCAAATCCCGGGTCTGAAGTCCGCCCGCACTTGGCCAGCATGGTGGACTATGGCCTGATTCCCCTTGTATTGAAGGGAGGCCCACCCCCAGCAGTGGGACGTTAAAAAGGGCTGAATACATACATACATAGTTATTATTTTTAACAATGTTTCTAAATATTGTAATGTTCAGTGGTCAGAAGGGGCCTTGAAAATGACAACCATGCAGTGTCAAGAATTATTTAATAATATTTATTATTATTGACACTTAAAATGAAAAGAGCTTAACTAGAACTGTCGATTAAGACTCTCAATCAGGACTGTCGATCAGGACTGTCTGTTACAATCGGGTGGAGGAGTATTTAAGTTATTCTTAATTATTATACAAACATCGTTAATGCATTGTTAGAATGAATGCTAAACTTTGGGAAAAGTAAACAATTAATGATCACAACAACATCCTTAGTTAGCTGTTAGTGCAAACAAACCATTGGACTCTATTCTGGTAATTAGTTATCTCTATGAATAATAATTTAATTTCTAAAACAACATGTACTTACAAATACAATATAAAAATCTACTTGAAATATTATGAAATATTACAATATATTAATTCTTCAAAAAAAGTTCCACAGTCAAATCAAGTAAACAGTGAAAGGAGTAAAGAAGCAAATTAAACTAAGTTAAGGAAATCCGACTTCATTTTAGATCTCTTAAATAATACATTACTTGACCTTAGCAAATAATGTTTTTATTTATTGATTTTAAATTCAGATGAGTTCAATGTAATTATCATGTTACAGCAATAATAAAACGGTAGATGAAACAGTTTATTTTTTATATTGATCAGGTAAGAGTCTTAACTTTTAATGTCATATTAAAATATCATCAAAATCTATGAAAACCTTTGTAAAATCTTTATTATAACATAGCATTATAGGTTTAATACCAAATCTCTAAATAATTAAAATTAAAAATATACCTATTTTTAGGACCTAACATTGTTGTGCCATTGTCACTTTTTTGATAAATCATTAAAAATCATATTAATATCTATTAAAATCAAACAATACCAAATTAGAAACCAGTTTTAAATTAAGAACTATAATTTCAATTTGAAATTATCACTTTTAACTTCTACTTAAGTTCACACCTGTTTACCGCTAATAACCTCGTGCCATTTTAACACTCAATAAATGTTTGGGTCACACAAATATTTAAAATCTAAAGTTCTTTAACACTTAAGTAAAATGCCCTATCTATAAAAGGCCACCCAACCCTTTCACTTTGATTTACATCCCCAACAGTTTTATTGCTGTTATTTCTATGAATAACAGTTAACTATTAAAGGACTTAATTATACATTCACAATTACTGGGTTTGTCTCGCTACCGAAGAAATTGTCAGCCATTGTTTTTTATATACCTGTTAAGCTTTAAATAACCTAATTGTTTTGCATTTGTCACAAAAATTTGCTACTGTTGTAAAGAAGTTGTCTATAGATATGGGATCCCGCATAACGTTTCTCGTTTGTTTCAAAGAGAGATTTTACCAAGAAATTGGCGAAACGTGATTAGGATTTTTTTAAAAGCATATATTGTTAACATTTTTTTTGTAAAATATTAAAGATAACGGTTTTATATTAAAGACTAGCGACTGAACACCTCTTCGCTTGGGTTCGTCTCTAGGTAGATTCCCCATACAAACTTCCATGCTCATCTTAAGCCCTTTAAGTTATGATTTCCTGTATAAAAAATCTTCTATGTATTTTCCAAGGTCTCAAACTATCTTCTTACCAAATTTCATCTAAATCGGTTAAGTAGTTTTTAACTTTAGTCGTTACAAACGTACAAAAATACAAATCTTTCCTCTTTATAAAAGTACTGTAGATAACACCCACTTTAAAATCTTGTAAAATAAATAATTAATTTATCCTTATATGCGGTTTTGACCATTGAGGTATACTAATCATTAAAAAACTATTTCGATTCAAAATTGACGAAGATATGGCGTAAAACAAAGTCAATCAAAAAATTTAATATATTATTCCGAAAGCTAGCTGTTTAAATATTATAAATTATAATATATATCTAACCATAAATTTTACATAATATTTTTTATTTAATTTTAAATAAACAACTGACGTTTTAAATAAATTAGTAAAATAAATAAAAATATATTTGGATGACAAATTAAAGTACACATGGTTAAACTTGAGTGCGGTAGCATTATAATTATTAATTAAAATTCTGCGAAATTATCGACACCTGTTCTACTCCGATATTCAATAATGTATAGCGCCAAGCCTTAAGTTTTATATATCATAAAATATGTCAATATATATATATATATATATATATATATATATATATATATATATATATATATATATATATATTCAAAATGTATTATTTTGATAGTGTTAATGAGTCACTGAGTCAAAATATTAAGAAAGGGTTGACAAATCACAAAGAAGTAACGGAACGACACAATTGTATTTCCAACAAACCAAAAAAATGTCTAAAATTTCTACCATTAGGTTTAAAATTTAAATTCTGAAGTAAACCGTACCAGAGACAAATAAAAACGTCAAACTTACAAACGGTCCCGTTCATTATAGTTGAACTTAATTTATGATGCTGTGGGCCCACTGTGCGGTACACACGGAACCGCTATAGACTTGAAAAAATACTTTTTTTTTTGTAAAACAACAGTATTTGAATACATTTATTGCATGAATTCTGACGGTGGCTATTCTGAAAAGCCTTTTCAATGTATCCTTTACTTAAGTAGCCAGTCGTAAATCATAAATAACGGTGCACAAACATGACACCCTATTTTTGTTGGGCTAGTTGAAGAGATCGAAAAACTTTGTACAGAATTTGGATAAAATGTAGAACTTTTACAGTCGATTTTACAGCGAGTATGGAACTACAGTAGGGCATGTCACAAAAAGTTTTAGCTGTTGTCTTGACACGCGATTGGTATGAAAAAAAAATTGTTTCAAGTACATATATTTAGTCCGAAAGTCAAAACAAAAAGAGAAACTTGTTCAATCAAATACATTCTTACGATACTAATATTATAATATAAAACCCAGCATCTTTATCGAACTCAATCATATTTTATATATCTTTCTATTCATTATATTCTATAAGCAAAATTAACCCATAAATTTTCATTTTAAAAGACGACTCATAAAGTTCCACACTCTCTCCCAATAACTCTATCGATATAAGAAACTTACACGTGTCTGTTTTTACATATTCCTTCGACAAAGTTTCGCTGCACATTTAACGAAAGGCGATATTCAATTAGAAAATTTTAATCTCCATATGCATTAGCTAATCTATACATACATCGAACGGTAACTATTGATTTTAGTAGATATAAAATTGTAATTTGATGAATGCTTTTCCCATTAATATAAATTATTACGAGCTTTACAAAAGAGACGGGCAGGGTTATCTCTCACTTTTTTATAACAAAATTAAGTTTAAAAACATGTTCTAAGTAAATATTGTCTCAATGTAACTTGTAATATAAGAAATATGTACATTGCAAATATAAATTCCACGTATAATATAGAAATATTATATGTATATACATTTGTATGTATATAGCCATATATTGCTTTTCGTGTAGACTTTTTTGATCAAAAATTAAATTAAACGCCAAGAAGCCTGAGCAAAAGTTAGAAATTTTCCTCTTATCTCATCTTTTAAAAAAAAATACATTTTTGTTACTTTGTGATTTTGGTATAGTTTTTAAATATATTATAAATAAAAAGTATTTTACAACCCTAGACTGCATACGTAATGGACAGAATTTTTTACCAAAATTTAGTCTGTAGGCTATTTTCAATTTAAAACAGGAATACCAACACGGTTCATGGAACGGTCATGTGTTAATAGAAGGAAAATGTAAACGACGACTAACAAATTAAGTTACGTAATAAATATATTTTTTCTTCCAGAAAATCCATACTAATATTATAAATGCAAAAGTAACTCTGTCTGTCTGTTACCTTTTCAAGCTTAATCCGCTGATCCGATTTAGATGATATTTGGTATGGAGATAGTTTGAGACCCTGGGAAGGACATAGGATAGTTTTTATCCCGGAAATCATCCCTTAAGAAGATGAAAAGAACGATGAAAGTTTGTATAGGGAATCATTTCTCAAGTAAGGGATATATATATTTTTAATTTTTAAAGTAGGTACTTACTTTTCTATACCAATGTATGTACATACATATAGTTTAATATATACTAACCGTGAAAACGTATCAGTATAATATATAAAAAAGTAAAGTTAAATATAGAGAGAAGTATAAATGAATGGGAATTCTGTAATCGCAACAAAAATTGTACAGCAAGCCTATTTATTAAAATGCCAAAGTTTTATTCGAATTAAATTATGATAGAAGGTATGATAATATTTAACACATTATTCTATTGATTTAAGTTAATGAATCTTACATAAATACGAAAGTTTGGATGGATGAATGTTTGTTACTCTTTCACGCCAGAACGGCTGAACGGATCTGAATTAAATTTGGCACAGAGATAAATAGCATATAGGCTAATGATAATCCCGAAAAATGTACCGTTCCGGTTAAATTATAGTAAACTAGCTGCTTTACTATTTTGCACAGCATAGCCCGCGGCTCCGCCCGCATTCAAATAATCTAAAACCAAATTCTTAGGTTTTACATATTAGTATACTCTTACATTGCAGTTTTTGTATTTATTCTCAGAAATGAGACATTTTCCCGCGGTGAAAAGTATTCTATATGTTGACCCGGATAACCAGCTGTCACCATACCAGATTTCATCAAAATCCCTCCAGTGGTTTTTCTGTGATGCGGTAACAGACAGATAGACAAAAATTCTAAAAACTATAGATTCGGCCTCTGTATCGATAGTAAAGTTATTTCAGTAAGATTTTCTAAAAAATATTTCATGTACAAATTCGGCTTGGTTACAATTTTATTATATGTATAGATAATATCCTTAGAACGATCATGAATTCTATTTGCAACGATGTTTTCCAGCCGTTTTTGGAGCGATAACCTGAAAAATGTAATTCAGTGAACCCGCTGTACGGTTTTGTATTACAGAACAGTTTACTTGGTGACAAAAGTGCTTGTACTTTTATAAGAGCTTAATACACAGATTTGAGTATAAAATATATTTTTAGCATTATCGTGAGATGTCTAATTATATAAATGCATATCTTCGACAATGGGGTAGGCGAAAAGGACATATATAATATGTATGTATGTATTTATGTACATAATGAAAAATCTAAACGAAGTGTCTAAAAGCCTTTTTTAAAAGTAATCATTGAATAAACTAACCTGTGGAATGAAAGCTCTTTCAATCATATTAAAAAAATTAAAAAAAACACAAGTAGATACCTAAACAATGACGTGTTCGAACATGTTAAACATCACGCTATATATTATAAATGAAAAATCTATTTAGAATCATTGTTGTGCTTTATTTTCTAATAAGATTAATAAAATGTCATTCATTTTTACAATAGTTTTCACAACTGTAAAAAAGACTTTAAATTATCTCTCAAAAGCTTTTTTTCCATATTGAAGAGTACTTTTAAAAAAAATTGTTTAAAATTATTGTTACGGAATAGTTTGTGCATAGATGTTTTATTTTATTTTCTTCATTTTGTATAAACTGTAACATAAGATACAAAAAAATAAATAAAAAAAAATCCGAATTTTTTGATGCCTATAATTAAATACGCAAAAAATATTTTTTCTTTATCAAAAAGCAAACATTTGCTATGCGAGTACATATGGACCTTATATCTTATTCATACAATCATAAGTGAATGAACCGTCTTATCAAAACCATTTGTCATCTCGCGCCCTATAGCTATCCCTTTCGCTCTTAGACATATATTGTGATGTAAAAGCGAGAGACAATTAAAGGATTCCGTCACGTAGTATAAGAGAGCTAGCCAAAACTGATGCGTCTAGTGGTCGCTGACCTTTACAGCAAGGTTTGCTTGCCCTGAGTTAAATTTTCATATTTTTGGCATGATTTTGTATTAGATCAAATTATTATCTATCGAACTGCAATTAAATAATGCAACAGCTTATTTTTGTGAGTAATAATTTAACTTATACCTTCAAACAGCTTGCCCTCGCGTCGTTCAGGTGCGTCACCAAGTGCCAAACTTTAGCCAATGTGTTACTCTAGGTCATAGTCTATCTGTAAAATAAAATTTTTATCCAAATCCGTCCAGCCAATTTAGCGCCAAAGAGAAATAAACAAACACCCACGTATGCACATATAAACTTTCGAATTTATAATTATATAAAGAATTTTGAATTATCATATATTTGTTATATTATGTGTGTTATATATTTATACAAAACAAAAACTCATATTTATGCAAATCCTTAAAGAAGGCTTTGAAGATTTGGCTTCAGGTTAAAACCTTCATTCGAAAAAATGGTATCTTTTTTTTAGTAGCTTATTGCAAAGCTATTTTGAAATTGAATATCATTTGTTACAATTTTGTTTTGCATTAATATAGTTACATGAGTCTTACATTGTACCATTTCATAATAGTTTCGTGGTTTTTGCTTAGTTTTACTGAAAAATGTATGCTAAAATTAAAACTACAACCTAAATTAGTCTTTCGTTTAAATGAACACACATCTGCATTCTCTTAGTTGCAACATAATGCCTAACATAGTCAAAGCATTTCTACACATCAATATTTAATAACTATGTACATACTAATTATGAAGTTTCCTTCCGGAATCAAGAACAAAAGTCAATGGACTCTTGTGAAATCATGCTTGGCTTTGTGCGTCTCGAAAATCTTTTGACGTATATAAAATTAATATATGGATGATTTTTTGCAATATATCAATATTTCACGAGCTATGTAAAATTGTAGAAAACTTTCTTTTTCCAAAAAAATTATGTCACACCATTAATTTGTTTTTGCGAGAAAAAGGAGGAAAAACAAAAAAATAGATTTTTAGTCATGTATGAATAATAAAAAATAAATGAATGTAACTTTATTTGGACATACCCGTACCAGACAAAAACATAGCAATGACAAAAAAAAAACAAAAAAGAATGAGACCGGAGGTGTTTGCAGCAGTTGTAGAGTTATCAAAAATTCGTTCAATTAGGTCTCATTCAGCCTTTGTTGAGACCTGGTTTTCCAGACCCAACGCTGATTTTCAGTAGCCGCCTTGTGGGTTATTGATGGTAACCCACAAGGCGGCCACAGTTATAACTTGCTTATAAAATATTATATCAATATGTATATAATTTCAATATTATAACGAAGTTATATGCTTAAAATAAAACATATATTAGTATAAAATATTCCAGTACAAATGAAGCTAACTATTAACTAATAATATATTGCATTTATAAGTTAGCTTCATCAGTATTGTCTATGCAGAGAAGCAGAAAAGAAGTGACTCATATTTTCATTCTCTACTTTTCACAGAATGTAGCAAATCTTGAGTAGATTCATTTAAGGACTTAGGAGAGTAATTTTAATTTATACTCAGTAATTACTGCTTATTTAGAGACAAATCAATGAATTATTATGATGAAATAGAACAATTGTACGAAAAGTTGCGTTTATTTACATAAAATAAATAAAATATAACAACTTTCTGAGGTATATAAATGTATTGTGAAGTATCCTTAATACCGGTAATGTCAAATATCGTACATTCGCGGCGGCGCCTTCCGCGCCCGAATAGAAATAGGTGAAAAGTCGACGACCGACCGCCGAAACTTGTTTCATGCTAGAATGTATTTAATGTCCTTGAACTTAGGGTTCATTTCCATATGACATGATTTTTTAATTTTGGGGGTTTTACTGATGAGGGTTTTTGACCAATATAATTTTGCTTCAATAACTAGTTTTATGTATTTTAAGAGATATTGTTGTGTTACTTTACGTTATAATATGATGAACTCACGAATTTAAGCATATTTTAATAGTGAAAATGGTATTAGATTTTTTACTTTTAAATATATTATTTTTACTAGCGACTCACACTCGCTTCGCTCGGGTTCGTCCCTAGCTTGCTTCTCAATACAAACTTTCAACAGCATTTTCACCCCCTTAAGGAATGATTGCCGGGATAAAAAGTCCTATGTCCTTCCCAAGATCTCAAACTATCGTCTTATCAAATGTCATCTAAATCGGTTTAGTAGATCCAGAGATTACCTCTTACAACGTCACAAACTGACAAACTCACAATCTCACAAACTCACAAACTTTACCTTTACTTATAATATTAGTATAGATTAATATTTTTTTATTTTTAAGTAAAATATAACCAAATAATAATTTTTAAGCCAATCATGCTATTATAAATTAATGACTGTAGGTGTAATTTCACGCTGAAATTTTCATGTCCAACATTTGCTAATTTGTGAGCGTAGACCCGTGGCCAGCAGTGAGAAATATCTCACACTAAGCCCATACCATGATTATAAAATATGTGAAGGTTTGTGAGGATGGATGTTCGTTGCTCTTTCACGCCAGTACGTCTGAACGGATCAGGATGAATTTACCACAGAGTTAGATTATAGTCTGGAATATCACTTTTCATCCCGGAAAAATTTACGGTTCCCGTGGGATAGATTTGTTATCGCTTAGAGAAACCGAAGCGAAGCGTAGGGTGAGTTGCTAGTATTAAAATGTTACACGCATAAACTGCTACTTATTTTACACTTTCGCCTGATCCTTGCTATACAAACACATTATTACATAATTAGGTAAAAATTTTTTATTTAGCCGACATTTTTCAGACAAATTACAAAACATATCCGGTACTATGGCCAGTCATCGCGAATAAAACTGAAAATAAAGGAAATCATGGTGAGTCAATGTTACGTTTACGTTTCGTAACGTGAACTGTGATATCATTCATATCGCAATGCATCTGTGTATGGTATTTTTATTTGGCATATTTAATTCAATGAGTCATCAATATTATTTATATTGTGATTTCTACGTATTCGTTGTAATTAGAAACGTAATCTATCTTTTATTCAAAAAGCAATCAATCTAGACGATGCTTAAATGTTTTAATGTTTAGGGCCGAATCATTGCTTTAATATAGTATTTTGACACATTAAACATTTTTAATTCAATTCATATATTACAAACGTGATAAATATAACTAAATTAAATCAGAAATTAAAAGAGAAATAATTATGTAATTCGCCATTTTGTAGTGGCGGCCATCTTGGATTTGAAATTCATCATAGTGTATAGTATTCTACTAGTCAAGTTCTTTCATTTGATACTCATATTGAGGTAGTTGTGAAAACATATGTAATCCGCCATTTTGTGGCGGTGGCTATCTTGGACCGATTTTCATCAAACATAGCTAAGAACACTCCCAACTAATTCACCTTTCAAACAAAAAAAAACAAAATCAAAATCGGTTCATCCGTTCAGGAGCTACGATGCCACAGACAGACACACACACACACACAAAGACACGTCAAACTTATAAAACCCTGTCGTTTTGCGTCGGGGCTTAAAGATGATATTAAACAATTTTCAGCTATTATATTTGAAGGGTTATTTTTTACATACGTGTCACATTCTCTCTATTTGTAGAAATTAGAATAGTTTTGTAAAAGATAAAGCCTGAACCACTCATTTTATAATAGTTACGAGTATCCGATTTCCATATGAAAACTCTTTGGAGACGCCACCCGAATTCGAAACGTCATATTCAAATTCGGAATGTGGTCGTTAGAAATTCAGCCAATAATGATAGTACTGTAATCGCACTTTGTATTTCAATGGCCTCTCTTTGGTTATACCTTGACAAAACTTGGCCTTCCATCCACTAGTACGAAAACGTGAATTAGCCAAGACCAAAGTTGGTCAAGCGACGTTGGCCCAATGTGTAGTGGTAGTAGTGATTCGTAGGTTATTCACCTTTCACCCAATTTGCCTAAAAACACGACCATGAACAGTTGATATAACACGAAGAGCAAAATGACTGGGTGTCATGTATATTATAAATAGTTGGTTTATACTGTCTTTGAAGGTTGACTTCGCAAATTTATTTTATGTTTTTTCTAACGATTTACGACAAAGGTAATTTATGGTACGAGAAGTTTTTTCTTGGTAAACGATATTCGTTTATGTATATGTATATCTAAATTATTTATAAAGAAATTATATTATTTAAAGAATTTGATGGATATTGTAAATATATTCTTAATTAAAAAGAAAAATATTTCTACAATAACATTTTATAGAAACCTTTTTACTATTCAAATTGTGTTAAATGATTTTTAAAATAAAACAGTATCTTCGCATCTATATATTTGAAAGCATGCCTCATCAAACTGCAATTGCAGTTTGTAAGCCTGCAATCTATTATATAGGTAATGTAAAAAACAAAATATTGTTAGATTGTGGGCGTTTACTTCAATGTATTAAAATCTAGCTGTACGCATATAAAATACGTGCTAATATATTGAGTAACGTAATAAAAACTTAAAAAAACCGACTCCCAGGCACTAAAATGTAAAAATAACTAAATGGAAGTTTTCATTTAGAATAGATACCTAATCAGATATTTTCGAAGTCGGTGCCAGCCGATGCAAAGCAACTCTAATATATTTCGATACGTAAAATACATATTTACCTATTATATATTCAAATCTTAAAATATTGTCGGCTGGTAATCGGCTTAAAATATTGTGGTGGTGGAGTAATCGGTGAACATATATAAAAAAAAGGTTCGACGAATTGAGATCCTCCTCCTTTTTGGAAGTCGGTTAAAAATATTCGTAAAATTATTTGTAAAAAAGTTCGATTATAATCTTAACAGGCCATTAGGGTATGACCAATGGTTTCTGCTACGAGCGGTATTAGTGTTTTACTGTCGGAAGTCTATTGTCTTTCAGTCACGTCCTTTATCAGGCACCTCATCTCAGCATTTTAATGCCGCTTAAAATCTAACTGTACGAAAAAAGTACATGATGTGGTGGTAGGTCGGCAAACGGTAACCATCGAGGTAACTGGCACGACGAACTCAGATTTTGGTATTTGGTCGCATTCGAGTACCAGGAGAAAATAAGCAAGCGAAAGGTGAACGGAATTTTTCGTAGAAAGCGTGTTTACATTGCTATTAGCCGGTGAAATGTCTTAATAAAGTGGGTCATCGTGTATTGAAATTCCATGAATTTCAGCTTAACGATCATACGGAAAAGGCAACGGTGGCATTTTTATGTTAATTGAAAGGAGTGTCCGTGTGTCAGTTTGGCTGTTACCAATATCTAAATGATAGCAGACGGCATATTTCACTTGGTCGACGATGCTATTTTTAATAAAATGTCGTCTGGTTATGATCAGGTTTATTTCGATTGTGAATGATATAAATACTTTTAATATAAATAGATTTTGAAAATTAACACGTATTTTATAACAAGCTTTTGCCCGTAGAGGCAAGGTTTAAGCAGAATTTTTACATTATACCTCTTCCATATTCCCCTGGAAATTACTTCCGTTTTTGGGATAGAAGCTAGTCTATTTGTTGCCAAATTTTGTCAACTTATTGTAATAGCCACGAGGCTATTACAATAGGTATGAGGGAATTGTATGAAAAAATCACATTACTAGAATATTATTTTGGACCAGAAAAAAATTTGAAAATGAAAAAATTAAAAATAGTAAGGATTTAAATAATAATCAAATATATAGTTCGTCATGCCAATTACTATACAAGGTAATTTATTATAATGATAAAATATTTTTATATGAGCAGTTATATACTTATTTAATACTTTATTTAATACTAGCGGTTCACCCTCGCTTCGCTCGGGTTCGCCTCTACAAATATAAAAACGAACCTATCCCACGGGAACCGTACATTTTTCCGGGATAAAAAGTCCATATCCGTTCAGATGTTCTGGCGTGTACGAGTAACAAACGTCCATACATCCATACTCATAAACTTTCACATTTAAAATATTATTATAGATTAATATGTAATAAATTACATTAGCCCATTAGAAAAAATGCATCTATCTGAATAGTTAAGATCCTACGCAGAAACACGCACAGAAGGCAACTGTAACACTGGTAAAATGATTTGCGAAATGACTGCTAATTCTATAATTATTCCGGTATGATAAGTAGCTGGGGCGATCACCACGCCTCGATGTTATCGGAGACTTGACATTAAAGTTTACCTTCCAATAAAAGATGTATCTATCTATGGTTATATCACAGTATAATAATCTATAAAGTTGGCGATCGCCTTTGATTTTGACGAAAATACCAAGTTGTTGTCAAAAATGTCAATTTTTATGGCGAACGGTTTTGAAAATAAATCGCTGTAATGCCATAGTGTGACTTTCTGATATATCTGTGAACCCTAAAGGCGTTTTCCGACTGTCACAAAAAAGAATGTATGGAAGTGTCGACAGCGATTTTCCGCACGATTTTCCTGTCTAGATGCTTTCGTTAAACGACTGTTTGGATTAGTAGACATATTATTTTGCATACTCGCTTATACTCGTAGCTACTGCCTATAGTTCTGCCTATGTGTGTATTTTCATATTGTCAACTAGCGACTCGCCCTCGCTTAGCTCGGGTTCGTAGCTAGATGATTCTATAAAGGTGATACTAAAAAGTTAATAACATTTAAAAATGCTGTTAATCATTTTTATGTCATTTTATATTATTATTTTACTACGTTTGAGTAATGTCTCAAAAAAACTTAAACTCCAAATATAAACAAATAGTAGAGTATTTTTAAAGTTAATTTTTAATATATTATATGAACTATGTAATAGTAAATAATTAAAAAATGTATATTTTATAATAAGCGTTAAAAAGCGTTAGAAATTTAAATGTATCTACCTAGTTATTAAGTGTTTATATGGTTTGGTCAAAGAATAAAGACTATTTTTATTTATTATTTTTAATTTTTAATATTAAAACTTCAACGGCTATGTACTTCTATCGTATAGCTTTAGATGGATCATGTAATATTACTTCAAGTGAAGCGTTACTGTTGATATTTACAATATACATAGCGAAAACATCCGGATAGCATGAAAAATAAAAGCATTACAAAATTTGCATAGTACTATGTAGTGTAGGAGCCGGCGATTGAAACGCTTTTCTCTATATTTTCACATGTTTGAGAAAGATTGTTTGTACTTTGTTACATCTTCATGATATGGCTAGAAAATATTTCATGGTTTTTTAGATATAATGTTTGTTCCAGAGATTTTATCCTATTATTTGTTCTGTTTTATACTTTTTTATTTTATCCTATTAGTATTTTTTTAATTTTTATTTGGTTCGATTACAGGTTCAGGTAAGCTTTTTTAATAAAGTGCAGTTATTATTATTTTTAAAAATATTAGAATGTTTCCTTTGAGTAAAACTTGATAACTTCAACATTTATGGTACTTTTATTCCATGCCCCATCCATTTGTTCCACTCTGTATATAAATCCCTTCACAAGGTAATTCCCATATTAAGAACGACAACTAGATTATTTGGTATGCCGAAATGTAAGTAATTCATTATTTAATTACCATAAATAAATAATTTACTAAACAGGAAATGAGATATATTTATTTTAAAGGCTTCAACGACGTGATGAAATTGACTGACCTTGATGTTCTCCTGATCGATTCCGGCCACAGCGGCCAATCTCATTGAAACTAGCCAACTGCGCAGGAGATATTATAGTGCACAAGTGTACGCGCAGGCACAAGTGCACTCTCTATTCCTGTCACTCTCATACTCTGGTGGGATGACCACTCGACACGACCAGTGAGAGTTAAGGCGCAGGACCGACGGCTTTACGTGCTCTCCGAGGCACGGGGTTGAAACACCGCCAACTTCCCAACTCCGGACTGTTACTGAGGCTTAATATACAGAAAGACTCAATAACTAAACTTGGCCCGACCCGGGACTCGAACCCAGGACCTCTGGGTGTGCAGCCGTACATGCTAGCCACTACACCACCGAGGCAGTTAAACTGACATGAACTGACTGACCTTATACATATTAAAATACATATACATAAAACAATATATATTTTATTATAGCTTTTCTATTTATTGCAATATTTATTCAATGTTAAGCTAAATCAATACTGACATTTTTGTGCATAATATATATAATTGTTTTTCAAATTAAAAATACATTATCATATGAATATATGATAATAATTATTTTATAGATTAATTTAACATTGCAGATTCTATTGAGGTGACTTCAACTTTATCTGATTTCATATCCATTAACATAATTTATATTTAGATGTTTTACAAAACCTATGAAATACGCGTATACGTTACATATTTATATGGCTTGGTATTTACTTTTCATTGCTGTGTCACTGTTAACCTCCTGTCTATACTTTGAAGCATATTTCGTGTAGCTTTAACAATTTTACTTTTAATGTGTGCTGAATATTTTAAATATAACATTTTTTTAATAAAAGATAAAACATAAGATAAGTAACCCGCGAAACTTAATTATACATTACTAGCAGAAGCCGCGGCTTCGCTCGCGCTAAAACTACAAAAAAAACGCTAAAATGGTAGGTTTCATACAAGCTTTCATCCGCTATTTCACCCCCTTTTGCAGCATTTATACCAATTTAGCATTTTTACCACGTTTCAAGTAATTCTGATTATTAATATTTTTTTGGATTGTCTTATAACGTGTTTTCTCTTTTGGAAAGAGATAATCTCCCGCGGTAAAAGTAGCCTATGTCATTCTCCAGCCCTCCAACTATCACCACACAAAATTTCACGCCAGTCCGCCAAGCGGTTTCGACGTGAAAGAAAGACAAACAAACAAACACACTTTCACATATATAATATTAGTATGGATTACTAATTTCTACATAATATTCTCGTATTTATAAATTCTTAAGTGCAAAATATTTTTTTATAATTTTACAGTAGGATAAAAAACAAACTATCTCCCCGGCCTATAAACATGTACGTAAAAGACATTTTAAATATAAAGGATATACAAACAGACCAATTATTATTAGTAAACCCACAATCTTAGGCCTTAGCTAAAAAGGAGCTTTAGCTAGAACACAAAATCGTAATCTATAGGTACATATAATAAAATTGTAACTAAGCCGAATCTGTACATTAAATATTTTTTTTGAAAATCTTATTGAAACAAACATAATTATCGATACAGAGGCCGAATCTATAGTTTTTAGAATTTTTGTCTGTCTGTCTGACTGTCTGTTACCGCATCACAGAAAAACCACTGGAGGGATTTTAATGAAATGTGGTATGGTGATAGCTGATTTATCCGGGTCAACATATAGGATACTTTTTACCGCGGGAAAATGTTTCATTTCTGAGAAAAAATACAAAAACTGCAATGAATGAGTATACTAATATGTAAACCTAAGAATTTGGTCTTTGGTCATCTGAACGCGGGCGGAGCCGCGGGCAATGCTAGTATAATATATGTACATATTAGATTAGTAATATAAAAACGTTCATAAATTTGGTCAAATGAATATATCACTGATGTGATTTTAATTATTTATATATTTAGTACGTTATCAATGCATAATATACGAATACATTAAATATAAATAAAGAGAAGAAATCATTAATATTGCGAATATATTATTGTGTTTGTTAAGATGAAAATGAGTTAGCGGTGAGCTCTTCTAAAGGAGATTATAATTAATTTTTAATGTTACAAATAGTTAGTGCAAGAGCCGAATTTAGCGAATGGCAACTGGATCCCTTCTATGAGAACATGGTCCCCATAATATAAATAGTCTGACCATAAATACTGTTAGAATTAAAAATAAACAAAATATTACATTTGAATTTGGAATCTGTCGTTTTTAGTTATAACTAGCATTGCCCGCGGCTCCGCCCGCGTTCAGATGACCAAAAACCCAATTCTTAGGTTTTACATATTAGTATACTCTTACATTGCAGTTTTTGTATTTTTTCTCAAAAATGAGATATTTTTCCGCCGTAAAAAGTATCCTATATGTTGACCCGGATAACCAGCTATGACCATACCAAATTTCATCAAAATCCCCCCAGTGGTTTTTTCGTGATGCGGTAATAGACAGACATACAAAAATTCGAAAAACTATAGATTCGGTCTCTGTATCGATAATAATGTCTATTTCAATAAGATTTTCCAATAAATATTTAATGTACAGATTCGACTTAGTTACAATTTTATTATATGTATAGATTAGTTAGCTCAAGCTAATTCATGAGGACGACATAATTAACATTATATATTATGTTGTTGGCAGGTGGAAAAAAGTAGTACTTATTGTATGAATTATAATATCATGAATGAGTGAAAAAAGGCAGTGGTAGCCGAGTAGTAACGTGTTCGCTTGGGAAACCGGGTGAAGCGGGTTCGAATTCCGGGTCTCGCACATCTGATATTTTCATGTGCGAATCATTTCTTACATGATTACCACTTGCCTTACGGTGAAGGAAAACATCGTGAGGAAACCTGCGTGTCTGAGAGAACCTAGCAAGTTTTCGAAAGACATGTGAAGTCCGCCAACCCGTACTTGGCCAGCGTGGTGGATTATGGCCTGATTCCCCTCGTATTGAAGGGCCTGTGCCCAGCAGTGGGACGTTAAAAATAGCTGAATAGAGAATGAGTGAAGTCGAGTTTAAATATTAGTTTTCTACAATACATATGGAAATATCAAATTAATTCCGCATAGAGAATCCTGAAAGAGTATGACTTACATTGAAACGTTAATCGACTTTATCGGTTAACAGTTACGGATGTAGTTTCCTTTTGACGCGCACATTAGTCAGCGTTGTTACGTAGAGTGGTTACGAGTATACGAGTTCGAGGGTAACACATTTTTAATTTTAGATTTTAGCACTAACACACTCACTAATTATCGCTTGTCTCTCTACTGTATAGCCCTGGTATGAAGATAAAAGTTAATTTATTTTGGGACTAATAACTTTTCTATTTGTAAAGAATTTTTAAAATCGATTATTTTGAACATCAACATTAATTCTTTACATTTTTGATTTTTATCATACTACTTTTTAAGCATTCTGATTGATAAATCCCTTTCCCTTTTTATCTAAATGTTATCAATGTATACACATCGTCAGACTGTAAGGGATCTCTGTATCACATATTATTGAATTCTACTCCAAAATTAAGGTCTAAGAAAGAGCAGCTCTTAAAAGACTGGCACATTTTTGTATTTTTAATATTACAACTGATAACGAATGACAAAAATTTTTTTACAATTAGGTACATCAGCGGTATCTGAACGCCTACGTTACAAAGAAACATATAGACGTTCATTACTATGCAAAATTCTAACTAATAGATGTTTAAAACAACAGTGACAAACAAGTATAAACACTATTCAGAAAAGATGTATCCATAATATTTTCTACACCTTGCTTGTACCTCTTAGTCACATAACGTTGTTATAATATAAACAGTTAAGTAGCCCCGATAGGCCTTCTAGAATAAAGTGCTTAAACTCGGTTATACCTTATTAGTGAGTAGACATGTATGTACCTACTCCTACTAACTTAACTAGTTAAACTATAATTTTTGATAATTCTTTTTTTTTAAAGCTTTATTAGTAGAAAATGGTCAATATAAGTAAGCATCATCATATAAAGATGTAAGGTAAGAAAAAAAAATAGATATTTTTTACCTAGATTACTTTAATAATATAACAAAAATATCAATACCTAGGTACCTATTTTACTTGAAAAAAATAAATAAGGATGCAATAAAAATATATTAATTACATTTTCCATACACAAATTAATTAGACGATAATGCTGTACTTTATTAATATCACAATTCGTATTATAATGTTTTCTATTCTATATATTCAGTTCTTTTAAACGTCCCACTGCTGGGCACGGGATTCCCTTCAATACGGCGAGCAGACTGAGCATGTCTTTCGAAAACTTGCTAGTTTCTCTCAGACATGCAGGTTTCCTCACGATGTTTTCCTTCATCGTAAGACAAGTGGTAATCATGTTGAAAATGATTCGCTCATGAATAAAAGATATAAGAGGTGCAAGACCCGGGATTTGAATCCACATCACTCGGTTTCCCAAGTTAGCGCGTTACCATTTTGCTATAAACAAGAAAACTACATATCAGTAAAATCTACTGATCACCTAAAACCGCTAAGAGAAGTATATAAAGAGAATCCAGGCTAATAGCTATACGTATATATAATATTCTATTCAAGTACCACAGATATTGCCACAGGCGGCAAGTCTTGTCAGAGGCAAATGTGGTCTGATCACTAACGGTATGTACATATTAGCGTGGCCTCCTGACCTACATCGGTCCCGTTACAGGCATCGAACCTGCACTCAATGATATGGTTATAATGTTTAGAATAATTACGTATGACATAAGATATTCTCTTGAAGATTTATAGAGCGTGTTAAAAGATTATTTTTCTTTGAATATATTTTGATTTTGATTAATGAGTTCCGTATTTCATCTTTACCATATACATACATACATTAGGTATAATGTGTATGTTGTTTAGTTTTTCTTTCATATATGGATAACGGATATGTATATTCTTACCATAAAATACCATTTATATGATGGAGAGGGAACATATTCTCTTATCCCATCCCTATACTTTAGTGGTCCCTGAAGTATATTAGATAGTTGCATAGACTAATATAGCCTTACGATGACGTGTTACTAGCAATTATTATAAATTATATACTTATATTACGTGTATATTTTCGATATAATTTTTAAAACAAGTACTTTTTATTTTGAGAACACGTATCTTACTGGTGTGAGCGGCTTCGTTGTAGGACACAGGTTTGATTCCATCATGGCGTAATGTGCTGCTTAATGTTCTAAGGGCAAGACTATAGAAACTTTTTTGTCTTAATAATTATAAAATGAAATAGGTAAGTCTTCATTGTTTTAAATTACAATTTAAGGAAAATAAAAGATTTTTTTATTATTTAATATATTAAAATAAATATTTATACACACACACACACACACACACACACACACACATTGTATATCTAATATTATTAAATATTTATAAGAACTGTTAAAAAATATCCAAATTAATATTAATTATAATTAAAGAGAGATTAACTTTAGCGAAACCAGAAAGCAATCTGATACACATTCTTTGTCTCTTTCACCGTTACTTGAACTAAATTGAAGAAACCCTTATTTTAGAGTTCAATTATCTAACATATAAACCTTTAAATATAATAAGCGTGTGTGTACTTATGTACGCACGTAAGAAGTTATACTTCTTTGGCGTAACAGAACAAAATTACCTAAAGATTTCATCCCGTATATTACAACTCTTTGTTTGTAAAAGGAATGCAGCTAGCTAACTTCATCATGTCGCTTTTTGGCTGTTGTTGTGCGCGCGCATCGTAAAAATTTTACTCTCATATTTTTTTCCAAATGTGCCAAAAGAAGCATAACTTCATTAATCTTATAGAATTTTAAATCTCTTGTTTTTTTTAAAAAAACTGCTTTGATGAATTATTACTATTGATGCTTATTTTATTATGGTCTGGTAAAAGAAAGACTATTCGCTCTGTAGTGAGAACCCTTTATGTAAATTATTACAACATAAAAAGTTGTTATAATATAAAACAAGCATTCAGATTGTCTTAAACATTTATATTATAAATATTGTTTATTTTAAGAAAATTATTTTTAAGTTGATGTTTATTTATATAAATCTAAATTCATTGTACGTCAGACGTTTGTGTAGAGCCTCGATGGTATTATCATGAATGGTCTGGTAGCGGTACTGCCCCCTCATAAAATATAAATATATATAAATATGTTGGGACATTAACACATAGAACCACCTAATTCCATGGTAAGCTACGAGGCTTGTATTATAGATACCAGATAGTTGATACACTACACATATATAACTAAATACATACATATTATAAATATAAACACCCATGACTGGAGTACAAACATTCATGATCATCACACAAATGAATGTCTCCAGCGGGACTCGAACCCGCGATCGCTGGCACAGCGAGTAAGGTCACTGCAAACTGAGCCAAACCAAAAGTCGTCAAGTAAAATAACATAAAGTACTCATACCGTTGCATCGACGGATAGAAATTCTCTATCCCTCGTCCTCCCCCTATTTTCCCCCTCCTTCACCATAACCCTCATGGATAGTACACTCGCTACGGGCTATGCTTACAATCTAGCAATCCGTAAGCTTTTTGTCGCAACGGTACCAAAAATCGAAGACAGATCGCAAATTCGTATCTACATGGTGACTTGATGATTAAAAAATTCTATTCTACAAACCTAAATTACATTATTTTTTAGTTATTTAACAAATTCAAGTACGTTTTTACTCGTATTATTGTGCAAATAATAGAACACGGGTTTATTATTACTTTTCTCTCCTTATTCCCTCCACAACCGCGGACACACCGGTGTGTTAGTTAACAATAGATTTCTTAGAATTTTAATTAATTTCTTAGAAATTTACCTGGAGGTGGTAATATAACGTCTATATACAGAACCCTTCCTAATATAGCGATATAGTCACACTACAAGCAAAATAACCCGTTTTAATATGACGCTAAAACGCATATAATAAAATATTATAAATCCGGTATGTGGGTCACGCAGGATGCGGTCTGTACCGTTAGCTTTGACACACTGAGCTAATGGTAGGCTATAACGTAGTTATTATTCTAATACATTATTATTAACTAACATTTGCCGATGGCTTTGTCTGTTTATATTAGAAATAATAGGAAATTATTTCTCTTTATTTTTGTGTCAATTTCAAAGGTTTTAGAGTATTTTATTGCGTGATCTTTTAGTAAGTTTACCTAATATGATGGATTCTTAATTCTTTTTTAATAAAATTGATATGTTAAAAGAAAGTATAAATATGGTACGATATAATTTTATTATTAAACACACATAGATAGTAAAGGCCCAGGATTGGTCTGTAAATAAAGATTTCAATAAAACTTTATCGCATACAGTGACTTCAAAAATTTGAGATTTCATTTCGACTCGTCGAGAATATCTTGTACAATTTGATCTCCTGACTCAATGCATTTTATAATGCTTGGTATGCTTATTGATGACGAACTCAAAAGAAATACATAGGCGGGTGAAGCCACACACACGAGCCAGTCCTAATGGCGACAATCTAATTTTTTTTATCATAAGATCTATTTAACACCTCCAGGTAAATTTCTAAGAAATTAATTAAAATTCTAAGAAATCTGTTGTTAACTGACACGCCGGCGTGTCCGCGATCGTGGAGGAATTAAGAAATGAAAAACACACAAAAAAATTTAGCTATTAATAGAGTAATTCCTCAGTCCTCTGAAGTAAAAAATATAAGAATTTTTACTAACGACTTACCTCGCTTATCTCGGGTGTAACCCCTGGTACCTAACAATCGCGTATATGTTATTCCAACTAATAGCCTATCTTTGTACTAAAATTCATTCAAATCCGTTCAGCGCAATGGAGTAACAAGCATACACATGCATAAATTTCGTTCGCACGCATATATATATATATATATATATATATATATATATATATATATATATATATATATATATATATATATATAGTTCGTTACTAGTCCGATTATATATTAGTAAATAGTTGCTTTCTGAAGACCCTCCGACGAGTGCGTTTCATTCCAATAACGATAAATATCTGTAGAGATCGTAGCGCGTTTGATCTCTGACTACCCCGCAATGGATAGCGTGAACGGATATAGGTTTTTGTATTTTCTTTAATATAGATCTTAGCTAATGCTTTCTAATTTGATGATTCTTGTATAAAAAATCAACGTAAATGGTAATAATAAAATATAGTTTTAATTTTTGTTTGTATTTTTTTAATTAATCAATTTAATTTTCTTGGTACTACGTGAGCATATGATTACTTCACCATTTTAGATTAGAGTGAGTTTTTTGAGAATGTGTTATCGTATGATTATAAAATAAAAACATATGTAGTTTTGATTTTTTTTTTACCTATCCATTGATGAAAATGGCTAAAGACAAGTATATAATTTTAAATATTTTAATATACATTATATACGAGGTGATTTTTATATGACAAAATCTTTAAATTTTGTTTCTTCGAATTGTTATGAAGGCAGACCAAAACTGTAGTATCTGGATGAAAAGTGGTAGAGTTAATACAAGTCCTGTTAGATATATACCTAAAGCTAATGGTAATCTCAATCTCTTTATCTTTCATTAAAACAATTTTGATCCACCTTCGATTACTTTGAGAATATCGGCATTACACGAAGGCATTTCCTAGTAATTAAAAATTACCGGTATTTTTTAACAATTAAATTCATCAAGTGATATCTCAGTTCCACATACTATCACATAGAACTAATAAAAACCATCCTATCAGTTCATACACGACTATATGTACGTAATTAGCTTACGGCTAAGAAATATATCGATTTATCCATGTAAGTGTAAGATCCGCAAACGCTTCCAGCGAACTTGATAATAAACAACGTCGTGAAGGGATTCACTGGAAGTGGTAAATTGAGTTATTTGTTAGAACGACAGTGGTAATAAAACAATTACTAATAATATAAAACCGCATTTGTCAATCATAACTGTCATAAGTGCAGCGTAGGAATCTTAATGATTTTTTGTTTGTACAACTATTACTTAGCGTTGCTATCTAATAGCTATTTTTATACTATTAACTTGAAAATGTATTAGGTCTTCCAGAAACCTTAAGGAAAAATGGTATATGCTGTAACCTTATGTAATTGAGATTCCATTATTATATTAACTCATATTAAATTTAAATAAATTAAATATAATTTTAACTTCACTAAAACATGATTTATTCAATCTCATCACCACACTTTACCAATCTATGACACCAAACGACATACCACATTGATTATAATAACAATAAGCTGTCACTATACATGCCATTGCTTCTATATTATACTATATTTCTATAGATTTAAATAGATATAAGAATAATAGTGTAAATATATAATTACCCCAATTATAAGAAATTTCACTAGCTGTTACATGAGCACATTCCTTGTACATAAAATATTATGACTAATTCAGCTCCAGTTCTCAAACTTTGCCATAGATCCATATTTTAGACGAATATAAATTTCTTACCCCATCCTTAGCCCCTACATCCGTGTCATAAAGCAGTGTTCAGACCCCCGTTATCTCGCCATCCGAGTTCCAAGAGACCCCATATCAGGATGTGACGTTTAACTGTTAGGAACTTGTTAGGTAACCTCGCAATCTAGGTCAACCGTTACGATACTTTAACTTAATTTATATCAAAGCCTCTTAAATGTTTCATTCGTGGCGAGGCTGTATAACTAAAAATAATTATTATTCTAGTAACAATTTAGATGGTTATATGTCCTAAAACCATCCAACAATAATAAATCCAACCAACACACACACACACACACACACACACACACACACACACACACACACACACACACACACACACACACACACACACACACACACACACACACACACACACACATATATATATATATATATATATATATATATATATCATGCCTTACAATAATATTCATTGTTCTGAATTTCAGAAATTAGTGAAACATAAACAATAGTCATGAGTCAATAGGCGTCTCTTGGTGATGTAGATATAATTATGTAAGTAATATTACTTTTAATTAATAAATATTTCGACTCAGAAGTAAATAACTTTAACTTAAGACATATTATGGTTGATCTAATTCAATTTTCTTGCTACCCCCATCTTCTATCCTACATTTAGTTTCCTATATGTTATTACATATTTGCTTGTAATGCCACCATCCGCGACATAGAGAAACTTCTCATTGTGTACTTAACCTAACTTTAGTACATTATCAATAGTACTTAGAGATGAGAGTTTGTACCGTGAATTTATAAAAACTACAATTTCTTTGAAAAAAAGTAAGAAATGTAAATTTTTTTTGTTAATTAAATACTTATGTAAATAAAAATAGCATTTAAGAAAGTTGGGTTTTACAATTAAATTTTTATTTCAATGTATGAACCAATGTGTCACAGCACTTAACATTGTTGTCATAGAACATGAAGAAATATAGCAAAGACTTAAGGTTCGATTTTCGCTTGAGACAATTATTCAATTTCGCCTTATTATTGTCTAAGTATATTAACATTATAGGAAAACAAATAGAAATAAATAAAATAATATTCAACAACACATAAGTAACTAACAAAACGCCATCTTCAATTTTTTTTCTGATTTTGCGTGACGAATGTACATAGAGCAAAGTAATGATTATAATATAAGTACATCCTTAAGTGTAGTTTAACCATAGTTCTAACATTATACATATTATTGTTAACTGTACGTTAGACAGTTACGTATTGATCGTTTTGTGGGTCGACCGTTACCAAACCTTTGGACTCTGCACAGCGTCATTTATCTGCCATCGATTCTGCATCTCCCCTGATCTTACAATGTTGAATGGTAATATGGACAAAGTTGGTCTTTTGAACACGTTTGAATTTATTTAGGTATGTTACTTTATAAGGAGTTTCTAACTTATTTCTCATGATTGTTTGAATAGGAAGGGTTTTGTCAACTAGAGTTTAATGTAAATAATATTTAAATGGTAAATACAAGTAAATCTAATCAAAAACATGTACAATAATATTTAAATAAATAAATGCTAAATAAGTAATTACAAGATATTTTTTTAGGGGTAGATAAAGAAAGCATTGTGTAGAGTACCATCTCACTCCTTTTACCATGCAATATAAATGTCGTGAAAATGGGCGCTTGTGGCAGTTATGACGCGAGTTTTCTTATCCAAACTACCATAAACTTAATACACGTTTTCCAAATGCACAGACACATTGAAAACAAACTCGCCAAATTATAACAATGTGCCAATACATGGAGGTTAGATAACAGGAGGATGATCGCTGTAAAATATGTGGACAGAATTTCGTAGTAACAAGTGACTCGCACGATGGCTTGTTTGTCAGAACTCAATATTTTTTTACTGTTTTGGAAATTAGCTAAATTCACGGCTTTTGCTTACTAGCAATAGCTTTTATTCATAAAATAAAGTGTCAATTTAAAATTAAGGGACAAGCAGCATATTGTATCATTTGTCAACATGACTCCAACCTTTATTACTTATTGTCATCATCAAATCACTTGAAATATTCAAACCTTCATTTACATTTTTTATTAAATTATTCCTTTATAAAAATGCACTCCAAAAAATATATTACTTCGATTGAATCCACTAACAACTGTATCAAGTGATATAATCTGTATTTGAGGCCTGCACATATTTGTTGTAAAGTTACATGGCGATCTCATAAAATCCGTACATAAAACAGGTACCATAACACTTATATGTATTTGTAAGTGCGTTTTATTTTCAGTGGCTGCTCGAGAATATCAGAAGCTTTAAGGCATCGTAAAATATGAAGATTACAGACAAACAAAATGAGATAAAAATCAATTTATTTTTAACATTTTGCTCTTTTAGTGAGAATTTTTTTGAGTCTAAAACACTTGACATATTAATAATTATTGTCGATTTAAGTTTTAACTATAACTTTATATGACATTTTATATATATCTAGAAGTCGTTAAATATCACCTTATACAAAAACAGAGACAAATGCGTCAGACATAACAAAATCATGATCCAAACAATATGGTTCCGTATCCAAACGAGTAGTATTGACAATAAACTTTGCGAGGTCATATCCACGCGACCGGTATGTAGGTCAACCGTTCTTAAGTACCGCCTTCATGTACACACTGTTCTGACCACTAACGACTTAGGAATTATGGCGAAAATCATATGGACACAAGAGTCCAAAAGTCAAACGCTCGTTAGAGAATCGACGGACGCTAATGTAACGAGACAATATCGTAAAATAGGTCGCTTATTTGCAAGTTTAGACTTATTGTTCGTTTGAGAGTAACAAGTTTTTTTTGTAAATGTCGAAGTAGAAATTGACTTAAAAATAAGCATTAACTTGTTTTGAGTTTGAGTAGTTAGAATGTGCGTACGTACTGACATCAATAAATGAGCTGTTAATGCCAATGCGTTTATTTTATGATTGTTGCAAAAATAAATAGATTTGATGTTTTTTTCTAATTCAAAATGATATTAGCGTAGTTTTTACATTTGAACTTATTACTAAATTTGTGCGGAAGTCCTAAAAGCAAAACAAAAAATATTCCTTGAAAGTCCAAAAAGTCTGAACGAATTTAAAAAAGACAAATTGTTCTATGGAAGCTGTGATAGAAAGCTACAGATACTTTATTAAATTTACGCGAATATTTTAAATGAATTTGACATTTTAAATGAAGCTCTCCTTTTCTCCCGGTTTTTTCTCCCGTTACAATATAGAGGTTTCGAAACGACTGGAAAAAAATCTAGTTATAATACATTTATTTAAAATAACTTCAGATTGCAGTCTAATATCAAAGAATAAGTTGATTTTATATGTTACTTCCCATATTCTTTTTAATTTCCTCATTTACCTCACCTTTACTAGCCACTACATACCTAGGAAACGGGCATCACATTCCTATGTACATGTGAAAATGACGTTAGGTCTACTCAATTATTTGTATCATATTATTGAGTTTGTTTTTCGTCTTTTTGAACACATTATCCTCTAAAACTACCAATCCGATTTGAATTTATTTTTACGCTTTATAGATTATTTATTAAAGAAGTTATTCACTATCTAAGCTATGCGAGGAAATGCTACCTAGCATACCTAAAGACCAGATCGAAGGCAACCGAAGAATGCAAGTTTCGAAAACTTTTTGAAGTGAAACTTCTTTAGAATTGTTGTGATTTGAAACTCTATGAAACTCGATGAAACGGAAATGCTACACTAAAAAGAGATAAGCATGTAAATATACATGATTAAACCGGCGAGAGAATGAGATAGAATACATCGCCATGTTACTATGGGAACCGTTGTTATTATCTGACAAATATATAATACTAGCGGCCCACCCTCGCTTCGCTCGGGTTCGTCGCTAGGTACGTTTTAAATAGATATAAATAGTTTTTCTTGTTAATAATATTGACAAATATGTATTGACATTAATATTTATACGATACTGACGTCACTCAATTATTTTGCCCTACCGGAACTTCTCCACTAACACTTAAACGTTATGGTATGGTATTAAAGTTCAAATTCACTTTTAAGTATTATTACGAATTTTTTGTATGGGAGTATAGAAAAGTGTTGTTTTTAGACATTTTCAGGCAATTTTTTAAATTTTTCTCTCCGTAAGAACCATCCTCGTACTTCAAGAAATATTCTAAAAAAAGAATTAGCGAAATCGGTTCAGCTGCTCTCGAGATTTGCGCTTACCAACACATTCAGCGGTTCATTTTTATATTATAGATTAAGTTTCACTTCTACCATGTGTGAATTGCACACACAATAGCTTTTTTCATATAATAAGGTTTTGATCTGCTAAGCTATATCTCGAATCACCATCATCGATATCACTATATCTCAAAATTTTTCCTGTAGAGTGAATAAGGTTAGATGATAAATGCTCGTTAATATAACTAATGAAACATGTATTTTGGCAATTTCACCATTTAACCTCTATAGACATAGGGAGGGATTAGTTTTGGTTTCAAATCAAAAAGAAATAGCCATGGTAAGTTGCTAGAGTTAATATATCTATACATATAATAGAATTGTAACGAATTGTGTAAGAAATGTAAGAGTATACTAATCTGAACGCGGGAAGAGCCGCGGGCAATGCTAGTAGCTAAATAAAATAACAAATAACTAAAAAACAAAATATGTGTAGAAGTTATTGGTAGTCTAATTTATCGGCAGTTGCTACAATATAAGTTACTCTCCGAGGTTCCTCTTTTCACATATAAATGACTAGCGATTGATCCTCGCTTCGTTTTCGGGTCGTCCCTAGACCAAAATATATCTGTCGTACATTTTTCCAGATTATTATCTATCTGTGCCAAATTTCATCTAGACCTGTTCAGCCGTTCTGACATAAAAGAGTAACAAACATCCATCCGTCCATCTTCACAAACTTTCACACATATAATATATACTTATAAATGAGAAATATATAAATATACTTAAATCATATTCATTTCCTATATATACTAACTTTCAACTTAAACGCCACCTTAATCTGAGTTCTTAATCATTTTTAAATAATTATTCAAATTTTGCTTTTAGTATAATAATAATAATTAATCAGTATTCAGTTCTTCATACAATGAGAATTTTAAAATGCTATATTTTAACGTTAAATAGACTTATTTATTAAACATAACCTCAATTTTTCAATGAAAATAACAGTTTTGCATAATCCAAGCCACAACTAATTAAATCACGATGGAGGAAAACTACAAATCATTAGAGTTTTGTCAATGGTGGACCTCCATTGTGACAAATCACCGGGTAAAACGAGTCAGTGTAAAAAAAGACCTTGAACATTAAAAATTATAGCGACCAGCTGTATGCATCATGCTACGTGCGCCCGCCATCTTGTGACGTCACACGCGCTACGTCACGTGACGTCACGCTCGGGTCACGTCGGCGGGGTCAACGAACGTCCGCCAGTTTAATTTGGCTTGCATCGTCAATAGAAAAAAGACGCCATTTTAAAATTTCGGCGGATATTCGCGCGCTTCTATAGATACACATACTGTTAAGGACGTAGCGTATCTGTAATCGATTAAAACGAATTGCAAGTAATTCGATTATTCGCAGCCGTTACTTGGGAGTCCAATATTCAAATAGATGTCAATTTTTGAGCTATTACCCAGCTCAGAAACGGACGTCGATAATAAAAGTTGCTATTAAGATGTTAAACACCTCCGCGTTTAACATGTTAATAGTGAGTGCAATTTTTTCATCGCAGAATACTTGACCGGTCGTTGGCCCCCGAAAGTTCGTCCCTGACCGACGACACAAGCATGAGTGCTGAGTGACAAAACATGTCCGAACCAAAGCTACCATTATCATGTCCATGAGTAATTTGTTTTTGGGGATGAAGACATTTGCCCTTGGCAATGCTAATTTGTTTCAGTGTGGTCTCATACTTTTTAATATCTCAAAATGTTACATTTTTGTTGTTTTTTTTCTTAATTACCAATTTGGATAAATACGGCATCCTACATATTTATACTTAATGAAATGTAATATTTTTAAGTTATTAAACCAAATTTAAACACCAAGAATTTCATATACGCTAGATTTACCAGGGTAATAAGTCCCCAATAGCCCTACAAGTGCGGTGAATGACAGGTGGTTTACCTCGATAACCCCTATTCGCAAATATCGATACAGCAGTTCAACAGCCCCTAGCGATGCTCCAATTTATCGTACATTACCCCGCGATTTCTCTGTCGTGTGAAATGACGCATTTATTATTACACAATGTGGTGTGTGTTGTCGTATCGTGTGATTGCAGAATAGTGTGTTTTTGTCGTCACGTAATTTATTATTGTTATTTGAAATATATCATTATAGTTTTTTAAAGTCATCAAGTATCGTTATAATTATTTTTAAACAAGAAATTCAAACAATGAAACTTCCACTTAAATATTTGCGTTATATGTATATTGTATAAGTACAATTATGGTAATTAATTTATATGGTAATTTTATTTTATTTGATTTAAGAGCATTGTAAGTTGCCCAAATTAAGGAAATAGAATACATAGTCAATAGATTTCCAATTTAATTAAAGAAAAGCTACAAAGCGTGTGAACTAGGAGCGGAACACTACAGGCTGAATCCGATACCGAATATAATTACAAACAGTTCATCGACCCGTATGTACCACGTGGTTTTGCTTTTTGTTTATATTTGTTTTAAAAGGAAACTAATACATTTTTATAAATTCTTTGATGTTATAATAATTAATAAATGTTAGCTATTACCGGTGAGGTATTTGTTATTTTTATATGATCATCTACCGATGGTGATTTTTTTTATCTGTGTCAAATGTCAGTGACAGATATTTGGCGGGATTGAACGATTTATAAGCAGTATATTTTCTACATTCCAATTTATATAAAAAATTAAAAAGGCTAGGAATCATCTCCAATTTTTTTAAATTTGCAATTGTCTTTAAAATGCAAATATAAAATTAAATGTAAAATATAAAAAAATAAAAAAAATGACATGTTTTTGAAGATAATTGCAATGCAATTATCTTCAAAAACATGTCATTTTTTTTAATTTAAAATGTCGACTTCAGGTAATAATAAATGCAGTGATAGCATTATTTTTTTATTTTAGTCAAAAATGTTTTCAAAATATTTCATTTTCTTCGTATTGTTAAAACTTTGTAGTAGTTAGGTGCAAAATTACACGTGTTTTGCAGCACGTCTTAATTTTTGTACCTAATTATATAAAGGGTCTTGTTCTTCGCAAGGCTATTGACTTTAGATGTCACATGAAACAACTATCGGCCTCCTGGAAGATTTTTAAACTTGACTTTGTATAATTTTGTTTCATTTTCATCTGAATATTAAAACGTCTAAACAAAATTCATTTCCAAACTAATAAGGTTATTAATAGACCATTAAATGTTTTGACATATCCAACATTAGGAATTTAAAAGTTTTGAATAAACTATCAGCAAAGAATAAAATCTACGCTACTATTATAAAGAGGAAAAATTTGTATGTTTGTTACGAAAACCTCAAAAACTACTGAACTCACATAGATGTAATTTGGTAAGAAGGTAGTTTGAGACCCTGGGAAGGACATAGGATATTTTTTATTCCGAAAATCATCCTTTAAGGGGGTGAAAATTGGGATGAAAGTTTGTAATCAACCTTATCGACGTTGGATATATTATGTATCAAAGTATTTACTACTTTATACGAGTATATAAAATGGGTGGATCAAAGGTCCACATTCAAGGTTTTTGTGCCCAATTTAATGCCTACTCATCAAACACTATAGTAGCTAACAATATCTTATTCCTAGTATCTTTTCTGCATGTCATTGAAAATGTTAGTTATTTGCGAATACAAATTTTTTTTTAATTTTTCTTTTCTGATACTCTATATTATAAGCCTACATCTTAAAGTATAATATTTTTTGAATATTATATCAGTTTATATTTTCAATAAGTTAAAAAATAAAAAAGCAATCCTTGATTCTATTTAATTAAATGCGATAAAAAATAAATCAACATTAATTTCCTTTACACCACATTGATTACATGTATACCAATATTCCCTGCCATATAAGCAAAATCAACGTATTCCTTTAGGAGCGGGTTCGATGCCCGGACGGGGCACGTGGCAGAGCAACACCCTCGCGAGCAAAAAACTGCCAGTATATAAATGAACTTTACATTGTTTACGTTTGCGTTTGTATTTTATTTATAGCATGGATTTATTTTTATACTAGGCATAGCTCCTTATAGTAGTACGCGGAATTCTTCTCTTTACGATAGCATAATTAATGCTAATTAAGAAAAATTTTTTAATTAGAAAATCTAGATAAATATATTTTGTAAATTTATAAATCGAACTTATAGAATATAATTTAAGAAAAAAACAACCAAAGCTCAAATTATTTCATCCAACTATTTTATTTTGGTATACATATACAATAGTAGTAGTCTACAGTAAATATCCATTTCTTTTAGGTTTAATTATTATTTATTACTAGCATTGCCCGCGGCTCCGCCCGCGTTCAGATGGCCAAAAACCAAATTCTTACGTTTTACATATTAGTATACTCTCTTACAATGTAGTTTTTGTTTTTTTTCTCAGAAATGAGATATTTTCCCGCAGTAAAAAGTAATCCTATATGTTCACCCGGATAACCAGCTACCATCATACCAAATTTCATCAAAATCTGTCCAGTGTTTTTCTCGTGATGCGGTAACAGACACACAGTAAGACAAAAATTCTAAAAACTATAGATTCGGATTCTGTATCAATAATAATGTCTATTTCAATTAGATTTTCCAAAAAAATATTTAATGTACAGATTCGACTTAGGTACAATTTTATTATATGTATAGATGATATCTTTGAATTTTTAATCGGTATATAAATTACATTTTTTGTGTTTTATTCAATATCTTGAAGAACTAAAAAAACATGCTTTTTAAATAAAAATATCTTTTCGGATTATTTCGCGGAACTATAAAAAAATGTCTTGTTATTGTAATTTTTCTTTGTTTATAATGATGATTTTAATTTTACTTCTTATTATTATGTATTATTATCAATTTCATTTGTATTATGACATTTATCTATAATAATTATTATTATTTTTGTACTTTTAATTCATGAATATTTATATACACTAAATGTAAAGAATAAATAATTGTAATAAGTACCTAATGTATTTTTTTTATAAATAATAAGTTCATGTAAATAAGTAGTAGTTTAGTTATACAGAGTGTGTAAGGGACAGTTTTCCGAAAACTTTAACCACGGATATACCTGTAAATAAACCTTGAATAAACCTGTATAAATAATATTAAGTATTATATTATTATTTCATTATAGTAAAGAAAACTTGTCTTAATTAAAAATATTCTTTAAAACAGAAAATTATTTTACTAAATACGATACCTACCTACGATACGATATAAAACTTCTGGTTCCCATCACTGTTTGTATTGAATTAACCAATCAGTGTGCATTTCAACCTGCCTCCCCCGTAACGCTTACCTCAGACTTTTGACTGACAGGTTTGGATGCAGAATACATAAATTAGGCGTCTATCGGGCTTAGTGGTCGTTGCCTGGCTGCGAAGAGGTTGCGGCCAAATGCGCAACGGCAGCTATCATTTTTCAAGATCTCTACGTATAGTTCTGTGAAGTGGAGTATAATTCATTGTAATAACAAATCCAATGTTTTTATTCCAAAAAGTCAACTATTATTTAGTTAATTAAACATACTAGCGGGCACATTTGAATAGGCACCCCGGTCAAAACATATTGTCCCTTTTATTATTGTAAATAAAAAATTGATTTCGATTAAATACGCAATGAACGTAGTAAACTTGTAGTGGGATCTCGATCCATAACATACTTTTGACAAACTATAGTATAAAGGACTCATCAAATTAAATCAAATACTAAACTCATTTGATTTATTTTAAACTCGCCTGTATTGATTTTTAGTCTTGACAGAGTCAAAAACCTACAGCACTTCTCTTTAACTATCGTAAAATAAATCAACTAATTTATATAACGAGTTATTATATATTATCTCCACTTACAGTTGGAAAACCCCATGAGAATGTAAACGTAATGGAATTATAATGTAATAACAGAAGATTTCCATTTGCTTATTCAAACTCTATTTTACCAACAAGCTATATCAAATACGTAGTTAACATACTTGAAATAAATTGACGATAATGAGACAAAGCCGCAATGCAATAGGAATAAACCAACATTTCCTAATAAATAACTAGAATTGTTCTTTCTCAACCGTGTAGCTAACTTAAACTTATTGGTAATGTTTAATGTTATAAAAGAAGATAAATATGCAAATTTCGAGAGTATTTTAGAGATCAGATTCTTTTAATCAAGATGGTTGTAAAAAATATTCTTAAATGTACTTAGGCTACATTTAAAAATAATATCTACAACCATCTAACTATAACTTCTAGCAAAAGTATCACAACATCCGTCATGTTGTAAAACATTGTATTTAAAACTCGTAGCTACTTACGTAAAACTTGTACGTATGAAAACTTAACTTATTTGAATTACATATATATACTATTATTACTTAACTAGCATTGCCCGTGACAATAGAAGACCAAGAACTAAATTCTTAGGTTTTACATTTTAGTATACTCTTATAATGCAGTTTTTGTATTTTTTCTCAGAAATGAAATATTTTTCCGCGGTAAAAAGTATCCTATATGTGGACCCAGATACCCTGATATGTAAAGAATTTGGTTTTTGGTCATATGACCGCGGGCGGAGCCGCGGGCAATGCTAGTAAACAATAAGAATGTGGTGTAAGTTTAGAGGAAAGAGTTTCAAGCAGATTGCCCAAACCTAGCCACAATTACGTCACTGCGATGCATCTTAACCTTATTTATTTACAAAATTTCCTTTTTAATTTTACATGTAATTATTTCAGGGATATATAATTATGGGTTTAAAAGATAAAAAAAGAATATTAGTGTTATTATAAAGCTAAGGAACCAACATGTTTTCTTCCAGCCAGAAAATACCTAAACATACAAACTACATTTAATAATTAAAAAAGTTTATAATCAGGCGCTTACCTAATTATTGTCATAAAATATTAGAACAAATATTCATATGACGGAGGAGAATTTCGTTACCTTTTTCTGCTAAAATGTGAAATCTTATTGTTTAAAATCACTACGTAATTTACTCGTAGTTTACTTTTTATTGCTTTTAAAGTTATTTTGAATTTAGAGCGGAGACTACGTCTCGAGCGGGGTCGAGACGCTATCACGACATTCTTTGGAGATACGTGGCTTAGTAAAGTTGGTTGATCATGGTGGATCATAGAGAGTTATGTTTTGATATTGTAGTGGGAAGTCGATGATTGACGTCCCAAATGGCTGTTGCTCTAAATCATTAGAATTACCGTTTCGAGTTTATAACATTTGATTTCCCTGATTAAATTGTGTATTGAGCATTGAATACTTTATTATTTGAGCCCTGATAACGCCCACAGGATTAGTAAGTACTAAAGATGATATTCGTAGTATATGGATAGCACGACACATATAAATAAATCGTGAATTATATTTGTACAAAAATAAATACAACATTCACACGGTATAATAAGATTTTAACAATCCTGGTAAAACTCGTTTGGCCAAAATTGGTAGTTATGTGGGCAAGATGATAAAAAAGTATCATTGTAAGTTTTAATATAGTATATACATAGTAATAAAATTGACTTTACATATACCATATATGTTTCTTGTTACATATGTCATTATACAAATATATTTTTTATTATTTTTATTTTAAGGTAGAAAATTAGAAAACCTCTAATAGATAAGTCTCGCAAAAACAAAATAATTAATTATTTAATCAGCTACCTACAAAACATGTCAGGCTATAAAGCTATAAAATATAATTTACATATATAATATATTTCGTCCTTAAAGAGTTTTGCAATTTTATCTCAAAAGCTTTTAAGGGTTCCTTTGAAATAAAAAAATAAAATTATTAAGATATTATAAAAAAAGACACGACGACTTCAAAATCACTTACTAATTATTACAGAGAAGTGAAACTGTTTTTGGAAATTTACACGAAAAAAAAATGCAAATCAATTCTCAAAGTGGCGAAGATGTCGCGTAACATGAAAAAATACAGACGAATTTAGTACCTCGTCCTTCTTCAAGTCGGTTAAATAGTGGTACTAGATAAATCCTATATCTTTCAAAAGTATATGCGTATGCCTATTTAAAAAAAAAAACAGAAAAATAAAAACTAGAACAAAAACAATGCAACTAGAACTTGAACTTTTAAATTTTGTCCCATAGATGTAGCTTTCGATGGTGAAGAAAGCACGAAATTATACCGGTATAACAAAAATGCCTAGAGACGGGGGAAAAGCTTGTTAAATATAAACGAAATAAGAAAAGGTTCAAATAGTGTTGCATAATATCTACATATCTCTAGCACAAACTAACACAAACACAAGATTCAATTTACGCACGTCCTGAGCATAGACATAAACGCGCCATTTAAATTCATTCCATTCAGATTTTAACTTATATCGCACAGCTTAATACGACCCTCGTTGTATATAAATGACCTGAATTAGTGGATTTCGACCGCAGCTTTACTTATTTGAAATTAAAAAACTTATACAAGCCAAGTGTGCTTGATTTTTCATTTACTTAGCAACGGATTGATGTGATTTTTTTGCAGAGACACATGTAATGGGTATTTTTTGTTGAAGTGTGACTTGGCCTGAATATTCGTTTCCCAGGAATTCTAACGTATCCCACGAGATATTAATTTAAAGCGGGATAGTCTTTTATAAAAATCTACCTAGGGTAGTGTCTTATAGTGGGTAGCAAAACAAAGTTCTTTTACTGTACTACATCTTACCTTGTTAAGTTCAACTGTGTCTTAGTAGTAATTTCTACCAAGACTCAACATAGTACTCTCGTACCTCGTACAACTCAGAACCACAACAGCCATAATAAATATTGTAAATGCAAAAGTTTGGATGGATATTTCTTACTTAATCACACCAGAACAGCTGAACAGATCTGGATAAAATTTGGCACAGAGATAGATTATAGTCTGGAGTAGTACTAGCTTACTTTTTATCCCGGAAAAATGTACGGTTCCCGTGGGATAGATTTATTTTTGTTTTTCACTAGGGACGAACCAGAGCGAAGCGAGGTTGAGTTGCTATTATTCTTATATTTCTTTTACATTAAAAACAATGATCATTTTTGTATATTTAAATCATTTCAATTACTTGTTCGGCTAAAAATTAATAATTTTTTTATTACAATATGCTAGGTATAGTTTCTGTATTCATGTATAAAAAATACAGAGGTCTTTTCTAGACATCTGGAATATATTTAAAATTAGCAATTCAATATATCAGATGTGACTTCACGCAATTTCCGGTGGATCTATTAATTTTACATGCAATTTTTTTTCATAGAACTTTTTGGTAAACAAATTCAGAATTGGTAAATGGCAATAATTTATTTATAGCTCAATATTAAATATTCCCCTCACGAAATATCCCATTACTCATTTTTCGCAACTTTTTATCTGAATTTTTTTTATTGGCAATAAAAAAATTCATGCTTTGTGGGAATTTGACAGGCGATCTCCGGCGTTGACGGCTGCATATATGCTTCTCCATTGTCCCACAGTGAAAAAAGGTCAAAACGCTATATACAAGTCTTATCTATTATATATATATATATATATATATATATATATATATATATATATATATATATATATATATATATATATATGTATATATATATATGTATATATATATATATATATATATATATACATATACATATATATATAGAAGACTTATATAGCGTTTTTCTGCTGCTTTGCCTGTCTGATTGAATTATGTATAATATATATCTAATGTGTCTGTGTGTAACTCTCATATATAAGCTATATTACTGTAAAGTTTTTTCGATAGTTTTAAACGAAAGAGTAACAAACATACATTCACACATTCTTACAAAACTTTCAGGTTTTTAATATTAGTAGGGTAATACTTTAATTTGGAAGTTTTTTTTGAATTTGATATTTATGTTGTACGTTCATATCTAACGAAACGTAAGTATATTTTGGCATATAGAACTGATCGGTACAAAAGATGCAATAGACATTTTATTTAAGCTACTTAATTTTATTTTGGCTAACTTGAGAAGAGGCCCGTACTCAGGAGGGGGACGTTCAATAGGCTAAATTATTATTATTTACTAGCATTGACCGCGGCTCCACCCACGTTTAGTATCCTATATGTTGACCCGGATAACCAGCTGTCACCATACCAAATATCATCAAAATCCCTCCAGTAGTTTTTGTTTGATGCGGTAACAGACAGACAGACATAAATTCTAAAAACTATATTCGGCCTCTGTATCGATAATAATGTTTATTTCAATAAGTTTTTCCAAAAAAATATTTAATGTACAGATTCGGCTTAGTTACAATTTTATTATATGTACTTATAGATTACATCATTCTACCACTTCACTGCTTAATTACTTACTTTTATTCTAATTAACTCATTTATATATACATATGTATACAACAGCTTATCGAGAATATGCTCTTGACAATTATTAAAGAAAATAATTAATTAATTGAAATTTTAAACACATTTCAAAGAATTTACTTAAATTTAAGTATAATTAACTTTTATCACGTAGCATATATACTTTATTTTGTTTTTTCTTCTTTTAAATTATAATAATTATTAGTGGACTTAGAATGTCCATTTAATTAATTATAAAGTAATATCCCGTATGAAAAGAAGCCCATATGTTAGTCCTGGTCATAATCTGTTCACTTTTAATCCAAATCTGTCCAGCCGTTATAGCGTGAAGAAATAACAAAATATAACGAAATAACAAACGTGTACATATATTTGTACAATGTGCATACATATATAAAATATTAACAATAACAAACACACTCATAGAAATTTTTATGTTATATGTATATATGTAATATTTTGTTTTACTTTGTTTTTTTAAAGTGGTAATCTTTAAATATTGCCTTAACACCTCCAGGTAAATTTCTAAGAAATTAATTAAATTTCTAAGAAATCTATTGTTACCTTTAACATCGGCGTGTCGTAGAGGGATTAATCTTTAAACTACCGCATTACAAAAACAAAAGATAACACCTCAATCATTCATCTAACAATACGTTAAATACAAACAAACTATTACATATTCACATACAATTTAGAGAAGTCTTGATTTATTCCAATAACAACAAGTTTACACAAGTAGGATATAATGTAATCCCTTTGGTCAAGTGTTTATTTAATGCATAATACTTCTCGAGAAATCCAAACAACGTAGAAATTTCCCATAAAATGCATGATGTAATGATATAGGAATAAGATGGGCGCAGGATAGCAAGCTTGAATGGCAATGCGACCCCGAACGAAAGTACTTTTACTATGCGCGCGTGATTAGGGTATCACATTGCACATAGAGTAGCTTAATCATAGGTATAGACGTGATTATTTTATTGTTTTTGAAGTTATACTTATCTTGGCATGTTTGGAAAAAAATCTTCTTCTTCTCCCTGCCCATTTCCCAATCACTTAGGGTCGGCGCAGTACATTTTCTGTACTGCTGATAGGATTTGGCAAAAGTTTTACGACCGGCCGCCTGCCTGACGTCAACCCTCCTTGGGAATGGAAAAAAATATGAGAGTAAAATTTTCATCACACCGACACCGACAGCCAAAAAACGACATGAAGTGAGCTGCATTCCTTTTACAAACAGAAAGTTGTGATATACGGGATGAAATCTTTAGCTATTTTTGTTTTGTTACTCTAAAGAAGTATAACTTCTTACAGTTACAAAGAACACAGAGCCTTATGAATGAGTTATAGCTTGTTTCTCGGGATACATAGGTAAAACATATTACAATATAACTCGGTACACACATAAACCATATCCAGAAGTATGTAGTGAAAATTATACTTTTATTGCGTTTAAGCTCTTCTGTGGTATACTAATTTAACTATAATAAAATTATAACTAAAATATTATCTTATAAAATAGGCAAATGCAATACCTAATGATTAAAAAATATTAATATATGTATATAGATTTCTATCGTGAATCGCGTGCAAGTAAGTTTAACCGTTTAATAAAGACAGTGTGGGTCAATGTCGCATTACATCAAAGATAATGTCTCTTTGTTGGCTTTGGTTTGTTAATTATTTAGGTAAGGTCAAAATAATTACTATAATTTCTCAAATAAAAGTATTATATTGAATTTGTTTTGCATGAACGAATAAGTCACTGGACCAGACATATAAGCGGACGTACCTTTATCTGTCTTATTAGTAGCCAGGAAATTTCAGCCTTTGTCGTTTGTTTTTTGCGTCAGTCTCAAGCATTTACTTGTCAACAAACAATCTGCCAAAAATGACTAAATGTTCTGTTAAATGGTGTAAAAACTATAGCGGCGGAAGCAGCACTGTTTCTTTTCACTTGTAAATACATTATTTTATTACATTTATTGTTATTTATCACACAATTTAATAAAATTGTAAAATAAAATGTCATATTATCCAACTATGTTAAATATAGTCGATATTTCTATGTATTGTTGACATCTGACAACCATCATAAAATCCCTGGATTATACCATTCAGAACAAATGACTAAACTGTCGAGTGAGTCCATTTGACATCGACTAGTGCTTGACAATGTCGAAAAATATATCGATATTTGACGAAATAACTGAACGAATTGTGTTATTTGTACAGTACAATAACATAAAATACTTTTATCACAGTATCCTACAATCTGATGACAATAAATTTATAAAAATATTTTCTAAGTCACATAAAAATATAAATGCAAAAATTATAATTAGTATGTGTACTTAATTTTTTATTTTATTTTATACCACATTTATATACTTTGGAATATTATTCCATTGTAATAATAATAAAGATCATTTTATTTCAACACATAAATTACACAAAATCAAACAATAATGTTTTAGCACTAAACTTCTGGGTTGGCGATTTGTAATAAAACACTTTACTTTCACGATCTATTTTACTTTCACGATCCAACACTCACTTTAATTTGCAATCACTTTTTCTTTTTCCTAATTTCACAAATGTTTATTAAGAACTGAGCAATATTAGGACAGTGTCACATTTTTATAAGCTACCCGAGACAATCAATTGCCAATTAAAATAATTCAATAACAGAATCAACAAAATCACTTTATTTAATTAAATTAGCTTAATATTTTTTTAATCTTTAAAAAATAATTTTTATTATATATTAATGGAATATACACCCAATATTCATTAACATTATTATAGACCAACAGAATGCTGCCATCAATGCCATCGTATTTATATAAATCAAATTAAAAAATAATTATTATTTGACACATTATTATTGCCTCTTTAATTCATTTATTTTAATTTATTATAATAAATACAGATATTTTAAATTAAAAGATGTAAAATATGATGACTATGCTAACCAATGTCTAAAATGTCATTAATTGGTTCATCGATATATGTATTTTATCGATTACGTTCAAGCACTAGAAATATTGTATTGTGTACCTGTGTGTATAATAATGTAATAAAATCTTTGTGTGCGTTATGCGTCTTTTGGTTGAACGAGTTTTCATACATTTGTATTTTATGTCTCGTCCAGTGGTTTATTCGTTCATGTTGTTTTGATTGAAAGTCATTAATTATAGACCAAATAGAGCAATAAATCTTAAGAATGAATTGGAGCAAATATTTGATTGGCCAAAGTGGTCATAGAGACCATATGTTCCCAGCCTACCAAAAAAGCCTTCCATAACTTAGTTCTTAGGTTATCTAGAAAGAGTAATTGAGCTATGCTACTATTTATTGACAGATACTATACCGCCTCATTTATCATTTTGATTTTCTACGATAGATATCGCTAATCAAAATTTTAAAAACACTTATGTAGTACGTTATATAATATGTATTTTAAAATTTACTATTAGCGATAGCGATACACAAACCTATCGTTGACATATTTTGAAAAAATAACACATCGTTTAAATAAATGATTTTAGTAATCGTGGGTAAATTTATTTAATTTCAATTGAATTCTTTCGTTCAGTGGGTGGGTACAATTTACCACGCCAATGTCGCGTAGAATGGAGAAGATATAGGTACACAAATGTACATAAAAAACTGTTAAAAAAGTGAAAAAAAATCTATTAGCGATAAGATTTGCACTTTGACACGTGTTGATACCTGACAGTGACAGACCAGTCCGCAGATTAAAAAACTTTTAAAAATAATAATATTAACATCTCTGTGCAAAAGTAGCCTAGGCGTTGTTTAAATTAGCAGTTGGCGCGGAGCGGCGGGCGGACGCGTCGCCTAGTCCACTGCACCATTGACCTGCGTAGGGTAACTAGCTTAGTGCATCCGGAATTATAATAATTTATATGATAACATCTGTTATAATATAATAAATTTTCGAAAAAATAATAAATATTTACTCTTTCAAAAAAAACGAATTTAATGAGTAATTGTAAAAATTGAAGAAAAGCCGATTTTTATATATTTTAAATAAAACTTTTTATATAATAACAAATGTTATTCGTTATTTTGTTTGTCTAGTACGATGTCAAGAAAATTACAATAAATTATAGATAGCTCGACGACATATCTGATGGGTACGAAAATAATATATTCTATTATTTTATTCATAAATGTTTAGTTAATTTCATTGGAAATTTTAATTGTATTTTCAAAGTAATTGCTGTAATTGTTTATTTAGTTTTAATTTTTCTATTATTTTCTAGTAATTGTTTAAATTTCAAAATCAATACGAATACACTAAATAATAATTCTTTATTCTACCAGGTTAGGTACTACAATTTTGCACTAATTAATCAATAATTCTACGAAATCTGAGTTATCAAAACAATAATTAATCACTTAGGGAGATCTTGTTGCGAGCTTAAGACAAGTTAATTACTCTCGATATTACCGCTCTTCAATCCTATAATATTGAGAACAATGGATATTTTGCAAATAATTTGCATCACCATAATATCTCATTTTAAAGCAAAATAAGCATCTGTGTTATCAAAAAATCTATCTCCACAGTAATGGACCACTGCATCCAACACTACAACAAAAATCTTATAAAAACAATTGAAATTGCAATAAATTATTAAACAATGTTAGCCTAGAATCATAGTTCACCTACTTGCAAGGACTGTGCGTGCAGGGCCAAGGAAAGTGCATAGCATAGAAAATCACCCAGGAACGTGCAACGTGTCATAAACAGGTACGCGATGCGCCTGGACAAACACTTGACCGACAATGAACGACTATTATTCAAGTTCCAGTAATCTCATGACATAATCCAGATTGTTTTTGTTTTGACTGGCTACCAAATTGTTGACATGATGAGTGACCCAATCGTTGGCTATATTTAACTATCCGTTAAGTATGGAGACGAAAGCTTCTTTTTAATTAGCAGGTCTATTTTTCTAAATATGAAACAAAATTATGAATATATTTTTAAGTAAGTTGAGTGTTTAAAATAATGTATCTTTAAAAACGTCTTCGAAAGCTAAGCTTTGAAAATGACAAAAGGACATTAGAATAAGTTGTGTTTGGAAAATCTAAGGTGAACAAAGTATGTCAAGTTCTAAGATATATTCAAAAGTCTCAGAAAAACCTACGACTCTACAAATACGCCAAGTTTTGTTCAGGTCAATTTTGTCAGGGGATAGAATACAAAAACAATTGAAACGTCAAAGATAAGACTTACTTATTATAAAATATTTAAAATATTTATACAAAATATGTATAATATTTGAGAAATACTTTTTAAATCATTTAAATTCATAAAAAAGTAACTAATAATAGCACTATTTATCTGGAACCCCATTACAATAAACAGAATGATCATATAGGTTTATAAAGAATTTTACAAGAAACAGTTTCAGTGTCAACTTGAAATTATGTTATAAAATACTAGCAGAACCCGCGGCTTCGCTCGCGTTAAAACTACAACAAATATCTAAACAGATAGTTTCATACAAACTTTCATCCCCTATTTTACTCCCTTATAGAATGAATTTCGAAAAATGTTACAACACGTATTTATTTAATTTTATTTTATTAAAGACCAATAATACCAAATTTCAAGTAATTCTGATCATATTTTTTTTTCGGATTGTATTATAACGTCTTTTCCTGTGGGATTTAGATAATCTCCCGCGGTAAAAAGTAGCCTACGGCACTTTCCAGTCCTCCAACTATCTCCACAGAAAAAATCAAGCCAATCCGTCACTCCGTTTCGACGTGAAAGAAGGACAAACAAACAAACAAACAAACGACACTTTTACATTTATAATATTAAAGTATGGATGTACATCTTTTACGATGTCATAAATACTATGAGAGAATTTTACTACGCGAAATTACGAGTAGTTTTATTATACCCGTTAAATTTAAAAAATGCCGTTTTATGTTAATTCGCACTTAATAACACGTATAAAAACTTTTTAGGTGTTTCAATGGCCCCTGATTTTTTGAAGTTATACTTCTTTTGACACATTTGGAAAAAAATATGAGAGTAAAATTTTTACGAACAATTAGAGAGTTGTGACATACGGGATGAAATCTTTCGCTATTTTTGTTCTGTTACGCCAAAGAAGTATAACTTCTTACGTGTGTACATACATAAGTACACACATAATTTTTTTTATTTTATAGATTTATCAAGAATTAGTTTACACTTATCTTTTAATAGTACAAAACTTATAAAAGTCCTTTCTGGATAAGAATAGCAAATACGTATCATAGTCTCCTTTTTAATTTGTCCCTAATAATTACTAGGTGTGTAATATATTTTTTTTTATAGTTATAGGGGGCAAACGAGCAAACCATCCACCTGATGGCAAGTGGCTATCGTCGATCATAGACATGCGCAACATAAGAGCAGTTGCGAGTGCGTTGCCGGCCTTTATGAGACCCGAAGACACGACTCTTGAAGATTTTTGTGTAGCATTAACTTATACATACATGTCTTTAATTTTTTATAACACGATATTAGTATGTTAAATTCAGATTAAATAATTTTATCCAAATCTATCACCTATCTTGTCTTAACTCTGTTTAAACCCTTCATTATGCAGTAAGAATATCCCACGGATACGATTTTTTTCTCGATCTTGTTAAATTAGTGTAATTGAAAAGTGCGTTAGTTAATCTATTTTATATACATTATAAAGATTTCATATTGAAAATGAAGTTACCTATCCTGGACTATATGTATACACTATACCTATATATTTTTATCATCATATAATAAACTTAAAGTTTGTTTTTTTTATTATTCATTGTGTTCATTATTTTTTTAAAGTCCCACTGCTGGACACGGGCCTCCTTTCAATGTGAGAGAAAAATAATTCGCACATGAGAATATTGGAAATGCGAAACCTGGGATTCTAACCCGTTTAACTATATGGGCTTTCCTATATTTAAAATTCATTATTGGCATGCAAATGCAAAAAGCTTCTTCAATATAATACGAAATCTATACCAAAATTCAATAAAATAACCCTGAATGACTATCACATTTTCGTCGTCCCTGACAAGTACGCACATGGAAATGACATTGCTAATTAAAGAGTTACATCAAAACGGATGTACTGCACGTGATTAGAAATATTATTTTACTTCGTGAGAACAGAAATAGATGTGAGGATTTTGATGAGATTATATTTTGACGAATATTGTTAACCAACTTTAAAAAATACGTTGTTATCCTTAGGGTTGATTTTGCATATCATCAGACACAAGTTTTTCGTACGATAAAATAGCTCAATTTACAATTACTATATATTTATTCAGTCATATTCCACTTATAAATTCAGTTACAATATATTAATTTAGTTGAGGGATAACTTTTTCTCATAATCCAAAACTCAGTGTCTGCTGTTGTGGTATGAAATAGCATTTGTTTCTTCATTAACGACCTTCTTCTTCTTATCATTATCCCAGGGCATATAAGGTCAATATAACATTTCCTTCTTCCACTTCCTTCTATCAGCTGTCATCTTCACTCTAATACCAGATCTAGACTAATCTATTATGTCTTGGAATTATCAACTCTACTGTGTAATATGGGACCTTTCACGGTATACTTCTACTTATACATATATCAATTTATACCAAACATCCTCTTGCATATATGCCTCTATTCCCTCCTCATAGCATTTAATTATCTAATTCTAATCTAATTCTTTATTATCATGAATGATATTTTGCTTTGTGAATGACTGAATAAAAAGAGGAGGTGCTAAATTATGATTTATACCTTAAGTTATGATTTTTACGCCAAATGTTAACCAATTCAAATTAATGAAACCATTAATAGTGATCATCGAGTGTGATTGTATTCAGCCCTTTTTAACGTCCCACAGCTGGGGGTGGGCCTCCCTTCAATACGAGGGGGATCAGGCCATAGTCCACCACGCTGGCCAAGTGCGAGTTGGAGGCCTTTATATGTCTTTCGAAAACCTATTAGGTTCTCTCACACATGTATATTTCCTCACGATATTTTCCTTCACAGTAAGACAAGTGGTAATAATGTTCGAAATGATTCGCACATGAAAATTTCAGAAGCGCAAGATTTGGACCCACTTCAGTCGTTTTTCCAAGCGAGTGCATTACCGCTGGGCTACCACTGCCTTTTTTCATAATTAATAAAATAATATCGAGTTTATTTTGTTTATTTAATTATCTTAAAATACACGCTCGACAGCCTGTGCGTCCGAAAATCCGCAACGCATGACTTTTGTTCTGAAACTCATTTCCAAGGTTTCTTGAGTAGTAATAGTACCTAAACTAAATTTAGATTTTTTTCGTTGTTACGTTAGAAGAAAATAGACCATGACAGACTAACATACAGGCAGAAGATTTCGCTCTTATCAAATATATGGAACGCTAAAAATATTGTTATATAACAACATAAATAATTCGAGCCAAGTTGCAGTAAAATGTAAAATGACATTATAAACATAACTTAAAATTTAATTGCATTTCTGATACTGTTAATTGAAACAAGATATAAACTATCACAAGTTTAAAACATAAAATACTTTAATACCTTGCCAGGCAAGCGAAATGCCTAGATATGGCTACATAGACATCCTGTCCCACTTTCTATTTATAGCGCAGCAGGAACGCTCTACCATTAAGTTCACCATGAATCAGCTATTGTGTACTTTCTCTTTTATGTTTGTTAGTTGTTTTAACTAAAAAGTTAAAAAACCTACACTGGGATTTAGAATATTTGATCTAATTCTATTTTTATTAATGTAGCCAGTTTTTGTACAATGTTGCCTTTTATTTATTGGTTTTGAATCGTAAAGCCAAGTTTATACCATATTAGGTACATTGATTTAACAATATTTATAATTTTGAAATTATTTTGTGACAGTCATTGTCTGAAGTTCAATCAATTTATTATTAGTATACAATTGTTATTTTTATATTGTTTAAAAGTATATAAAATTTTCCGCAACGTAGATAACGATAATCTTTTGTAATATGTAAACATATTTGTGTTGTACCGCAAGTCTTTGACCCGAGCAAGTTAATTTGTAAGCACTACCCACTCATTAGACTTTAACACCAGTAATATCACTTCGGGCTTCAACTACACTTGCTGGTAATGCTACTTTATTCATACTATTTCAAACTGTTTATTTGCTATGCTACAAAATTTATTTTAAATCTATTTTATCTTTCATATATGAAAGATAAACTAAAAGGGCGTAGACTAATAAAGATATATACAAATATTATTTTAATTCTTAATAAATTGAAATAAACGGGACCTCAAATAGGATAAAATGGATAACTCTAATAAAAAAGTCTGGCAAATTTTGTTATAAAAAATTAAAACTAATTCATATCAATACTAATATTATAAATGTTAAAATAACTCTATCCCATTGTTATCTTTTCACATTTAGACCGCATGGGGACAGGACATAAATAACATCACGGAAGCGGACAGTACACCATGTTTTATCCCCTACCAGTAGAGCTGCGGGCAAAGACTTGAGAAATACATATCTTTTGTCATTTTCTTTCAATTTAGCTTGATGCTAATAAATGTAGGTGTAATTAATACAAAGAATCTTTCCTCTGAAATCGAACTAATGAAATCCGGAAGATATTTAATAATAATCTGTAAAAGATTAAACTTAAGCATCGCATTTCCAGTAATCTGACTCGTACCTATGTTCCGGTTAGCTTTCTCTTCCGTGACTGCACTAGAAAACTGTTTTCCTATAGACTAGCTTTTCTACTCATTATAAATACTATAAAGTTAAATTGCTCTAAGTATATATTGTAGTTAGTTTCGTTGACTTATGTCTTGAAAAATATCGCATATCTCGCAAATACGTACATTGCTTTTATATAAATATGTATTTCGTATTTCGCTTTATATTTAACCTATTCTCATGAATCTAAGCGTAACCGATTTTTTAAATAATTCTAATAAATAATTAAAAAAAAATAATAATTCAAAAATAACTATATAATTTATTGTGTGATACACAACAAAAAATCACCTTTGGAGTAGGAAAATTTTCTTGAAACTTGTATAAATCATTAAATACGTTACGCGAAAATACAAACAATACCATAATATAACGAAAACAGGAAATAAATACCTCCTTCTTCTTTAAAGTCGATCAAATAGACTAAAATCATTCAATGTAACTTCCTAAGTCAGCTTCCAATGAGGTATCACGTGATGCGAGATAGATAAGAACTGCTTCGTGAATAAATCGGTAATTGTCGGTAATAAAACTGAATTTACGATTAATAATTGCAATGACTTTTTCTGTAATGTCACTGACTTTTTAATAATCATATATTGGTGTTTTTTTAATTAACAATTAAAGTAAGACTCTTGAATTTTAGCTCATGGGTATGTTGAGATTTATGTACAGATTTTATGAGAAGTGAATAATTTTCACTAGTCTAGACTTATTTCTAGAATATATAAATATGTATACAAAGCAATTTCAAGCACTTTTCGCTTGCTCTTTAAAACAAATCATTAGAACAAACAATACTGACCCCATTACCAAAAAGCACAAAATTCTTTGTCTGACTGACACACAAAAATACGATTATGCGGAAAATATTTCGCTAATTTACATTATAAAGCCTCAAATTAACGCTGCCGTTGAGTCATGGCAATACTCGAAACTTTAACTGTGCCATTGACCGCTCGCACTCGAGATTCAAATGTTTTTAAGTATCATCTTTCACTTGTTATATTATGGTGAATGATATCCTCGTATTATACGAATTGAATGTGTGAATCATTTAACACTTTCTATACTGCTTTATAAGATAACATCTTAGTGAGTCTTCCACCAAAATGTTTGTTTTGTTACATGTACATACATATTATGTATGTATTATGTTTTATTACTTAAATGACTAAATATCTGCATGTCATGACATGACTAATTTTAACTTCTGTATTATTATAACATATAGACATACATACACAAAAGATAGCTTTCAAAATAAAAGCTCAACTACTTTGAATCTTTGATATTTTTAAAAGCTACCTATGTCTGAATTTCATAAGGATCCATGGCTTGCCATGGTGGCTTGAGTCCAGGGTCCGCTAAAAGGAGTTCTTTTAGTACCAGGATTTGGACAGTTGGGCAGTTTGTTTGTACTTGTATCAAAAAGCACTGTAAAGGCTTCATATCTCTTTTATAGTATCAGATTACTGTCCTTCCAGATTAAGATAATGAGGAAATAGAGGATTTTCCTGTACATAAACGACTACCACACACGGCCGTATTATAATATTAGCTGCGTCAGCTAGTCATATCATTAATTATCAATAGTCATTGACCCCTTTGACTAAAATCGGTACATATTTATATAACATAATCAAATATCATAATAAAAGGCAGTGGTAGCCCAGTGGTAACGAGCTCGCTTGGGAAAAAGAGTGAAGCGGGTTCAAATCTCGGGTCTCGCACCTCTGATATTTTCATGTGCGAATCATTTCTAACATGATTACCACTTGCCTTACGGTGAAGGAAAATATCGTGAGGAAACCTACATGTCTGAGAGAACCTAGAAAATTGTCGAAAGACATGTGAAGTCCGCCAACCCGCACTTGGCCAGCGCGGTGGACTATGGCCTGATCCCCTTCGAATTGAATTGAAGGGAGGCCCGTGCCCAGCAGTGGGATGTTAAAAAGGGCTGAATACATACATACAATCAAATATTCGCGTAAATCAAACAAAGTCATTATTATAATTTGACGGCACGTTTGGCTCAATTTGTAGTGACCCTACTTACTGTGCCAGCGGTCGCGGGTTCGAATCCCGCTGGGGACATTAATTTGTGTGATGAGCACGAATGTTTGAACTCCAGTCATGGGTGTTTATATTTATAATATGTATGTATTTAAAGTTAATATGTGTAGTGTATCAACTATCTGGTATCCATAACACAAGTTTCGTAGCTTACCATTGAAACTAGATGGTGCTGTGTGTTAATGTCCCAAGATCTTTATTATTATTATTTTTATTTATAATCCAAAATCTTCGATTCCATCATATGTTTGGTTTCTCGTATGTTTAATGCAAACGGACCATGGACAGTCACCACTGTACTTAATAGTTAATACTTTTCGTTACAAAAAGAATCCCGAGTTTTTTTTTTAATTTTAAATTATTTTATATATATTTATTACAATACAACATTAGTATATAAATCTTTTTACAAGCCAAAATAGCACATATCTTTAAGTAAGACAGTTCAAAATGCGTTACATGTTTATTATATAGTAAACATGAGCAGCACCCACTTTCTTATGTTAATATAAATAGAGAATGACCGCTGAAGCGTAGACAATTGAACTCAATAGCTTCCTACACATTACACACGCATAATGCTGTCCATTCAAACATTATGTGGACAAAGAGAATAAAGCCGTGGCATTCTACCAAAGAGTTGCAACTCCACTGGGATTATCGTTTCGGGAACTTAGCGCCGCGTCCATCCATTTTTTTATAAAGATTTCGGTTTTATTATTTCCGAGACAATTTTAAAATATATTACGTTTTACTCATCTTGAATTGTTATGTTAATATTTTAAACATAGGACATATACCTATGTACAAATGTATAGGAAAATATTTTGTATTTACTATCCCGCAAATAAGCATAAAAAGCGAATACAAAATAAATAAAATATTTGTAGACATATTTTAATTTACACAATTTACATATTTTGTTACATTTACGGCTGTCATCGATTTCCTTACTTCAAAAGATCAAAAAGATAACCCTTAATAATAGTTCTAAATAAATAATTGTGTACAACGAAAGCTTTCTCGTAAGAAAACACTTAACAAAGCAGAGTAGCGAGCTAACATTTTGAGGTAATCCGCGTAATCCTTTAAATAAATATGCTAAAGACCACTCGAGCCCTTTCATCCACAGTAGCTGCCACCCAAGAAAGAATTTTAATACAAATTTTAATACAATCCTACTAATATGCTCACTTAAATTTGCGCTACTGACAATGAATGATTTTAGAACAATTTTGTAGTTTAAAACGCGAAAGTAATGCGCGTTACGTTTTTGGGTGGCATTTTTTGTCCAAGAAACTAGGCAAAACCAGCACTGTGCGGAATATTAGAAGAAAATACAGCACTTCAATAACTCATTAATGAAAGTGCTTGCTGAATCTAATTGTAGCAATTGACCGTTTTGTTTATGGATTTTTATTAATATATTAAATAAACTCCTTTGTATGTTTACAGTAGGTACTAATAATCACAAATAACTTTAAAGTTTTAAAAGAACGAGATTAAGGAATTTTCTTAAAAGTTAAAAATAATTTACGTATTAAAAATAAGCGTAAAACATATTGATAATAAAATTATCAACAATGTAAAGCAACATAGAAAAAACTTTCGTATGGCCAATAAATATTGGTCACTTCAATAGGCACGTGTATCGGAACAAGATAGGCTACAACATACTTAAATAAAACCTATTTAGTTTGTTGTTTGTTTAACAAAAATGTTCTATACTTCTCTGTAATAAGTGTTTGATAGATGCATAAGTTTGTTTGTAAATGTATAATCGCAAATAGTTGGGCACGCATGTCTGCATGCTTGTCAGTCATGGTCAGAATGTGACACTGTGCTTGGAATAATATGGAAGTAGCTTTTGTTACTTTATCTAATATTTATCTAATATATAAAAAAATAAGTATACTTTTTTATATATATTAGGTAAACATTAGTGTTTGTTTATGTTATTATAATGTTGATACATACAATTATTATAAATAATATTTTTTAGAGTCCAAATGTATTAAGGTTAAAATTAATTAAATGAAAATATATAAAGTATCAGATGAACTGGGGAAAATCAAAGTGATTTTTAATCTGATAATTATTTTATTGTGTTATTAATAAATGACTAATTGCTGCGGTTATTTATGTACTTTTACATAATATTAAGGAAATTAGATGGCAAAAGTAAAATAAGCGTTTATTATAGAATTAACAAAAAAATAAAAACCGACTTCAAACAAAAGCACTAAAAAGTAAAAAATAACTGATTGGTAGTTTTCATTTACTATACATACCTAATCAAATATTTTCGAAGTCGGTGTGCTTTGGCTAAGTAATTAAAGCCTACCTATTAAATACATACCTAATCAAATATTTTCGAAATCGGTGCCAGCCCATACAAAGCAAAGCACACCGACTTCGAAAATATTTGATTAGGTATGTATATATATATATATATATATATATATATATATATATATATATATATATATATATATATATATATATATATATATATAAGTAATAAAAATAGTAAATGAAAACTACCAATCAGTTATTTTTTACTTTTTAGTGCTTTTGTTTGAAGTCGGTTTTTATTTTTTTGTTAAAAAGTTTTTATTTTTCCCTTTTTAGTGTAGACAGTAGTAGCAAAGTAAGAATTCTAACGTGTTAGGCTTGTCAAATCAAACAAAATAAGCCCAAACTCAAAGTATCTACTATTAGCCGTTGAAGAGTTCCACCTATCCACCTTCTGGCCTTGCCATCAGATCAGGTCAACAACACCGAACCACCGTACTATCAACGGAAATAGAAATACTTGCAAAGTTTCAAGTCAATATGACAATTAGAAGTAGGTTAAATTCATCATTAGCTATTTTTCCACCCTTAGGGGTGGTATTTTTTTTTGAAATTTAAATGGGACCGATCTGGAAGTATACCCTTTCAAACAAAACAAAAATTATCCAAATCGGTTAATAAATGACGGAGTTCTGAGGTAACAAACATAAAAAAAAAAAACATACAGTCGAATTGAGAACCTCCTCCTTTTTGAAGTCGGTTGAAAAACGAAAATATGCTTTTTCTATAAAAATATGCAGTTTTTAAAACAAAATACTCATTTTTTTATTACTTATATATATAATGATAATAATCTGAATATTGATTAGAAATGATAAATATTTGATTTATATGAAAAAATATATATATCTTAATTATATTCTATATATATTCTATATTCTATATAATATATTCATTGTGAAAAATCTGGTATAAAAATCGAACACACTTTGTAGCCCTATCCGACCCTTTAAAATCAGTTAACAAGGGAAATAAAAAAAAACTTTACAAATAATTTAATATAATGTGATAAAAATACGTTTTCCATACAAATATACCATGCATTGATGTCGTACAAGCTTAAGCAGCAATGGCTATCCATCATAGTATGCAATTGTGTTGTTCACTTTGTGGCCATATTTCTTTTTTGTATACCCGGTGGTCATTTAAGCACCTTGCTAGTTCCGTGGACTTTTCATTTAAGAGACGAGACGTCTATTTTATCGATATTTTAGGAATATTATATTTAAGTTATACTTCTTTTGGCACTTTTGGAAAAAAAATATGAGAGTAAAATTTATACGATACGCGCACACACCGACAGCCAAAAAGCGACATGATGAAGTTAACTGCATTTCTTTTACAAACAGAGAGATGTGACATACGAGATAATATCTTTAGCTATTTTTGTTCTGTTACGCCAAAGAAGTATACTTCTTACGTGCGTACATAAGTATACACACACGTTTTTTTTTTAAATATCTTGTGTGATAGATATGTATGTATTTTAATACTTGATGCCTACAGTCATGCCAGTTGATTGCATTCAATGAGAAAGTCGATTTTTTGCAAATTAATAATATTACATGATTGATTAAACATCGGCAGTATTATACAAAAATAATCAAACTTCTTTAACACTAGAAATTAAAAAAAAATATGCCAACTATTAAGAAATATATTTGTAAATAAACAATCACATTACATAAAGTAAATTACATAACATGAAATATATAAATAGTAAATATCGATAATTCGGTATCGATTAAACGTATAAGATCTTCTCTTAAGCACTCGAGCCTATTCGTAATTTGGATAAAAAAACATGTCCACGACAACTGGAAGAGGAAAAGAATGGGTTAAGGCTTAATCCTGTATTTTTTCTTGACGGACCTTTCTTTTTCATGTACTGACCACATTGTGGCCGTGACTGATACCACGTGGAGATTCACGAAAGTATTGTCGACGATATTAAAAATTATAAATAAAATTAAGTTTTCAGTCCTCAGTGTGAATATCTCTTTTTAAACCGATCAATTCTCAATCTCTACCGTGTCTTCTCCATTCTACGCGACATTGGCGAAGTAAATTGTGCCCAAATGGCACGCCTATAAGTCACAGAACAAAAAACATTGAATATAGATGGAATTAATATTTAAAATATTCATATATTATTTTATGATACTATACTTTAATTAAAATAATTGAACCTATGAATATAAAATTATAAGTTATTCTAACTGATATGGTTAAAAATTACTAATAAGAACTACATACATATGTATACCTTATTTTTATTATTATTTTAAACTTGCTTAACCATCTCATTTACACAAAAATGTATGCATGATCTGTTTCATTTATATACTTAACTAGCGATTCACTCTCGCTGCGCTCGGGGTCGTCCTTAGTTACGTTTTAACATTTAGCATAGATTTTTTTCAGACATGGGATTATATTTTACCGTAGTAAAAACTATTTTATATGTTGACCCGGATAATGAGCTATCATCACAGCAAATGTCATCAAAATCTGTAAAGTGGTTTTCTCGTGATTCCCAGACAAACAGACAGACTGACAAAAATTCTAAAAACTATAGATTCGGACTCTGTAACAATAATAATGTCTATTTCAATAAGATTTAAAAAAAAAATATTTAATGTACAGATTCGACTTAGTTACAATTTTATTATATGTATAGATTTTGGTGTAGCGTTTTGTAAATACTTTTGTAACTCCGCACATAACTCTTTCGGGGCGGTCGTGTCGATTTGCGAATTATAATCTCTTGTCCTAATTGTCATTGCCTCCACCGCCTCGCCACACAGCCATAGTATACAGAATGATCTCACATTTGAAACACATTTTTTTTATAATTTGGATTTAAATTAGGATAAATGTTAATACTCTTATCTATACGTATAATAAAATTGTAACTAAGCCGAATCTGTACATTAAATATTTTTTGGAAAATCTTATTGAAATAGACTTTATTATCGATACAGAGGCCGAATCTATAGTTTTTAGAATTTATGTCTGTCTGTCTGTTACCGCATCACAGAAAAACCACTGGAGGGATTTTGATGAAATTTGGTATGGTGATAGCTGGTTATCTGGGTCAACATATAGGATACTTTTTACCGCGGAAAAATATCTCATTATTGAGAAAAAATACAAAAACTGCAATGTAAGAGTATACCTACTAATATGTAAAACCTAAGAATTTAGTTTTTGGTCATCTGAACGTGGGCGGAGCCGCAGGCAATGCTAATCAACCCATATACCAACTGTTACTAATAAACATCTTTATAGAATATTGGTTAGGCAAGATAATTATGATTTATAAATAACTTCAAAAGTTAGGTAAGTCTAATATAAAATTATTCCTCCATATATTTCTTTTTAAACTAAGCAAATACCCAACCTTTATAATATATTCATAATATTATTTCAATAAAATAATAAAGAACGGCATGTATATACGATGGTCATTCATGTAAATTTTTTTCCACCTTGCCTTTCGGCGCGAGCGCAGCCTGCCTCGAGCCCGCTCGACAAAAGCATTACACGATCAATAGACTTGCAATATGTTAACATACTTTGAGTATTATTAATGATAGAATAAGTAACAAATCCTACTTTTATAGCATTTCACAAATATTTATTGTGTGTGTCAAAAAATACGAATATGTGATTAATGATAATTTAAATGAACGTTTTATTTGCAGAAGTAATAGTAAATGTGTAATATTACAAAAAATATAAGTAAAACATATTATTTAGGTAGCGAGATTAGTTAATAAAGAAGTAATTTAATATGTTGTGCGAATGAATACGACAAACACAGCAACACGAAGAAAAGAAAAACATGGCAAATAATAATAAATGCCGAATCTCAAGTTTTAAGCAAATTATAATGCCTATAATTGTTCGAAAAAGCCATCTATATCTTTTCGCAGGATTCGAAGTATCTCCATACCAATTTCTATGAAAATCTGTTTGGAAGTCTATATTTTTAATATAAGTATAATATATGGATAAACGATACAATTTATTTTAATTTTATGATGACATTTTTAAGGAAGCAGCTGAAAAAAGGAGAACCTACAACGAATGCCACATTGCAATGTAAAAGTATAATCGAATAGATTAGAAATTAAAAATAGCTCCGTGTGATGCAACAACATAAAATTTTAAATGCAATGTATGAATTACACAACAGTTTATGCATGCACAATGGAAATATATGGACACTTAGTTTTAAAAATTGTAGTCACTCCATGAAATTAAAACTAAGTAAATGTTAATCACTTAATTTTGCTTTAAAATTTACTAAAACATTGTAGTAACAGGGCGAATCGTTATGTGTACGGTATATGTATATCAGGTAATATGTTTATTCTAAACATATGGTGAAATTGTAATGTGATCAAAAATCAATATTGTACATTGATAATTTAATTTTATGTTTTTATAAGCAATTTTCAGTTTTTCAGAACCTGGTATTTCAATACTTTAGATTATATCTATACTAATATTATAAAGAGGTAATATTTGTGAATTTATGAATTGTGAGCTTGTGACGTTATAGGGGGTAATCTCTGAATCTACGAAACCGATTTAGATGAAATTTGGTAAGAAAATAATTTGAGTCCCCGGGAAGGAAATCATCCCTTAAGGGGGTGAAAATGGGGATGAAAGTTTGTATGGGGAATCAACCTAGGGACAAACCCGAGGGCCCCCCCCCCCCCTAACGTGCGTTCACCTTGTCGTGGTGGGGGGGCTCAGTAGTGCCCGGCAATCCAACCGGACGCGAAGATAAGACACGCACAGGGAGGTTGCCCACTTCGGTGGGCGGTGGGAGGTGGTCCTCTTCGGGGGGCGGTGTACCATGCGGGTTGCTCCTGGTATCACGTTGGTAAGAGATAATAAGAGAATAGAAATTGCATATACGAGTACTCGTGCTCTACAATATATCCTGCGTGGATTATCTCAGAACGATTGGTTACGTGAGTGAAATTCGGTCAGGAGGGCATTATTATTATTTGTAGGGTCACTACTATACGTTAAATTTAAATAAATAGCTATAATCCGAAGGTTTGTTTCACAAGAAACAATGTAGGGAATTGTGGTGATTTATTAAAATTTATCTCTACATGACCCCTTTGGATATTTGTTTACAAAATGTGATGCAGCTTTATCTGTTTGAAAGAATAACAATTTTGTAAAAAATTTGCAAAGTTATAAAGTATACCATCAAAGGATCCTATGAAGATTAAATACAGTGTTTATTTATTATATTACTAGCATTACCCGCGGCTCTGCCCGCGTTCAGATGACAAAAGACCAAATTCTTAGGTTTTACCATGAAATGATATTTTTCGCGGTAAAAAGTATCCTATATGTTAACCCGGATAACCAACTATCACCATACTAAATTTCATCAAAATCCCTCCAGTGGTTTCTCTATGATGCGGTAACAGACAATCAGACTTTTTTTTATTAAAAATGGGCTTACTCTTGACCTTCATCTTAGCTCGAAGACATAAATAGATAAAGCCATAAATCTTCCTTCTATTATTAAAGTATCCGGAATAAGTCAAAATTATTAATGATGACAGACATGATGGTTAGAGAGGCCCCATGTTGAGTCACATATGGATTCCTCTCATGAAAACTGCTCTCAATATAAGACAGTATCTAAAAAATTCTAGAATATTAAAAATACGTAGATATGTAACAAACCAATTAAGTCTTTACTCTATAGCAAAAAACCAATCAATATCGTCAACGGTGGAGGCGTCTATAATTATATGCTTCCACCGCTGACAAAATTGAGCCTTTTTCGCCGATTTGTGCGGACGGCAAACGGAATTGCATAGTAATTTAGCAGGGTCAGTTAACGTTTTTGACGTGTAGACCTAAATTGTCAAATATTAATAAATTCGTTTCGTGTGTTTGATTTCCTCTTCCACTCTCATATTACCATGATTGATATACAGAACTCGAAACGGCGGGAACCAAAAATGAAAAAAAGGAAAATGAATAGTTTTATTTAAAATGTTAAGTTTTCCTGTAAATCTAAAAATATTATTCATTTTAAATTTACAAAATGCCATTCTTTTAAATAGATTTAATAAAAATCTGCAATTAAATACAAGTAGATATTAAATATATGTACATACTTACGAAAAAAACTTTTTAAAAATATCCCATAAACCTAATCTCGGCGAGGTGTATAAATGATTTGCGCATGAAAAAAGGCTCTATTTCCATATATGAATGTACCGGACGTGATCATTTCACCTTTAAATTTATAACAAATAATTCAAGCAGTTCATTGCATTTATGTATTTTCAGATAAACTTTTAAATGAACCATTTTTCATAATGTGCTGAAAATAAATTTTCACGAGGCACAAAAATTAAATGAAAATATGAGTAAAATGAGCCAAGAGGTACATAAAAATCTTCATCTCGTAAAGGCGATGTTACTTTCAAGACTCTTTTAATTTTAAGATATACTTAAACAGTGTCTTTGCAAAAGTCTAAACAGAATCGAGAAGTATTAAAGCTATTATGATTATAAAAGCTATTAAAGTGCTATGCTAAAATTACATCACCTACAGCCTTTTTGACTACACTAAAAAAGATGACGTCTCAAAGCCGTCATAATAACATCAAAATAAAAAAAAACAAAGTCAAATATTTTATCCTCACGTAACAAGTTATTTATGAAGCACATACCTATCTCAACCGCAGAACAAAGTGTAAGAGACCTCGCGTACTATAGAATTTCTATTGGCTGGCGGTTTAATTTGAAGTCATCAACATATTGAACATAATTATTCGTATAGTCACGTGTTATTGAAATAAAGCGAAGAGAACAAACATTCATAATCGGTTATTTACGTTGTATTAGTAGAGGCAATTGTCCTGGACATTCTTCGTAAATATACCCTAACATTTCGGATCCACCGTTCATGTTTATTTTAAATGACAAGAACAATTATTTGAATCTATACATATTTATTTTAAAATTGTAACTAAGTCCAATCTGTACATTAGATATTTTTTGGAAAATCTAATTGAAATAGACATTTTTATCGATACAGAGTCCGAATCTATAGTTTTTAGAATTTTTGTTTGTCTGTCTGCCTTTCTGTCTGTCTGTTACCGCATCACGAGAAAACCAATGAACAGATTTTGATGAAATTTGGTATGATGATAGCTGGTTATCCGGGTCAACATATAGGATACTTTTTACCGCGGGAAAATATCTCATTTGTGAGAAAAAATACAAAAACTGCATTGTAAGAGTATACTAATATGTAAAACCTAAGAATTTGGTTTTTAGTCATCTGAACGCGGGCGGAGCCGCGGGCAATGCTAGTTTATTTATATGCTTTTAAGATTGATACTGACTTGTGTGGAACCTTTAAAATTTTCCATAATTATGAATCATAGCGATTAGCGACTTTACCCTCGCAGCGCTCGGGTGCGTCTTTATGTGCCTGACCAGCGCTGGATTTACACTATGGGCTCTCGAGGTTAGTACCCAGGGCGATAAATCTTCAGGGACGATGAAATTCGGAGGGTAGGAAAAAAAATCTCTTCAAGTTATCGAAAACACTTTCTTTATTTTCCAAAAAATGATATATTAAAAAAAACAAAAACTGAAATCATTTGTAAACTATTTTTTTGCATTTTTCCAAAAAATTTTAAATAAAAATTAAGCTTTATCAAAAATTTACCCATTTTATGCAAAATTTCTATAATAGAGCGGCATTTTTTAATATGCCCAGGGGCGCTAAGGTTGAATCCGGCACTGTGCCTGACAGTAGACTAAGTATGTACTTCTTCAGATCATAGTCTATCGGTCATATCTGCGTACTTTTCATCCAAATCCGTGCAGCCTTTTTAACGTAAACACTCACTTTATATTAAAAATGTAATATTCAATAATTTTAGTTTCAGACCCTCTAATATGTATACCTATTTTTATTACATTACGTTTTTGTGGAGTAACGTGTACTAACAAGTGTCACAAAATTCATTAAAAATATTTTATAGTATCTGTATAACAGACTAAAGGAGCAAATGCATAGGTATCACGACTGTAGAGTGCACTTATAATAAATTTATATAAGCTACCGTATATGTAACATATATTTTGTTATTCCAATGTAAAATTTGAGATATGAAATTTTAATAAGACGGTGTTGACCAGCCTTTTAGCATACCATTACAATATATGTTCTATATAAACAAACACAGAGTGAAAAGAAAAGTACTGTAAGAAAGCCAAGGAATTTGAAACATTCTATTATAGATGATTATAAGTTAAAATTTCTGTATAAACAAGCGACAAATCAGTTTTAGAACTATATTTTACAATCTTCCATTCATATACGTAAAAGCGAAAGGTCACTTATTCACTCATTGACTAAACACGAAAACTCGAAGATTACTGGATCTTTGAAGCTGAAATTGAGCAATAGTAAGAAGGAATTTTATTTAAATTTATTTTAGGACAGCGTAGAATTAATGACGTGCAAGCGCGTTACCACTGGGCTACCACTGCCTTTTTTAATATGTATTTCACTTTTATAAAAATAAAGTAACCGACTGTTAAAAATAGTGTGTGTTAGCCTTTATTTGTCAAGGTCTGATTACCACGTCACAATATATCCTTGAACACAAATAGCGATCTTCCCAGGTCCTGAATAAATATAGGTCGCCTGACAGACGTCAAAGAAGTTTAGGATCGACTCACGTGAATTAGCTAGTTTTTTTTTTGTTTATGTAACATACGATTAATTCACCTTAGACTATATGTTACTGGGGACTTTGTTCTAACATTAAAAATTTTTGAAGGACAATGTTTTTATACCGATGATTGATGATGATGATATGATGATTATATTTACCCTTTTTTAAGTTCACGTCTTATTGAACAACAGCATGGGTTCATTAAAAACAAATCTACTGAAACAAATTTGAACGAATTTATTCATCGTGTAACATCTGACATGGACTGTGGTGGCCAGGTAGATGTCGTGTATACGGACTACTCCAAAGCTTTTGACAAAATTCCTCACTCTTTGCTTATCCGTCGACTCACGGAGGTCGGTATACACGGCGATCTCCTGCGTTGGTTTGCCTCTTATTTACGAGAGCGAAGTCAAGCTGTAACTATAAAAGGATTTTGCTCCTCATTTGTGCCAGTCGCATCAGGCGTTCCTCAAGGTTCGCATCTCGGGCCTCTGCTTTTTAATATCTTCATTAATAAAATTCATTTGATATTTAAACATTCTGAAATTTTGTTATACGCTGACGACATGAAGATCTTAAGGACTGTCAATAAAAATGACGATTGTCAATTATTACAAAGTGATCTTGATAGGTTGTGCCAATTTTGTAATAGTAATGGTCTTATTCTTAATATTAAAAAATGTAATGTCATAAGTTTTTCACGTAAGACCAATATTGTCAAATACGATTACACCTTGAATAATAATTCAATTAAACGTGTTACCGAGGTGAGAGATTTGGGTGTATATCTTGATCATAAACTTACTTTTTCTAGCCATATAGACCACATTGTTGGGAAGGCACATCGCATGCTAGGCTTTATACTCAGAATAGGAAAAGATTTTCGTAATAATTCTACTTTAATTGTACTTTATAATGCTTATGTCCGTTCTATACTTGAATATGCTTCTACCGTTTGGAATCCACAGTACAGTAAATATATAAATAGAATTGAAAACATCCAGATTAAATTTAATAAGCATTTATTATATAGATCAAAAAACAATAATCAATTTCCTAATTTAGTCTCCCTATTGGATCGCCGACGCCTAAAGGATGAACTTTTTCTATTTAAAATTATCAGAAATTATGTGCATTCACCATTTCTTTTAAGTAATATTTGTTTAAGATGTCCTCGACCGCAATCACGTAATTTGTCATTATTTTATCTACCTAGAATAACAACTAATTATGCACGTAATAGCTTTATATATCGTTCTTGCAGATTGCATAATGAAATATTTAATGACATAGATTTATTTTCCCTTTCTTTAAATAAGTTCAAAATTTTAACCAGAAGTGTTTGTTCGTGATTTCCCTGTTTTTTTTTTGTTATATACTTTAATTTTTAATTTTAATAAGCTAACATATACCTACCTTATGAATGTGTAAACAGTGAAGACTTAATTGGTGTATGTAATGTTTTTATTTCTTTTGTTTATAATATGTAACATCATACTGTTTGTCTTCCAAATAAATAAATAAATAAATAAATAAATAAATAAATAAATAAATAAATAAATAAATAAATAAATAAATAAATAAATAAATAAATAAATAAATAAATAAATAAATAAATAAATACCGATTTATGCTTATAAATAAAATGAAATCTGATTTTTATTTTAAAATAGGTACCCCATGATTATTTTCCAACTTAATACTAAAGCCCGAAGAAACAGCTAGATGCAAGAATTTTGTCGGAATAGGCGATAAAAATTTTAAAATGTGGCACCGGGGTGAGGGATATTAAAGGCTAATCCCGAGTAAAGATTCGATATAATATCGATAGAACTTGTACAATATTGAAGAAGACCATTCGTTGAATCGCAATTTTGTTTATCTGATTAGACTGTCTTGTACGTTAGAATCGGGTTAGATTTCCACACAGATATTATTAATATTTAATGTATGCATTTGAAAAACTGAAAGTTCGTAAAATTGAAAATTTTATATTATTACTAGCGACTCACCCTCGCTCCACTCCGGTTCGTCCCTACTTACGTTTTAAAATTTAGTATAAATTTCGCAGTTAAAATTTAGTATAAATTTCGATGAGATATGTTCTCGCAGTAAAAAGTATCCTATATGTTGACCCGGATAAGCAGCTATCACCATACCAAATTTCATCAAAATCCCTCCAGTATTTTTTACGTGATGCGGTCACAGATGGACAGACAGACAAGCAAAAATTCTAAAAACTATAGACTCGGCCTCTATATCGATAATAATGTCTATTTAAATAATATTTTCCAAAAAATATTTATTGTACAGCTTAGTTAAAATTTTATTATGTGTAGATTTTATCTTTTATTACTTAACAATTTAAGTTCCATAATAATTACATTGTTTGGCCTAAATTTCCGATAATTATATTTGATAAATAAAACCATAACTTCAAAAATTATGTAAGCTTTCTTTTTTCCGTCTCAATTTCTTCTTTTCGATTAAAGTTTTAACTTACATTGCTTACACTTAGGTACACTTTTATGTCTTCTCACGTATGCTTTTTTCGAACGTCGTTTTGTAACAATCGCGGTAGAGACTCAAAAAACGTAGAAACGTCGGGGACAAAAAATAAAAAAAAAATTTGCGAAAAAATCCGAAAAGATAGTTTTAATTATAATTTCAAATATTGCGTAAATCTAAGAAAGTATTACGCATGTACAAATACACTAGTAATAAATTCAACATTAAAAGTAAATATTTCATAAAGGTTGATAATTATATTTTAAAACTTTAAACAAAACTTTAAAACTAATAAATATTAAAATTATAATATGTATTATAAATGTGAAAGCTTGTATGTACGGATGTTTGTTATTCTTTCACCCCAGAACGCTTGAATGAATCTGGATTAAACTTTGCTCAGAGATAGATTATAGTCTGGAATAAGGCATAGCTACTTTTTATCCCAATTGCCCATTATTATGGTTCCCATCGGATAGGTCTGTTTTTGTTTATCTATAGGTGAATCCGAGCGAAGCGAGAGTGAGCCGCTAGTTTTAAATAAGCATATTAGATAGATATTTAAGTACATTAAAACCAAACTACAATAATGACTGTATTCCCTCCAAAACAATTCTTTCTTACACAGATTAATAATTCTGGTTAGAAAAAGTTGGAAAAAAGAACTAGTACCTACTGCCACAAATCTGTAAATATAGGCTCAAATATTCAATCTGCTGTTAGAATTTAGATAACTTACTTTTAGCCTCACAAACGAACACTCAAACACTATTCAGAACTATTAAACAGTACGCAAATAGAAATATAAAGCACAGAATAATAAATAGCTGCTGAAAATGTATAGCTATTTCGTATGCCTGCCAACAACCTCTTAAGCTATTCGTTTGCGTACTGAAATCGACGTTTGTCTTTTGTTAGACAATACATAATGTATCAATTGTGCAATATCAGGATGCATTACATTAGTGTTAGGTGTTACTTACACTATTTCATCATCTACAGAAAATTCATTATTTAATTTTTAACTTAAAAAACACATTGGTTTAAAACATCACTTTAAAGTAATATATTCGTATAAAAATTAATTAGAGGTAAGTAGTATTTATTAGTGGCAACATTGAGATGAAACATATACATATATATATTTTAAATTTGTCTATATATTAATAGCATTATTATACTGTTGAAGTATAACTTATTCATTTGATGTAAAATTTACAAAGACATGCATTACATGCACAAAAAATACGACCGTCTTGTCCTTTTTTGAAGTCAAAATAGACTTAAATACTCGTAGTTTAGTATATGTAGTGGTAGCTCAGTGGTAAAGCGCTGGCTTGGAAAGCCAAATGATACAAGTTGAAATCCTGTCTCGCATCTTTGAAATTTCATGTATGAATCATTTTTCAACATGACTACTGGAGGAAACCTTGTGATTTCATATCTGAGAGTGCCTAGCAATTTTCGAAAGATATGTCAATTCCACAATTATGCAGCGTGGAATCCCTCCACGACCGCGGACACGCCGGCGTGTCGGTTAACAATAGATTTCTTAGAAATTTAATTAATTTCTTAGAAATTTACCTGGAGGTGTTATGGCCTGTCTCCCCTAGTATTGAAGGGAGACCCGTGTTCAGCAGTGAGTCGTTAGAAAAGACTGAATACAATTATTTTCAAAATGTAACTTAATTAGAATTTAACCTCGCTATTTTAATAATATCATTGAAATTATTTTAATTACAAATATGTACCTACTTATTATAATATTTGAATATTTATTTAAGTATTTGTAAACAAAATATGATGTTTTTATAACTTTCTATGAAATAATATTTATTTAATAAATGTTATTGCGTTCATAGGAAGGGTATATAAATATGCTGAATGTGCTATAATATTTGAGCAGTAGAGGCGGTGTTCGTGGTCATCCGTTAAAGCACATAGTGTCATGGAAGTAAAAGGTCTCCATAAAAATTGAATAGTGTATTAATTTTGTTTACTTTTATTTTCGTTTGAATGGATTAAAATAATATTTATAGTTTTTTTTACTCTATACTACTTAACAACACTCAAACCCAATTACAATTAAATAATAACAAGTATCACCTAAAAGTACAGCAACTTCTAGAAGAAAATGTTAAATATTTAGTTTGATAATATGTCTTTTAGCTTATTGTGAATGAAAATGTCTTAATTTTAATATATATACAAAACATCCGTCAACCTTTTCAACCGACTTCAAAAAGGAGGAGGTTCTCAATTCGACTGTATGTTTTTTTTTTATGTTTGTTACCTCAGAACTCCGTCATTTATTAACCGATTTGGACAGTTTTTGTTTTGTTTGAAAGGGTATACTTCCAGATTGGTCCCATTTAAATTTCAAAAAAAAATACCACCCCTAAGGGTGGAAAAACAACTAATGATGAATTTAACCTACTTCTAATTGTCATATTGACTTGAAACTTTGCAAGTGTTTCTATTTCCGTTGATAGTACAGTGGTTCGGTGTTGTTGACCTGATCTGATGGCAAGGCCAGAAGGTGGATAGGTGGAACTCTTCAACGGCTAATAGTAGATACTTTCAGTTTGGGCTTATTTTGTTTGATTTGACAAGCCTAACACGTTAGAATCCTTACTTTGCTACTACTGTCTACACTAAAAAGGGAAAAATAAAAACTTTTTAACAAAAAAATAAAAACCGACTTCAAACAAAAGCACTAAAAAGTGAAAAATAACTGATTGGTACTTTTCATTTACTATACATACCTAATCAAATATTTTCGAAGTCGGTGTGCTTTGCTTTGTATGGGCTGGCACCGATTTCGAAAATATTTGATTAGGTATGTATAGTAAATGAAAACTACCAATCAGTTATTTTTCACTTTTTAGTGCTTTTGTTTGAAGTCGGTTTTTTATTTTTTTGTTAAAAAGTTTTCTTTCATTTATTATTCAGAAAATTGAAGTGTTATAAATTACCCATAGTATCATATATAAATAAATTAATAGTATCATATATAACTAAACTAATTATATTTAAAATATATATAAAACAAATATTCAAACAACTTTACTATTTATTTATTGTTATACGATATGTACCTAGACTATACGTACATATGTACCTATTGTATTTTACAAATATTTTGTGGCCGTATCATACTGGATTAATGTTTTATTAGATGTCTTGTTAATCGATTAATTACTGAAGTAGTCAATATTACATATAAAATAAAACAAAAAAAAAAAATTTTAACCCATGCAATTATTCAAGGAGATCGATTTGAAATACAAAGATATATCGAATTTAAATTGCACATGAGCATGGCCGAATGTACAACGTGGACAGCCACGTAACAGGTCATTCACACTATATTAAATAAATTAAAAACAATAATATATCAGCATCATTTCATATCGTAATATCCAAAATAATATAACTTACTAGCGACTCACCCTTGCTTTGCTCGGGTTCTTCCCTAGCTTGTTTCCCAATACAAACTTTCATCCCCATTTTCACCCCCTTAAGGGATGATTTGCGGGATAAAAAATATCCTATGTTCTTCCCTGGGTCTCAAACTATCTTCTTACAAAATTACATCTAAATCGGATCAGTAGATCCAGAGATTGCCCCTTACAACATCGCAAACTCACAAACTTTACCTCCTTATAATATTAGCATAGATAAACCATAAATTACTTATTCACAAAGATTACTATAAGAATAAAGTGAAAACAGTATGAATGGCTTTACTCGAAATACTAAAATGGTGTTAATTTTTATTCAAAATAGAATGAATAATATAAAATGTTTTTTTTTATTTAAATATTTCAATTAATACGCAATAATATATATTGACAAAAGATATATTAATTATTAAGGCCATTTCGTGGCTCTCCTTAGATAAGAATTCTAAATCCCATTGACAAGTAAGAACTACCTGTACTATTTTAAGCAGATATTTTCTTATTTGAAAAGATTTAGTTAAAATATTTTCTTATTAGCCTAACATCAGTTATAGACGTGATGCTGTATATAAAACAACCGACTATTAAATCTCTGAAAGACTCAATGTTTTCGAAATGATTTAAATTTCAATTTTAAAATAAATCCAAAATATTTTAGAACTAGCGGCTCACCCTCGCTTCGCTCGGGTTCGCCTCTAGAAAAACACTAATAGAGATCTACTAGTTCCCACGGGAACCGTTCATTTTTCCGGGATGAAAAGTAACCTGTTGTTTGACCGGCAATATAAGGAATGTTAAATTTTACTAAATTAGGTGCATAAGTTGTTGTCTACTAAGCTGTATAACTTATTATAGTTTTTAACTATCCCACGGGAACTATTTAATTTTCCGGGATAAAAAGTATCTAAGATGTTGCCCGGGGATATAAGGTAGCACCATGCAAAATTTCATTTAAATTGGTCGAATAGATTCGGAGATTAGCCCGTACAAACAGACAAACAGACAGAGAAACAAAAAAATTGAAAAAAATCTGGATTTGTTCTATTTGTCTTCTTACATCCCCCTGACTCGGTTTTTAGCATTTTTTTGCTATGTACAGACATTCGACCTCTACTGTTTTATTATAGTATAGATTGATTCTATTTTAGAACATAAAATATAAATACCTTATTTTTACCTTATTTTTTTTATATTTTTGAGTTTTTTTCAAAAAATCACAAAAATATTATACAATAGTAGGTAAATTTTTTTATAGGTAATTACTTTTTTAATAATTAGTTATTAATTTAATGACGTGTTATCCATATACTACGAACACTATCTTCTGTGGTGACTAATGTCGTAGGCGTTATCAGGGCTCAAATAATAATTTAATCAGGGAAATCACAATGTTATAAACTTGAAACGGTAATTCTAATGATTTAGTGGAACCAGCGGGTTCTGGAACGTCGATCATCGATTTCCAACTACCATATCAAAACATAACTCTCTATGATCCACCAAGATCAACCAACTTTACTAAACCACGTATCCCGAATGAATATCATGATGGCGCCTCGACCCCGCTGGAAACTTAGCTCTGCTCGATATTAAAATTAATTCGGAATAAACACTAAATCACATAACATAGTGACTTTAAATAGTAATAAGGTTTTATATTCTAGAGATAAAGGTAACTAAATCCTCCTGCGTCAAATATAATAAATAAGCAATTCTATTGTATGCTTCCAGCCTAAATACATGCTACTATTAGATGTATGCACTAAGAAATAAATAATGTATTGTTGTAGGGCATCTTATAAATTCAAATGGGTGAAATTCAGTCGAATTAAGTCAAACGGTCATTCCCTGACTCACTAACAGTGTTTGTACATCCCGATCACGTGGACCAAAATGTGGCGGCTTTCGACACTAAGCCATTTTGGTGGAGCGTGCGTTAATATTTTGTGGTACTATTCAAGAACTTTCCCGAAACTTTTTTTATAAAGCTCAATAATACGTAATACGTATTAATATATTTAAACGTAACGTAAGTAGAGATAATATAATATGTTGGGACATTAACACACAGCACCATCTACTTCCATGGTTAGCTACGAGGCTTATGTTATGGATAACAAATACTTGATACACTACACGTATATAAAATTAACTACATATCTATCTATACTAATATTATAAAGAGGTAAAGTTTGTGATCTTGTGAGTTTGTGAGTTTGTGGGTTTGTGAGTTTGTGAGTTTGTGACGTTGTAGGGGGTAATCTCTGGATCTACTGAACCGATTTTCAAAATTCTTTTACCAATAGAAAGCCACGTTCTTTCTGAGTGTCATAGGCTATATATTAACCCGAAGAATAAAAAGGCCTTTTTGTGGTAGTCGGATTTGCAAAGTAAGTCGGAGAAAAAACGGTCGAACGAAAACGTTTCTTACGAACGCTGCCTTAACCATGAGAGATATATGATTATGTTCTAAAAGAAAAGTTGTAGAGCTTAATAATGGCTACAAAAAAGTCAACGACAGCATATATATAACTTTTATATTTAAGTCACAAAAAGTAGTTTTTTATATTAAAAAATAATTTAAATCGGTAAGTCATGTTTATTGGTCATATTATCAACAATTTTGGAAATGTCATTACTTTTTTTATTATAGATATAGAATAAATATTTAAAGTAATGTTTTGATTAAGGAGAACTTTCCCGATTTCCATCGAAAGTATGTTTTTAAAATATAGTATCTCTGTCTCTTAGTCTCTTTGTCTGTCTATCTGAACACGATAAACTCAAAAAATACCAAACGGATTTTCATACGGTTTTCACCAATAGATGGAGTGACTCATGAGGAAGGTTTAGGTGTATAATACATTAAGATTTTGTGTAAATTGGCTGAAATGTGACGACGATTGTTGAAGATGTCGGAAAATATCATGCTGACTGGGAGCTTTATTGGCGTGCGCCGCGTAAACTAATAAACTTATGTGAAAACAATGTATTACAGAATTATTCCTCTTAAAAAAATCCTATTAGACTCTAGCAACGCTATGTGTACGTACACACGTAGTATAACTTTATAAGAAACCAAAGTGTTTAAAGCGAAATAATATTAACGCAACTTTTATTTACTGCTCTATCTCTACTAAATATCAAACAACCAACAAGACATTATTTTGATAAGTGCTCTTTTTCATCGAGAAGTAAAACGATTAATTATTTATTTATTTATCTATTTATGTATTAATCTATTTATCTATTTATCTTACTTACTTACACTCACTCACTTACTCACTCACTCACTCATTCGCTCACTCACTCACTCATTCACTTAATTACTTATTGATTGATTTATCGATCGACTGATCGATCGACTGATCGATCGACTGATCGATCGACTGATCGATCGACTGATCGATCGACTGATAGATCGACTGATCGATCGACTGATCGACCGACTGATCGGTCGACTGATCGGTTGACTGATCGGTCGACTGATCGGTCGACTGATCGGTCGACTGATCGGTCGACTGATCGGTCGACTGATCGGTTGACTAATCGGTCGATTGAACGAACGACTGATCGATCGACTGATCGGTCGACTGATCGGTCGACTGATCGGTTGACTGATCGGTCGACTGATCGGTCCACTGATCGATCGACTGATCGATCGACTGATAGATCGACTGATCGATCGACTGATAGATCGACTGATCGATCGACAGATCGGTCGACTGATCGGTCGACTGATCGGTCGACTGATCGGTCGACTGATCGGTCGACTGATCGGTCGACCGATCGGTCGACCGATCGGTCGACTGATCGGTCGACTGATCGGTCGACTAATCGGTCGATTGATCGAACGACTGATCGATCGACGGATCGATCGACTGATCGGTCGACTGATCGGTCGACTGATCGGTCGACTGATAGGTTGACTGATCGGTCAACTGATCGGTCGACTGATAGGTCGACTGATCGGTCAACTGATCGGTCGACTGATCGGTTGACTGATCGGTCGACTGATCGGTCCACTGATCGGTCGACTGATCGATTGACTAATCGGTCGACTGATCGGTCGACTGATCGGTCAACTGATCGATTGATTGTTCTATTTATCTATCTATTTATCTATATCTATTTATCTATCTATTTATCTATCTATTTATCTATCTATTAATCTATCTATTTATCTGCTTACTTACTTACCGTCTGTTTCCGTCTGTTTCCGTCTACTTCCGCCTACTTCCGCCAACTTCCGTCTACTTCCGTCTACTTCCGTCTACATCCGTCTACTTCCGTCTAGATCCGTCTACATCCGTCTACTTCCGTCTACTTCCGTCTACTTCCGTCTACTTCCGTCTATTTCCGTCTATTTCCGGTTATTTCCGTTTATTTCCATTTATTTCCGTTTATGTCCGTCTATTTCCGTCTATTTCAGTCTATTTCCGTTTATTTCCGTTCATTTCCGTATTTTTTTTTCGTTTATTTTCGTTTGTTTTCGTTTATTTTATTTATTCATTCCTTCATTCATCATAGGCATAGGCATCGTGGTCAAGTGGCCAAGGCGCAAGATTGATGATTCACAGGTGTCGTGGGTTCGAATTCTGGTCAGATAAAGTTTTTACTTTTATTTATTTTTTTGTATTTATTCAAGTTGTTCATCTTTTTTTAAGAAAATTTTACTTTTGGCCAAAAACTCCGAGCGAAACTCGGTCGCCCAGGTACATTATTATAAAATGTCAAAGTTTGTTATTTGTAAACTTCATGAAAACATTTGAAAATAAAAATATTTCAATAGAAATAAATAAGGCTAATTTAATACCTTTCAATTTACATTAAGAGCTTTTGATTTCTGCAAAAGTTTTATTGAATAAGATTTGTCACTTTGATTTATTAATTTTAAGCTTCGACTTTGAAGTTACTGTGCTATGATTTTAAGTAACGTTACGTTTTAGACTGGTTTAAAAGAAAAATCTAACTTCTTACTTCTTCCCGCAACAATAAAGCGACAGATCTACATATTTTGTCAACTCAAGTTTTTAAATGGAGTTTAGTTTGTTTATGATACTTTATTATATCTTAATTTCACTTTAGCATTAAATTATGGTTGATAAAAACAAATTGCTCAACAACGCTCGCTTGGAAGACGGAGTGCAGCGGATTCAAATCCAGGGTCCTCTCATCTCTGATATATTCATGTGCGAATCATTTTAACATGATTACCACTTGCTTGAAGGAAAACACCGTCAGGAAACCTGCATGTCTAAGAGGACCTAGCAAGTTTTTGAAATGCATGTGAAGTCCGCCAATCCTCACTTGGCCAGCGTGGTGGACTATGGCCTGATCCCCCTCGTATTGAAGGGGAGGCCCGTGCTCTGCAGTGGGACGTTAAAAAGGGCTGAATACATACATACAAAAATAGCTTTCTAAGCAAAAATTAGCCTTCTAAGTTATAGCTACAGAATGTGTCATATAGACCGTCGAACGGACAGAAACGGCGAATTTGTAAATTATTAATTTTGCCATTAATTGACTCTGAAACCAATATATATATATATATATATATATATATATATATATATATATATATATATATATATATATATATATACACTATAATAAAACAGTAGAGGTCGAATGTCTGTACATAGCAAAAAAAGCTAAAAACCGAGTCAGGGGGATGTAAGAAGACAAATAGAACAAATCCAATTTTTTTTTTCAAATTTTTTGTTTCTCTGTCTGTTTGTCTTTTTGTACGGGCTAATCTCCGAATCTATTGGACCGATTTAAATGACATTTTGCATGGTGGTACCTTATATCCCCGGACAACATCTTAGATACTTTTTATCCCGGAAAATTAAATAGTTCCCGTGGGATAGTTAAAAACTATAATAACTTATACAGCTTAGTACACAACAACTTATGCACCTAATTTAGAAAATTTTAACATTCTGATACCTTATATTGCCGGTCAAATAACAGGTTACTTTTCATCCCGGAGAAATAAACAGTTCCCGTGGGAACTAATAGATCTCTATTAGTGTTTTTCTATTGTATATTATAAATATAAATATCGAAATTATTTATTATTATTATTTGATCTTTAATAATCACCTGATTAAATTCATTTTTTTATTAGTCAATTACTACATTTTTTACTTATTTCAAAAAATATGGTTACAAAAGATGTTTAGGTCTATTTTACGAGGAAAAAGATTGTTAAACTACTGTATGTCTGTCTGAACGCGATAAATTCAAAAACTACTGAACGGATGTCCATATGGTTTTCACTAATAGACGAAGTGATTCACGAACAATGTTAGGTGTATAATTCATTAAGATTTTATGTAAATTTGCTGAAATATGACGTCGATTGTTTAAGATGTCGGAAAAATCATGCCGACAGAGAGCTTTATAGGCGTGCACTGCGTCAACCAATAAAGTTATATGAAAACAAAATATACAGCTCTTAAAAAGATCTATTGAACTGTAGTAAAGCTACAACGCTAACACGTACTTACATAATTAGTAGTAATTAAAGCATTATACATTATTGTTTCATCCATTTAATTTTATAAAGATCTAGTAATTAATGTAGTGATAAATATTTTATAAACCAAATTTCAAATTTTTAGTCCAACCTCCACTTTATTAAAGTTTTATTTATAATATTCTTAATGAAAGATTCTCAATTACTTTTTTTTTATATTTATTCATGTTTTTTCTGGCAAAGCACAATAAATATTCATTTAATTAAGTCATAATTTACAACTACGCTTCTTAACGACCTACGTTGCGTATACCATGAAATTTAACATCCGTGACAAATAAAGTAGAAAAAAAGTTTAAAATAAAACAACTCTTCTATAAATGTGATCGTATAAATTTTGTGTACATATTTCGTAAATAATGCGCAAAACATTCCAAACACGTGTCTCGAAATGTGTCGGATTTCGACACATTAGCCCTTTGTTTTGAAAAATAATTCGTTCTACAATTCATCATTTTATGTACTCCTTCATATGACCTATTTACTTGGATGACCTATTTACTACGATGGATTTTAGTTGAACGACTTATAAGTGGCTTAATTTTTATAATATAGACATCACATCTAACTCAAAAATTGTTCAGGGGCTATGGTGTTTAAGGTCATAATCTTGGAACCTTGTACCAAATACAAATTTGATCATAAATCATTAAGTTACGTTGCGCGTGAGTGATCTGCCCCCATTTCCTAACAAATTAGCAGACCAATCGCCTAATTGATGAGACCGACCAGGAAGTATCTGCCGCCTAACCATGTTTAGATAAGATCCAAGCAAATATAGGCTAAAACATAACACAACAAAGATTAAATTTGAATAAAAATCAAAATTGCACTTGTCACGTTCTATTATGGATGATTAAATTGCTTCAAGCTCAATGATCCCACTTCCGCAATGTTTTGATATAAATTTCTATTTGAAGGGTTTAAAGCTCAAATTTGCTTGTCGTCAGAACATGTAGATAAGCCTTTCTATTGTATGTATGTTTTAGTCTTGCAAAGTTCGACGGCCGTCCTAGCCCCCTCCCTTAGCACCTGCCAACCGGCAAAGACTGCTTTTGGCAATTAGTAATAAAAACTGTAATTATAAAGTGCATCACTTGAGGAAACAATCAAAAGCTAGTTAGTTGATTATACGTTGTTTTTTTCTTCCCGTCACCTCGATAATTGAATGTATTCATAAAGACAGGACTAAATATTGGTTGTATTTTTAATTAATTAATTTTTTGTTTAGATTCTTTAATTACATTTAATTAGTACTAACTTTACTTTGTAATCAAAAGTTTCTGTACCGCATTTGTTTTGTTGTCATTTTAAATGTTTGGGTAACAAACGTATGTAGAATTTCAAGAGTATAATATTTAAGAAACAGTCGTTGTATTGGATGACAGTATCATATCCAGGTAAATGACATGTAATATACATACATTACATTCAGCCCTTTTTAACATCCCACTGCTGGGCACGGGCCTCCCTTCAGTACGAGGGGGATCAGGCTATAGTCCACCACGCTGGCCAAGTGCGAGTTGGCGGACTTCACATGACTTTTGAAAACTTGCTAGGTTCTCTCAGACATGCCGGTTTCACACGATGTTTTCCTTCACCGTTAAGACAAGTGGTAAACATGTTGGGAATGATTCACACATGAAAATATCAGAGATGCAAGACCCGGGATTTAAGCTCGCTTCACTCGGTTTCCCAAGCGAGCGCGCTACCACAGGGATACCACTGCCTTCGGACATATAATATACTAAAACTAAATAATAGTCATCGATATTGTCATATAGAACTCTTGTTAGAATGATCATTTTAAGTAGAATACAAAAATATATTATAATCTAGCGATTCACCCTCGTTTCGCTTGAGTTCATCACTAGTGAAAAACAAAAGCAAATGTATCTTACGGAAACCGTACATTTTACCAGGATTAAAAGTAACCTTAATCTGTCTCTGTGCCAAATATCCAGGTCCGCTTAACCGTTCTGGCGTGATTGAGTAACAAACATCCATCCATCCAAACTTTCGCATTTATAATATTAATAATAGAATTACTGTACCAAAAAACAAAAATCTAAGTAAAACTCTGTATTAGAAAAACATTTTTTCTAAATAAATGCGAGTCCATACGTATTTGAAATAAACCCCGATATATTTTTCTAGACATCACTTATCAATTCTAACGCCGTACACACCGAAAACTAAGAGGTTATTCAACCGCGCACCCCTATTCTGAAATTCATTCGCATTCGCTTATCGTACTCACTTTTATCGCCAAATGTAGGACTCAATTTTAGCTTAAACATTTTATATTATTTTGACAGTGTTTGTTCTTCATTTGTAAGACAAATAGCATAAATAATAACGAGAATAAACATTTCACTTTTAATTAATTTTAACTCTAAATTATAAATATTTCTAACATACGTAATACTTTCTAACATATATATGTATTAAAATTATGCCAAACATTAAACTTAATGTACAATTTAATTAAATACATTAAAAATAAATGTCTGCCCATTTATTAATAATTCATAACATAAAGATCATACCAGCAAGTCAAAATATACTTTGAAATTTTAAATTCACTTCAAATTTAGTTATCTAACGTAACATTTATTTTACTCGCAAAAAATATAGACGTATCCAGAATAAGGTTGCCCAATTTATAATGCGAATCCCGACCAGCCAATAAAATGAACAAGATATTGCTCTCCTCTTAACTCAGGCAATTTAATTGCTTTATTACGACAAAACACTGTTTGTACAAAGTTATCGACATTTGTTAAGTCCACTACTCGAAGACAGATGGCGTTAACAAACTCTTGTTTTGATAAATTTTATGGCATGAACTGAGTGTTATTTGATATGTTTTCGTCAAAATTAGTAAATAAAACAATATGGACCTATTATTAGGATTTGTACATGATTAAGTTATACGTAGTATTGTGAACGAAGCGAAAAAATATCTACATATCTTATATGTAATTCATAACTACAGAGTCATATATATATGTACCTAAAATATAAAGTCATATATTAATTTAAAATTGAAATGGGAATTTCTGACAAATATATACATGTGTGAAGCATACTAAATTTTATATAAAATATTGCAGCTGTTTTTGATGCTATCTTCGATAAACTCATTACTTGTCGATGATAACGCTATAATATTTCATAAACCTTTTAAAAAATACTGTACAATGTCAATCAAAAAGAGCATTGGGATGTGAAAATTATCACATTTTGAAAGTATATATTATTATTTTTAATTATATATGCACAAATAAATATTTTAAAAAATATTATCATGCAAAAATCATTCAAGTGTACAGATAATTCGAAAAACGTATGCCCGAAAGGTTACGTGACTTTTGTCGCATTCGTTTCGAGGAACCGCCTACACTTGTCTGCAACCTGTAACAATTAATTTTGATCGTTATCAAATGATGTTAGAATATTACTTATTTGCATTTATTATATATATAGACTGAGTCGAATCTGTACATTGAATATTTTTTGGAAAATCTTATTATACTACTACCTAACTAGGGACAAACCCGAGAGGAGGGTAAGTCGCTAGTATACATATTATAATATTTTAAAATAGTATACAAAATACAAAGGACAATTTGTATACTGAGTGATATGTAATAAAATATGTCAACAAGTAAAAAAACCCGACTACATCTGCGACTGCGGAGTTATACACACACAGTATAAACATGTACCTACTACTCGTACATATTATGTATGTCTCCGACTGCATATTACTATGTTCCTTCATCAACTTGTTGTCATCTTTTTATTTGGCTTTTTACGCAGTCGGGTTTTTTTATTCTTGATAATTAATTTTTCATTTATAGCTTTTTAGTTTTGGTCATCTAGACATTTTCAGCTTTATTTAACAGTTTTTCATCCTAGATTACTTTTAAACATATAAGTTGTATATATTTTTGTAATTTTCTCTTCAAAACCTGTATTTTGATACCAAACTCGATTGAGATTCGCCATTATAATTTTTAATGACATCAATTTACTCTATGACAATCCAATTATCAAGACCAATCGCATATCATCAAAATCGGTTAAGCCGTTTAGTAATCACGAGGGAACATAGTATCGGACATACATACATAAAATTAATTTAAGTAATACATCTATAAAATTTCCCTTATTTGTTAAGGAAAATAAACGACTTACATGAGAAAATCAATAGTAGCATAAACGTAAAGTAATTCCGCAACTATTTTTGACTTTGGCATTTATTTTGGCGGGTTCCAAAATAAATGCCAAATTAATATTAATAAATTATATAGAATAAATTTTTAATCTGCGATATTTATTTATAAACTAGCGACTCACGCTCGATCCGATCAGGTTCGTCCCTAGTTACGTTTTAACGTTTGGTATAGATGTCTCAGAGATGAGATATTTTCCCGCAGTAAAAAGTATCCTATATGTTGATCCGAATAACCAGCTATCATCATACCAAATTTCATCAAAATCTGTCCAGTGGTATTCTCGTGATGCGACAGACAGACAGACAAAAATGGTAAAAGCTACAGATTCAGCCTCTGTATCTATAATACTGAATATTTCAAAAATAAATATCTTAAATATTAAATAAAATATTGTTTACGTTATTTAAAAAAAATATTTTATGGATTATTATTTTTTATGTTCAGGTGTTCAGTTCATTTATGGTGTGCCCACTGCTGGGCACGCATCCTTCCTTCAATTCGAGGGAGACCAAGCCATAGTCTACCACGATATTCAAAAACTTGCTAAGTTCTCTCCGATATGAAAGTTTCTGACGATATTATCAAGTGGTAATCCATATTGAAAATGTATGTGATTTTTCAGTTTTCTAACTCTTAAAAATAAAATTACTTTACGTTCATTTTATACACAATAAACAAATCCAATTTATGCAAACTATGTCATATTCAATAAACTTTGTTATCAAATACAACAAGGTGAATCAGTCTTAAGTAGTTAACCATGATTTCGCAATTGCTAACGAAAGCTTTGTAGTTTGTCTTCATAACGATTTCATGGACAGAAAACCCTTCACACCCCTACAGATCTTTAATATGAATTAAAGATCTGTTAACTAATTTTTTTAAAATAAAATATTATATTTATGAGATATTTTAACGTAAATAATAAATATTCATTTACGTCAATATTACACTACATAGAACTTCTGCCTTTGTATTTCTAGCGGATCAACCTATCTAAATAGAAAATGTTTTTTAATCAAAAATATTATTTTATATATTCTTGAATAATATTTTTTCTTAATGAATAACCCATCAGTAATCAATACTTACAATTAATACAATTATTTATTTAAGTACTTTAGCAAAATATTATCATGAATTAATATTTTATTTACAAACAAATCACTAACATCTAATAAAGCGCATAATTATTAATTAAAGTCAGCAATGTCAGCATATAAATATAATATAGGTACATCGGAGTTTACTAGGCCACAAGTTGAACAACCTCGGCTCTTCTCAGCGAACACACACACCCGCAAAAGATAACACACCCACATAGACACGCACACTAATGGAGACTGAGCGTGAGAAATGTTGATAACTCACTTGCGTTAGTGAGCTCAATCGTCACTTCCGAGTTGCTTAGAAATGAAACATTTTATAGGAATATTAACATAAATATTCCATACAAAGTTATATTATGTACTTGATTTAAAAAATGCACCCCAAAAACATACCTAATATGGAGAAAAAAGAGCTTATACGATGCCCAATGTACCTATTTATAAAATTTGGATTGAATCAGTCAAGTAAGTAAACAAATAATTAATTTTACATGATATTTTCAAAAAATAGTTTATAATTATTATAATTTAAATTTTATATGAATTAATCAGATTTACAAACAGGTAACATTAATATTTATGATCTTTACCCACCAAGATACAAATGGCGGTGAAGTATGATGTAAATTAAAAAAGAACATTTTGTATGGACATTGTAGTTTAGACGGCAATTAGAAAGAGATAGAAAAACAATTAAAATCTTCACAAGTGTGTGTACGTTACAATATGAGTGTGGTCATGCAACTTGTTTAGATATCTCTATTCATCTTATGTGAGCCTGGTACAAGAAATCTCGTTCGCGCATACATTTTACTATTATTTTTTTATCTATTTATTTTTTCTTTTAAACTCTCTCTCTCTATCGAACCCACAGATAGATTTTTTAAAGTCTTTTGATTTCTGCAAACCAAAAAATATATCCAATACAATCCATCCGATTTTAAAAGTAATCGGTTCATGATTGGCTTTTAAAAATTAAAAAAAAATCTTTTTTTTTTCAAAAGTGTACAAGGCGTTGCGGTCATTCACTAGTTTAAAAACCTAACCAGCCGGCCCGACAGGTTCGTTTCTTAAAACCTTTGCATTTCCTTATTGAAAAAAGAAATAAAAAAAGTTCGTTCGCGCCTAAAATTACGTCAATTGAATACAAATTAAATATTTACTTGACTTTTGAATAATGCAATGAAGTAATATGTACATTTTTACTCGTTTTTGTATGAGCTAGCTTGTAAAATGTGACTGTTCCTTCTTCTAAATATAAATAAGTACTATATGTGTAAGTAAATATGTGTTATATTTTTCATCTTCGTGGCCATAAAGCTTTATATACTGTAAAGCTTCTAAGTATTTCAATGTGAAGTTTCTAACTTTAAAAATATCAAATGAAGTTTGTAATGTATCGCAAGGAAATAAATAAAAAAATTGTTTACGGAAGCGAGTTCTGATTAGTAATCCAAGTTTTATGCACTCTATAATTTGCACTTTTATAAATAGTACATTTGGAACTCGTTCTTTCCAAAGCAATATTAAGTAAACATTATGCATTTATTAATGACATAAATACATACAAGGTTTGAAAGTATTATTAGATGATGAAAAAGTTTTTGTGATGTTAAAATTTTCGTTAGCTACTATAAAAGCAGTCATGAGGACTGCCGACTGAAGTGAAAACTTAAAACTATAAACACACAGTTGTTATTTTTGGATATTCAAATTATTTGATCTTAAATTAAAATTTGTAAATTAAAACTGTTTACATTTACGAGTATCTACTTTTGAAACCTATCGTCAGTCTGAATGTTAACTTTAACACGTCACGTGACCATGTCGATGACGACTTACATGAATTTAGGTATGTTCTCCCCATCTAAACCTGCATATAGAAGTTTTCACTTCAATAAAATAATAATTTTAAATATTTGACAATGTTTCACATTAGTAAGCAAATATCATATTTTCTCATATAGTTTTGAATAATAATTATTGTTAGTTAGGAAATAAAATTCGTATCACCAATATTGATCAGAATTTTTGTGTTGTTTTATTTAATTTATTTCTACTACTACCCACATCTTTATTAAAATACATAAAAGAACAGGTGGAAATTATAAGAAACTAGTCAATGTATCGTTTGCATTAAACAACTTATCGGATATATTCCAACTGGAAAAACACGTGATAAAATGAACACGCTTATTTTGTAATAATCTGTACTACATGTACTAATATAGGTAAATTATTCTAGGCATTGCATAATGAATGCAATTCTAGAAAAATAAAATTTTCTTATTTATAAACCAAATTTCTCCCAAATCCAGTCATCAGTGTGAAGAAGTATCAATCATACACACATACAAACTTTAGCTAGTATTAATGATTATATATTGTACTTAAATATAATCAAACAAGCTTTTAAAAAAAGACAAAAGTATCTACATACTGACTATTAATTCTATAAGTGTCTCATATTTTACGGCTTAGACGTATTTTGTATAACATAATACATATATAGATATCATCTGTTTTATTTTAATATTACTGTGATTATACCATATTTTTAATATAAAGGATTATAAATATAAAGCCTTCGTTATAAAAAAACTGTTAACTATAATAAAATTAATATACGCATATTATTATTTTAATGCTATCACAATCTGTTTTTAGGCCTTACTCTGACCAGTTGTGGTGTCCCAGATAGCTAAAAACGACGATAAAGCAAGATACCATACGAACTGACAGTAGATACCAATGGACTGCAATAGCTTAGAATTTTCTGCCAGTGTTGCCATTCAATTATATATTTTTATTAGTTGTCAGTTTTTATACTATATAGTTATTCATTTTTACAAATTTAGTAAAAAATAATATGGTTTCAAAATTTATTTGACAAATATTTACGCGATAATAGTTCAATTATTATTATGAATGTTGTATTAAAATGTTATTTTCCCAAATTATTTTAAAAATATAAATGTCTATATCTATGCTTACTTCAAAGAAAATGTATAAAAGAGATAAAAAAGAAACTAAATACAGATAATATAATTTATATATTTATACATTTTGCAAGCATTAACTAACATAGAATGTGACAACCCTGATTTCCTCGTCCATTTTCCGAGGTCGGAATCGAACCGCTTTAATTGGAGGACTGGTCCAATATATTTACATGGTAGTCATTCAACTCACTTTATCATGAAACTAGGAAGCTACAATTAATAACTTGTGATTGCTAATTGCTTTGTGTTATTTTAATATTTTTATTTATTATGTTTTCGTAATGCTCTTACTAAATTCTACTATATTGTAGTAATAATTCACATTATGTATGTATATATAATAATGTATTATAGGAAAAATAAATGTACAATGTATGTTTTCATTCTGTTAAATATTTAATTAGACTAATAAGTTAGTGAACTGATACTAATACTTTATATACTTACACCACTACTACTACTACTTTATAAAATTTCAACAAATTTTATCAAAATCCATATATAATTAATTAAATTAATTACCTCGAGCATCCGATCCGATTCGCACATGCGAGAGAAGTCATATGCTGTTTATTTTAAACTAGCGACTCGCCGTTGCTTCACTCGGGTTCGTCCCTAGGTTGATTCTCCATACAAATTTTCATCCCCATTTTCACCCCCTTATGGGATAATTTCCGGGATAAAATAAAAGTTCAGGAGATCCAGAGATTACCCCCTACAACGTCATAAACTCACAAACTTTACCTCTTTATAATATTACTCTTTTATAAGATAAGAATTACTTCCCATTGTTAGATTATTTAAGTCATTCTAATTTTCTTAGGAAATTTTAAAGCTTCTAGATGAATCGGGGTAATAATAAACTATGTTACTCTACGGCTCATAAACGAGCTATGCAGAAACTCAGATCAATTATTTGCTGGATAGAAGAAGAATAAACAATCAAATACACTTACATACTGATTTTAGTAAAAAATATGTTATTTTATTACTATTATAAGCGACTTAGCCTCGCTTCGCTCGGGTGCGTCACTAGGTGTCTAACAGTAGCCTATGTTACTCCAGGTCATAGTCTGTCTGGGTAATTTCATCCAAACCATCCAGGCGTTACAGCGTGAAGAAATGTCATCCAGACTCATACAAACTTTAACAATTATAATTTTAGTCCAATAGTATGTCTGGGTAATTTCATCCAAACCATCCAGGCGTAATGAAGAAATACAAAACCATACAAATTTTTGCAACTATAATTTTAATCCAAAGTTTATTATGATTTTTATACCAGGAATGTAATAAATAACATTTCACGGTAGGTATCAGCCCTACTAGGACAACATAAGCGGGCACAACTTCGCATCTCGCACTGGGCTAAAAGTTCAACGACCAGATGACATGCTCTTTATCTTATTATTTATTATTCCTTGCATTTCCTATATAATTCCCTTAATACAAAATAATTATGACCCTTAAATTGTACGGTTTGTGGTTGCCAGTCAGAGAAGAATACGTCATTTTATAGCTAAGTCTAACTAGTAATAGAGGATTTTAGTTGGTTTCCTATATAAAATTAATGTTAACATTTTTAAAATTAACAATATTTCACTTCGATCTTCATAACTTTCTTAAAAAGTTACAGTTAAAAGAAACGGTCACTGAAACAGTTATTTTTGAAGAAATTTAAAATTATAATTTCAACTTAAAAATAATTTTAAAAATAAACATATAAATAACAATAAATGGTTCATAAATAACCATAATACTACATTATTTCTAAAATAAAATCGATTAAGCATATAAATAATTATAACAAGTTTTAAAAAGAAAAGATTTGTACATAATATTATATAATATCCTTGCGTTGGTTGATCTCTTTACAAGAAAGAAACAAACATCAAACAAGAAAATTCAAAGTAGCCATAATTAGAGTTGAAAAGCGTCGCTAAGAAACCAACACTAGTCAGCAAAGCACTAGGAATATTATGGAGATGGTAGAGAGTTCTGACATCATACAAAGTATTCGTAAACACTTTGCTTCAATATTTTAAATTCCGTGCTTCCTTTATTCGAACATTTCCAACATATTCTAGAAATATTACATAAGGTCTTTGACTGCACCAATTTGCTAATGCACTTTATAAATGGCTTACAAAATTTATTACATGTGACTCTATATATCATAAAAGACAGAAAATACCTTATTTCATACTAATCTAGTAAGTATAATTTAGTCCCTCGCAAGTCACTACATATTAATTATTATTATAATTTATTTACATACTCATAAATTACAGTTCCCCGCTGCGCAGAGTTTGTGTTTGTTCGGGCTAATCTGAGAAAATACTGGACATATTTTCATACGATTTTCATCAATAGAACAAGTAAGGTATGATGACATTTATGATTTTAGTAGGAAAATTATTTAATTCTTACAATCCACATTCGAAAAGCTTCTAATATAAATTATCTCCGAGGTACAGATACTGAAAAAATGAAATAAAATACTCTTAAAGAAAAAACATAACATTTATTAAATTTCACATTTTCAATTTGCATATTTGTTATAGAAATTATATAAAATAACTTCATATACTTAAAAATCCATAAATCTTTAAGACTTTTGGAACATTATAATGTTCCAAAATTATAAGGAATGCAGTCAACAAACTAATGGCTTATGGGATAGTGGCATAACCGGTGCCCACGTGTAAACATAAAACAATGAAGCACACACGGTATACAGTACAGGCCTCTCGTGTGACTTCCTTGAGAAATTCAATGAATCTTGAAACTTAATTAAGTAAAACAAAAAGCTTCACAACATTAGCTATTAACAAAGCAAAGATAGTAAATACTAAAAAAATATTATCAATATTTTATGTAATGAGAAAAACTATTATTGGGGGTCTTTATTAACGCAATAGAACCAAAAACAATGATTTTTAGAATTTTTGTCTGTTTGTCTTTGCGCGCTAATCTCAGAAACGGCTTAACCGATTTGGGTGCGGTTTTCACTTATGTATTGTGATAAGTTTTACTTAACATTTAGTATTAGTTTTATTTCAATTGGTTCATAAATAAAAAAATTCAAAAGTCAATTGAAAGAATCACTTGGGACCAAAGTCGCTAGGATAAAATATATTTTTGCCTTATTAAGTTTACAAATATTTAAATAAATAAAGCATAATTGAGTAAATAATATTGCAATATTTTTTTGAAGATAAATAAAAAAACACGTTAAAAATGTTTGTCTGTCTCTGTGTTTGTGCCTATTACTTAAAACAGCTTAAGCGGTTTTAAGAGAACCTAAATCTCACATATAAAAACTTTTTTATCGGCGGACAGAAGACTCTGGTGAGAGTACAAAGGCCATTTGTATGTATTTTTTCTAAACAACACGAGGAGCCGTGTCTATAAAATGTTGAAAATGAAGCAATGAAATTGTTAAAATCATTGTTTATCTATGCATATAATAAAATTCTGAATCGAATCTGTACATTAAATATTTTTTGGAAAATCTTATTGAAATAGACATTATTATCGATATAGATGCCGAATCTATAGTTTTTAGAATTTTTGTCTGTCTGCCACTGAACAGATTTTAATGAAATTTGGTGTGATGATAGCTGGCTATCCGGATCAACATATAGGATTCTTTTTACGACGGGAAAATATCTCATCTCTGACAAATCTACATATATATATATATATATATATATATATATATATATATATATATATATATATATATATATATATATATATATATATATATATATATATATATATATATATACAATTCTGCACTACTAAAAGATTTTATTGTGACTTAGAAAACGAAGCTTTAACTCCCGATTAACATAGTATGGGCTATATTTCGCGCTGTTAACTGCTTTAGCACTTAAAGACGTAACTTAACGACTGCATTTATACTATGTAGTGAAAAGTTTAATACCGTTCTTTGCACAATTAATTTACCCGGCACTAATATACGTAAATAGGAACTTCTTACTCTAACTAGCTACGAAGTTTCTTTTTTTAAGTTTTATATAATATATAATATTATTACAATAGTATAATTTACTTGAGCTGAGTGTGAGATAGTATTAATATATATATATATATATATATATATATATATATATATATATATATATAATGATTTATCAAATGTCTTATGATTCCATATATTGTATTTATTGTTTCTGAGGATGTAATCATAAATAAAATGTATGGGCCCATAAGTGATTTGATAAAAGAGTAACAAAAGAAAAACATAAAATAAATAAATTGGCGATATATGTAGTATACAAGTGCCTTTTCGTATGAACGTTTTCCTAGTAAATGCCTAAAATCCAATTAGAATGTTTAACGCGTCTAACTTCGTAATAATACGTGCGCGTGCGCATTGGCGAATGCTTTCGTTTTTTTTACTATTTATCGGCGAAAACTATAGAGTTCGTTGACTTAAGGCTGTCCATTAACTAATGTAAATCATATTTTTTATAATAAAAATTTACTATAGGATCGGATAGTTTATTTTGAATTATTATTCAATATCTACTTCCTAAGTTTCCTAAATCTCCTACACAAATAAATTAGCCTGTGTATTGTTTCCTTCCCTTCAAAGAGTTCGAATATATCTACACTTATTTTACAACTCTTAACTTTTCTTATATAAAAATAGTTAAAAGACACACCAAAGAATGAATATATTTTAATTTATTTATAAAGATAAAAACTTTTTAACAAAAAAATAAAAACCGACTTCAAACAAAAGCACTAAAAAGTAAAAAATAACTGATTGGTAGTTTTCATTTACTATACATACCTAATCAAATATTTTCGAAGTCGGTGTGCTTTGCTTTGTATGGGCTGGCACCGATTTCAAAATATTTGATTAGGTATGTATTTAATAGGTAGGCTTTAATTACTTAGCCAAAGCACACCGACTTCGAAAATATTTGATTAGGTATGTATAGTAAATGAAAACTACCAATCAGTTATTTTTTACTTTTTAGTGCTTTTGTTTGAAGTCGGTTTTTATTTTTTTGTTAAAAAGTTTTTATTTTTCCCTTTTTAGTGTAGACAGTAGTAGCATAGTAAGGATTCAAACGTGTTAGGCTTGTCAAATCAAACAAAATAAGCCCAAACTCAAAGTATCTACTATTAGCCGTTGAAGAGTTCCACCTATCCACCTTCTGGCCTTACCATCAGATCAAGTCAACAATACCGAACCACTGTACTATCAACGGAAATAGAAATACTTGCAAATTTAAAGTTAATATGACAATTAGAAGTAGGTTAAATTCATCATTAGTTGTTTTTCCACCCTTAGGAGTGGTATTTTTTTTTGAAATTTAAATGGGACCAATCTGGAAGTATACCCTTTTAAACAAAACAAAAATTGTCCAAATCGGTTAATAAATGACGGAGTTCTGAGGTAACAAACATAAAAAAAAAAAACATACAGTCGAATTGAGAACCTCCTCCTTTTTGAAGTCGGTTGAAAACGTTTATTTATAATACATATATATATTTTCTAAGAAAAGAAGCAAAACTTTAGAGCCTTGCGCGCGTTGATGTCTATAAATCTTTCCATGAGTGAGTGTGTTGAGTTTCATAAAAATCTGTTTGTGTTTATAGTTTTTAAAAGAAAACACATAAATTTTGTATTCCTAATAGTATATTCTGTTAAAGAAAACAATGGCATACTTTAAATTATCATACATATTTCATTTTAGTGTAAACACGAAGCTACATCACCGTAAACTAAATCTATATATACTTATATAGTTGTTTGTCTAACCTAATTTATGAATTTCCAAACCAAACGTATGCACCTTAATATTTTCATAACCTATTATATTGTAAAGGGGGCCGGCCGGTCATTGTAGAGACGCTTGTAACTCATTTTAGGATATTTTTTTATATTTAAAATTCTTGAGTGGTATAGATTTTTTTACCTTCATTTCATCCCATAGGACCAAATATACCAGAAACTTATTTGCCCATAGATAAGCCATGATGAAACCAAAGAAAAAAGTGTTTGAGTAATATAATTATTTCTTAAGAAATATTATAAAAGAGGTTTTAATTTTGTTATTACAACATTATTCGATTGATAGTAAAACAAATTGAATATACAAATTAAAATTATATTTTAAAATATCAATAGACATACATATAAGATTTTCTTTAAAGTAGTCGTTAAAATAAGTAATTTTTGTTATCTATAAAAACAACAAGATTATAGAAGTACACATAATATGTATACAATTATGTAATAACATATAGGTTCTTGAAGAAGATATAAACCTGGTTAAAAATTGACATTTTTTTCCTAAAATACATGTAAAATATAAATGTTAATATATATATATATATATAAATTAACATTTATATTATATATATATATATATATATATATATATATATATATAATATATTTAAACGAGCAATTCTTGTATATATATTTATATATCAATATATAATCTAAATCTCGGAAACGGTTCCAACGATTTTCATGAAATTTAGTACACGAGGGGTTTTGGGGGCGATAAATCGATCTAGATTAGTCTTATGTCTGGGAAAACGCGTGTTTTCGAATTTTCATGCAGTTTTCTTCTGCATTATTCCACGCAAAATATTATGTTCGATAATTTCGCACGCTCGGATATAAGCATCATGGTCAAGCGGCCAAGGTGCAACATCAACAAACACAGGTGACCAGGTTCGAATTTCGGTCGTATATGAAGTTTACTTTTATTTTTTTTAATATTTATTTAAGTTTATAGTTTTTTTAAAAAAAAGACGTAAGATTGACAATCATAGGTGTCCGGGTTCGAACCCGGACACCTATGATTGGGATTCGAATCCCGGTTGGATACAAAGATATAATTTTATTTTTTTTGTATTTATTCAAGTTTTGTCTTTTTTTTAAAGAAAATTGTACTTTCTAACCAAAAACTCCGAGCGAAGCTCGGTGGCCCAGGTACTATATGTGCGACATCTTACTAAGCATTCTAATAGAAGATAACGCATGAAAATCGACAACCAGTGCCCAATCTACTACTTACGTACTTGTTTCCATTCAAACATTCCATTTAAACTTATTCTTCATAATGCTAATAAATAAACTAAAGAAATTCGAGTACATATAAAAACTTTTTATTCGATCGATCCTCTGCTTAAAAAGGAACGTCACGCAACAAACTAAAACCTTTATCTATCTATCGGTATAGTTAACGTTCGCTGTCAAAACTACCAGGCTAGCATAACTATAGATAAGTAAACTATTTTGGCTAAATAAAAACTAAACTTGAGCAAGGAGCGACAAGGATAGCTCTATCTGTTTTATTCGCCGTCTTTCTCTTTTTACGTCACTTGACAAGCACTGGGTGAATGAACTCCGAGAGTTTACTGGGCTAAAAGTTGAATGTACCTCCGTTCGCGGACATTACGAACAAGATAGCAACTTTACCATACGTTAGGATAGCCTTGTATAGTATAAACACCTCAGTACCGTTAAACTTTAAGGAACTATATTATAATATCTGTAAGATTTAAATTTGATTGAACTACTTGGTTAGTTACGCAGTTTTGCATTGCACCGTCGAGTTTCTCACGACTACGCCTACATAGATACATCCGTAGCGAGACGTACATACAGACACGTCTCGTTTGCTGTGTGTCTCTTGAGGTTGGTGTAGTCTTGAAAATAATTTCGCGGTCACATCGCGCCGGTGGGTTCACATAACTCGAACCACCTGCCTCTGTTGCACGCCTGGTTATTTATATCGCGAACTATGTAATGTATACATATAAGGCTGTCTAGAAACTATGTGATAATAGCTATCTAGAATTCCTAATTGACGTTTAGAGGACGTCTACACTTCCTCTTTGTTTAATAGATTTACGAGTATTTATACGCAGATTTAGATAATTTAATATTTCATAAATATCTACGAGTATATATAATATAATATATCATTATTTAATTTAAAAAAATATATTTATTATGATATTATAAAAAACATAATTCTTTTCATAAGGATTTTCATCAAAAACTTGTATCTTTTTATACATTAAAAGACTTTCTAAATTTTAATCATAGGCTTATAAAAATGTATCAAATGTAAATAAAATATTATTTATACCTTACTCTATAGTAAATTAATTTTATTATGTTTCTAAAAATCCATTATAAGATATAAAATATATGATTAAAAATTAAATTGATTCAAAATATTGATTCGCATCAAGGAAGCAGACTTGTATAATCTTAAGCGACTTTACGTTAATGTTAATGGTATAATGGATATAAAAATTATTGTCAATTTGAAGTAAATTAAATGGCGTATAAATATTACTTTATTCCTAAATACACTTATGGAAAGTGTAACATTGTGTTTATGCTGATAAAGTTAACTGCTTCCCGTTTTCTGTTATGCGTGAGAGCAATTTTTTTTTATTTTGTTTTTAAATAAAATTACTAAAATACTTTAGCTGAGATACAAAACTATACAGAATATAGATTTATAAAAATAACTAACGACACCCTCACTCCGCTCAGGTTCGTTCCTACGGTTAGTGTAGATTTCTCAGAGATGAGATATTTTCACGCAGTAAAAAGTATCCTATATGTTGACCCGGATAACCAACTATCACCATATCAAATTTCATCAAAATCTGTCAGTATCGATCGACTATTTTTATTTTAGATTCGTCTCAGAATTTCATTATACGAGTATGTAGAGATAATATATATATATATATATATATATATATATATATATATATATATATATATATATATATATATATATATATATATATATATATATATATATATTTAGTGTTGTTTTATATATAATAATATGATTTATATTGATTGCTGTAATAACAATCATAGCGTACGTATAATAACAATCGCATGCACTACAGTGTCAAACATTTTCGGAATTGATATTATTATTTACAAAAATATTCGCCCCATGCGGGAATCGAATCTGCGACTTACGTAGCCAAAGCAAGAAAGATTTCATACGCCATATTATATTCGTGTTTTATTTATCATATAAGAAACATTAGATGATATTATAAAAATCAACTTAAAATAAGAAAGTCTCAAAATAAAATTTCTACATAGTTTATATGGTTGGTAAATATTTCATACGAAATGTAAGTACATATTTAGACAAATTATAATAATAAAACGATTATATTCAAACCTAATAAGAAGTGATAATAACCATAAACTTTTTATTATATTTTATTGCATATAAAATTTAAGCTCATAAATTCTGCATGTATAGTTTCGGGTAAATTTATGTCTGGTTTGTGAAGTTGATTCTTTTATTAACTTTTATAAATTGATAAAGTTGCAAAAAGTATCAATATTTCTAATATTAGGACTAAGTACATAATAGCAAATTATCTATATAGATAAATAAAATTAAAGTGTCTGTTTGTAATGTCAAAATAACAATTTTTTACTAAATGCTTATGAAAGTATATAAGACATTTAAGAACAACACCATTTTTTAATTTTTTGTTCGTCTGTCTGTCTGCTTGCCCCGGCTCGGCTGGACCGATTTTGACCGGACTTTCACTGGCAGATAGCTAATTTTATAAGGAGTAACTTAAGGTACTTTAATTTTAGAAAAACAATTAAGGTTCCGCTCAAAAAAATTTTTTTAAACGTATCTAGGGACGAACCCAAGTGAAGCGAGGGTGAGTCGCTAGTTATTTATAAACTATGTTGATATTGATGAAACAAAACTAAAATATTAGATTTGAAATGCTTGTAAATTTTAGTACTTACAAGAATATATAAATAAGAATATTTAAAACGAATCTAGAAATGCTATGAATAATTTTTCGCTAATCTGTACTCTATCTGGAACAGGAATTTTGCCTAATCAATATCCTATATAACTGTTATAAGCAAATAAACTGTTGATTTTACGATCGTTTTCATTAATCTATGAATTTATTATTTATTTATAAATTACGTTTCAATCAAAACGGTCACTGACCGTGAGTGACCGTTGGCGGAGTTCAATTCAGCTGAGAAAGTTACTGTCATAAAAAAACGGTCAAGAGCAAAAATTAGAAAAAAATATTTTAAAGATATAACATAGAGCCTATAAGGTAAATTTAGATGGCAACTTTAAACATAATTTTTTTTTAATTGAGTTATAAAGTATATTATTATTTAAATCGACTACATTTTAATTAATTTAACTATGTATATTATATATGCATGTATGTACATTGTACATACATTAACATTTTTGAATGTTTTAGTTTTATTTTATACCATATCATTACATAAATAAAGGTAATACTTTCTTAGATTTACGCGAATATATGTCATTTTAAAAAATAACTATCTTTTCGGATTTTTTCGCAGCAATCATGGTCACGGGAGAGACTCTCAGTCTCCCCCGTGACCATGATTGCTGTAAAGCATTCGAAACGTCGAGAACCAAAAATCAAAATAAATTCGCAAAAAAATCCAAAAAATTAGTTTTATTTAAAATAAATAAAGGTCTTTCGCGTAATTCAATAATAATAATAATATCTATTTATCAAAATTATTAAGGGTGTTCGGACTAATGTATAATGAAAAGATAAGGTATACGAAAATGAGTTTCGTGTATACTTATAACATAAGTTGATGGTTTTTAAAATTTATTTTCTTTTTACATAATATATTTGTTCAATATTTACATATAAAAATGTATTATTTCAATTTTTTAATTCCATTGCTGAATTTTCTTACTTTACTTAGGAAATAAAGTCCGAAGCAATATAGATATAACGAGGGGATATATTTCAATAAAATGAGTATGTAAGTATTTTTTTAAATAAAATGAGAAAAAAACTATCTATATATATCTACAGGGTAGATCCTGATAATCAAATTACTCTTAAATTTTAGATATATTTTAATTACTTTTCTTGTTAAATCCCTCGCTCTATTATAGCATAGGTATTCTACAGAGAGTTTGTTAAAGCTCAAAATATTATAAAAAATATTTAAAAATTATGCAACACGTCCCATGTTTTGTTTATGATCTTATTGTCAGCTTATTTATTCCCCGTTTTCGCTTTCATAGGACTTTGACATGCTGTCGAACCCCAAAACGGCGTCAAACTCGATGGATCAGCAATAAATCAGAATTAAACATTTTACAGACGGAAACGTTGATTAAAGATTGCAATTAATTGGTCGGGAATTAGCACTTTTAATTGCTTTGAGGTCACCGACCTGCTGTTGTCATGTGAAATGTGCGAAATATCTATGCACCGGCGCCTTTATATTTTCGATGCTTTCGTTCCTTTGAACACTGAGATGCTTATCTAAAAGTTTTATGTGTATTATTTGTATTATAATATTCAATTATTAAAATTTTATAGATTTATTTTTTATTATTTTATCTTAATTATCATTAAATAAATATTTTTAATAAAAATTCTTTATTCGTTTATATGTTATTTAATAATAAGAATAAACTTATTTTTAACTAAACGCTAAGTACTTATTACTATAATCCCTTTTCCCTATTTCCCACTCACCCACTAAAGGTTCCCATTGACGTGTTAAAAGGATAACCAGAATAAGTCAGACTTGACAGGATCAACATACACTATGGTAGCTTTATTTATTTAACACAAAATGTTATGGAACCGGCCTCGAAACTATTTCACACAGAGTATTGAAATTGAACAACGCTTTAGTAAACATTCACAGGGAGTTAATTGGGATGATAAAAGAAAAGCTGACTCTTCTTTTTTAATTTCAAATAGAGGTACCAGTTTTATGAATGATACTCATAATTTGCTTTAAATTTTCCATTGAGTTCTATGAAGATTTAAATTATATTATGATAAATAATATTGAAACGTGGTGCGGAAACCTGCATGTCTGATTGTGAAAGAACCTAGCAAGTTTTCGAAAGACATGTGCATTGTGCAGTCCGTCAACCTGCACTTGGCCAGCATGGTGGACAATATGACCTGATCCCCATCGTATTGAAGCCTTTGCCGAAGCCGTGCCTAACAGTGGGACGTTAAAAAGGGCTGAAGACAATATCCTATATAGTATATGAAAATGAAATATTTGTCTGTGTATTTGTAAGCGATCCAATAATGTAACCATTAACCCTAATTTCTGGAATTTACAGTATTTTGCATGAAGCTTTTTAATATTTCAAAGTACATCTACGAAACAAGAGTATATGAATTCGATTCGTCCTTTAGAATCAGATTTTTCAGATTTTATATTTGCCATTTACATTACTATAAATTAGTATAACATTTGGATAAATCCACATTATAAGTTTTCCATTTTTTAACTCTTTCATTTCTCCTTCATCTAAATCAAATGCAAACGCTGAACTACTCAATATAAATATTCGAATACTTATTCCCCAACGTAGTAGCTTACTGCAGTCACATTCCTCTTAATTAACGACGACAAATGATGTAAAGAATAAACATAACGTAGGTATATTCTTAATAACAATATTTCATAGTAGTTTTTTTAAACTTAAAAAAATATATTTTTGCTTAATTTCATAACGAACTGCAAAATAATAGGATATAAATAAAGTTGAATTATTCATGTATAGAGGTAGGCTTAGCTCAAATTACTTGAAATTCAAAAAATAACGTAAATTAATTATTTTCAATACCTTTTCATATCCCTCATAAAATCACGTATCCCTAATACTTTCTTAGATTTACGCGAATACTTGACATTTTAAAATAAAACTATCTTTTCGGATTTTTTCGCGAATTTATTTTGATTTTTGGTTCCCGACGTTTCGAATGCTTTACAGCATCCATGGTCACGGGAGAGACTGAGGTGTTACATGTCTTGAAGGTATAGTTGTTACAGACAGCCTACCCACAATTAACAAAATGAAAATTGCACCAATTACATTACAATATTTTTTAACTTTAAAACATTTTTATAATTTTAATTATAATTGAATATGGAATATTATATATTTAATTTTGCTATTATTTTTTATAATTATTACAATTTTAAAATATTAATTGGTAATCTATATTTAGTGTTGCCATTATTATATTTATAACCATAAAGAAAAATATAAAATATAGTATTAATTATTTAAGCCATATAATTGTTCTATGTGTAATTTAAAAAGTTAAAATTAATTAAGGATAATAATTTTAATTTAGTTTGCTGTTATTTAAAAACAAACTTACTAAGCAACACTATTACTATATACTTTTACAAATGAAAAATAAATAATTTTAATCTGATAAGCTGTCATTTTGATCTACACAGTAAGAACTTACTACATCTACCTGTCTGTTATGTTTATATTTATTATTTGATTTTATTATATTAATAACAGGATCCCATGATGATGGTAGTACCCAGCCATCTTCCCTATTGAAATTAGGATGTTTTTTAATTTCTATGGCTTCTCGAATCATTCTAGGGCAATATCGGTTTTCTTTCGCCAGGATTTGAGGTCTATCGAAGCGAATATAATGGCTTGGGCGGTCCTGACTATGTTTGCAGACAGCAGATGTTGCATTGCGACGGTGCTTCACATCAGCTATGTGTTCTTTGACCCGGGTTCTAATGGATCTCTTTGTTTGTCCGATGTAAGAGAGCCCACAATCACAATCAAACTTGTAAACTCCTGCATCTTGTTGAGGTTATAAATATAATAATGGCAACACTAAATATAGATTACTAATTAATATTTTAAAATTGTAATAATTATAAAAAATAATAGCAAAATTAAATATATAATATTCCATATTCAATTATAATTAAAATTATAAAAATGTTTTAAAGTTAAAAAATATTGTAATGTAATTGGTGCAATTTTCATTTTGTTAATTGTGGGTAGGCTGTCTGTAACAACTATACCTTCAAGACATGTAACACCTCAGTCTCTCCCGTGACCATGGATGCTGTAAAGCATTCGAAACGTCGGGAACCAAAAATCAAAATAAATTCGCGAAAAAATCCGAAAAGATAGTTTTATTTTAAAATGTCACGTATCCCTTTTAATTTTTGTTATTTTCTACTAAATACAATACAAGTGTACCTTAAATTATCTATTTCTTTGGCTAGAGCATTTAGCGTGGGCAGACATGGTAAAAGTTAGCAATGTCATTGACCGTGCGCCGTGATTTTGACCTTACGGACTATATTCACTAGTGAAAGTATAAGAGAAAGCCCCGACACTCCCTTTTACGCACGTGGGTAATTTGAGGAAATCGATTCGAGGACTATCGATGCACGTGAATCACCTGTATATTTTTACATGAAACGAAGAAAGCGTCTAGATCTAATTGAAAAATACGTACGACAATAGATTCGAATCCAGCACAATGCTGGTTGGGATATTGAAATGATCGTTTATACTCTTGTTCGGTACACGAACATAGATTTATAACTAGAATATTTTTAAAAGATCACATTAAAGAGATTCTATCTGACCACTACTTTTGTAACCAAGTCTTTATTTTTTTCCTTTTTACCGATTTAAAAAAGGAGGATTTCAATCTGAGTCTCTGTTCTTTTTGTATTGTTTATTCAAATGAATTAAGTATTTATATCTCATCTAATATATAAAATTCTCGTGGCAGTGTTTGTAACAAAACTCCTCCGAAACGGCTTGACCAATTGTTATGAAATTTTGTGTGTATATTTAGTAGGTCTGAGAATAGGACGTAAACTATTTTTCATATCCCTAAGTAATAAGAGTGGTCCACACCAAAAAAATATTTATTTTTTGGACATTTTTTTTAATTTTATTTCATTTTTTTATGATTCGGCATTAAAAATACATAAAAACCCAAATTTTCGCTAGGGACGAACCCGAGCGGAGCGAGGGAGAGTCGCTAGTTTCTATAGAAATATATGTATACGACCGTCTAAAGAAGCAAATCATCACTAACCCACCCCTAGAGAATTGGAATTTAAAAGTGTATATTAAATATACCTACTTTTTAGTTAAAAATAATTATTTCAGGTTTTAAGGCCAAGCCTTCAAAACATTGACGGAAAGCTAACTTTGTTTATTTTAAAGTTAGCTGTTCCAGTCAAGATTGTCCTGTCCAAATTTCAATATTTGTCATAGTTTTTCCCGATTTTCCCAATTTTCCAGAGCTTTTACATTTTACCCATAAAAACAATTATTCAAACAATTATCAACATTTAAACAGCCAAATCGGTTCGACCGTTCTCAGATGAGCCTTACTTGATTGATCATCAAAAATTAAAGCATAGCAATAGGAAAATATTGCTGCTAAAGGAACATACAATAAGCTTACAATGCAAGAAATCCTGCAAAAATTACAGCAATAAGCTACATCTATACTAATATTATAAAGAGGTAAAGTTTGTGAGTTTGTGAGGTTGTGAGTGTGTGACGTTGTTGGGGGGTAGTCTCTGGATCTACGGAACCGATTTAGATGACATTTCGTAATAAGATAGTTTGAGACCATGGGAAGAACATAGGATACTTTTTATCCCGGAAATCATCCCTTAAAGGGCTGAAAATGGGGATGAAATTTTGTATTGTGAAGCTAGCTAGGGAACGAACCCGAGCGAAGGGAGGGTGAGTCGCTAGTCTTATATATTACCCATACACATACAGTATATATACATGTACACATGACATAAAATAAACCATATCTAGTAGTAATTTTAAAAAGCTACACTACTACGACATTATTTTATGGACCATAAATTATCCGGAGTTTCGAAAGTGTAAGTTGTGATATTGACAAGATTTTCTCATATTTCTTACACATTATATTTCAACCTTAAATACATTTCAAGTTATGTAGCTTGTAATTTCTTTTTATAGCAACACTAGCGTTTGCCCCCAGCTCCACCCGTGTAAATTTATTTATGTAATATTGTTCCACCCCAGTTAGTAGCGTAATGTTCGTACATACTCTATAATTTTCCTCCTTAAATTGTTAAAAATACACAAAAATAGTTTTTTTCAAATCAAACTTGTAGTTTTAGAGATTAGCGCGCTTAAAGAAACCAAAAACAAAAGATTTCTTTATTTTTCTATGTTAGCATATTATACATTATGACATTTGTACATTTGTGATTCTACATATATTAATTATATATACCTAATAATTTATTATTTTGAAAATTTAAAAGTCTGACTCTGAAAATATTAAATACGTTCTCTTCAATTTTCATAAATAAACACTTCGAAAGTTTAAAAGAAACAATTAGAACAGAAAACAATTTTAAAAGAACACATTTCTTCAGTTGCTTATGTTTAATACACCTTTAAACATAAGGACCATTTACCTACTTATTGTACGGCTTACAGTGATCTTTATTGTTGTAGAGCTGGTACACCACGTCCGATATAAATACCTAGATGGACTCTAAGGTTTTAAAGTACATTTAATGTAAGAATTTTTTTACGATCAACGAGAAAAGTGTTAAGCATAAAATATTAATCAATAAATTCCACCTTAAAAACAAGAACTTACACATAATAAAAACTATACTAAAGCGAGCTAAACACATAATGTTTGTATACATGGTAGTACGCAATATATGAAATTCCTACTACGAGAAACAAATCGTACACGACCTAGCCATTCACAATGGTCCAATAAAAAACAAAAAGGTTTCCACCTGTACTCACAGCCACGACCTAATTCTTGCTCCCTACTACGTCATAACTTTCTACCTCGAAGATTAATGAAAGTGACAGATAAAACCAAAAGTGGCTTCATCCTGAAGGCCAACGACTCGACCTATAGCATCCAGGTTACGGAAACCAGGTCGGTGAAAGTGAGTGAAAGTTTCTATTGGGCCATGATCTGTTCTTGACATTCTCTTAGACATTTTTGTAAATGTCTTGGTACACGCCACTTCAAATCCTACCCTCGTGTGAATAGAGACGAATGTTCTATAGAATTGATGAATAATTTAGGTCAAAAATAAGCACAATAAACAATGTTTTGATGATGATTTCTTTTTAATCAAACGCAATCTATGTCATGCTGTGAGACAATTGAAAACATGAAACTATTAACTTTCTTATCATTTATGTAGGTACTAGGTACCTATTTGCTTATATATTTCTGTACATATAATAAAAATGTCTTTACATTAAATATATTTGAGAAAAACTACTGTTCGGGGTCTTTATTAACACAATAGAACCCAAAATTATATTTTTTAGAATTTTTGTCTGTTTGTCGGTTAGTCTCTTTGTCTGTGCGTTTGTGCGCGCTAACCTTAGAAACGGCTTAACTCATTTGGGTAAGATTTTCACTAATGTATTGTGGTAAGCGTCACTTAACATTTAGTATTTGTTTTATTTCAATCGCTTTATAAATAAAATTTAAAGAGTCACCTAGAGACGAACCCGAACGAAGCGTGGATGAGACGCTAGTATTTAACTATATGTGCAATTCATTTTATTTTATAGGAGCATGCACTGATTAGACCATGAGATCCACGTGTCTAAAATGTCTTTAATGCGTAAGTAGACCAAACTTTCATAAATTAATTAGCATTAGCGACTCACCCTCGCTTCGCTAGGATTCGTCCCTAGCTTGATTCCCCATACAAACTTTCATCCCCATTTTCACCCCCTTAAGCAATAATTTCCGGGATAAAAAGTATCCTATGCTCTTTCCAGGGTCTCTATCTTCTTACCAAATGTCATATAAATCGGTTCAGTAAATCCAGAGATTACCCCCTACAACGTCACAAACTCACAATCTCACAAACTTACAAACTTTACCTCTTTATAATATTAGTATAAAAAAAAACAATACAAATTGGTGAGAAAAGTAATTTTTCCAACTTACTAATAAAAATATATTAACTACAAAAAATATTGCTAGCTTTCATGCATTTTTAATTATTTTGTTTGTAAACATTACGTAGATATATTTACTACGATACTATACAGTGTCAAAAATGAAATCCATTCATGCAATAACAACACAACAAATCTCGAAAGTTCTCCCATTCATTAATTCAGTACAAGTAAACAAGCCAAGTGTTACTAGAAGAAAAAATGCGTGTAACAGAAAATAAACATTGAGTCACACCGCTTTAGTTGTTTTGTCTGTCTGTACACAGCATAGTGAAAGTGCTTAGAAAGTAAAGTTAAAGTAGAAAACGTCTCGTAGATTGCAACTATGCAGTTCCTATGACCATTCACTAGATTTAAAATTTGTGTTTATAATTTTTAAACGCGATTAAATATACGAATTAACACTTGAAATCAAATGAGAAAGTAGGTTTTATTATTGAATTTATATCGCAGGTGTTTATTAGGCCTCTCAATGTTAAAAGAACTTAATATACGAGTATGTCGAGTATTTCTATGCTTATGAAACTATAAATAAAAATTAAGTTCATATGGCTATTTAATATTTTCAGTAATTCTACGAGCACTAAAAAGATTGTTGTTCAAATATCGTTGTGTGTCCGCTAAACCTATTTTAAAACTTACAGTTTCTGACCGATTTTGAAAATGACAGAGATATTCAATTCGTATATGTGTATTTTTTTCTGTATCTTACGCAATATTTTCATAGAATGATACTACCTACATATAATAATTTTTATCAATCCTACTAATATTATAAACGCCAGGATGTATGTATAGATGTATGTTTGTTACTCTTTCACGCCAGAACGGATGAATGGATCTTGATGAAATTTGGCACAGAGATAGATTATAGTCTGTAATAACACATATGCTACTTTTTATCCCGGAAAAATATACGGTTCCCAAGGGATAGACTTGTTATCGTTCTACTGTAGGCGAACCCGAGCGAAGCGAGGGTGAGCCGCTAGTTATTTCATATGTACGTATGATGTTAATTAATTGAAAAATGTTATTATTTTAAGGTATCGCAAGATTGGGCATCTCATTAGAATACTAATAAGTCAGCCAATTTAGACATCCCCCTGTTGAGCACAAACCTTTCAAACAAACCTCAAACCAGGGAACAGACCAATACGGCGACCTAATGCGGGCTGCCTAATTTTGCAAGTGCTTCGGAATCTAATTATGTTCTCTCAGATATGCAGGTTTAATTTCATGATATTTTTCTTTAGTATAAATAGCAGGTAATAACCAAGTTCAAAATGAGATTCACGTATAAAAACTGCGGAGGTTCGTGATCTAGGATTGAAACCCACAGTTTGAACTATAGTCGAGTTACTAATACGCCTCGAATATATTTCACTGGTTTAAATTTTTATCAATATATTTCAAAATAACCAACTACTAAACACCAAGGAAATTAAATGCATATTACTATTACCTACTTATCTAATATCAAAGAAAAAAAACTATTAATTTTTCACCAAAAAGGTACTATAAATAAGTGAATTATTATGAATAAAGTATTTTTAGGTTTAAGTTAAACTTAATTTACTATTTAGGCATAATTTTAACTAAATATAATCCAGTGGAACCCTGGACTCAACGATTGCGAGTAGACTCCGTCGCCTTCACTATCAGAAAAGCTACAGTTAAAACTAATAGACATCAAGTCTGCCCGATGGAATCCAATAAGTACATATTTAGGCTCTTTTCATATTCTTATCTTAAGGTATTAGGTTCTAGTTTACTAATGGTCATTGCTAAAAAATCAAGTAAATTTTTTGTTCAAAAACAGCTTTACAAGCAATGTATGATTTAGAAGGTCGTGATTCTCAGCGAGATATAAAATGATAATACATTTTCATCACAACATAGGTAGGTAAGTTGTGTTATATTATAAATTAGCTACTCACCCTAAATTCGCTCGGGTCCGTCTTTAGGTTGTTTCCCCATACAAACTTTAACCTCCATTTTCACCCCCTTAAGGGAAGATTTCCGGAATAAAAACTATTCTATGTCATTTCCAGGGTCTCAAACTATCTTCTTACCAAATTTCATCTAAATTGGTTCAGTAGTTTCGGAGCCTATTCGATACAAACCAACAAACGAACAAAAAAGACTTTCCTCTTTATAATATTAGAATAGATTACACTAGTTTACAAAATTTTAATTTCCGCTTGTTGCCATGAAGTTCATAGTTGATATTGTTTGCTTAAGGCATGATCTTTTCAAATTTATCATTAGAAAATTTTGTGCAGCTCAAATTACTTTATTTCTGATTTTCATTATTTAAGCGTATTTGCCCGTTCATAACGTGCGTTTTTCACTCTGTTGAAATTAATATCTTAAGTTTTTGTGACATGCGTATTTCAAGGAGAAGTTGTTTAAGCAATCTAAATCATTTTGCTATATATGTGGACAATATGTGTTTCACAATTGTAGAAAAGTTAAATAAGAGTTCGTCAAAAACACCTACATTCTGCATTTTTGGATGTTCTTGGATAAAAGTCCTGAGTCTTTGGCGTCTAATTGTATTTGTAAATCTTGTGTCGAATATTTAAGATTGTGGAAAGGTAGCAAAAGAAGTGCTTTTGAATTTGAAACATCAACAATTTGCGGATACCACAAAATCATCTCGATGAATGTAATTTTCTTAGTGTCAACATAAATGGCATTACCCAAGTACTACTTGTGTTCAACGTCCAGTGCAACATTCGCATGAGTCTCCAGTACCAAAAAATATATCTTAACCAAACTATACATACATATATACATAAACAACCAAACTCTTTAGAAAATGATCATGATTTTGGAGATGTATCCAATGGACCAACATGTTTTCCACAAAATCGAATCAGATGATCTTGTAAGAGATTTCAATCTTTCTAAACAAGCTTCAGAATTGTTGGCATCAAGACTTATAGAAAAAATTTGCTTTCTCTAGGTACTAAAGTTACTTTTTACCGTGAAAGACAATTTTGCTTTTTGTTCATATATTAAAAACTCGTTGATAAAAATGGACTTGTAGAAGATCTCCTTATACAATAAAAAAATTTAGAATGCAATATGAGTATTTAAAGTCCACTTTCTCTATAGTAACCTGGACAGGTTTCCTGAAAATCTAGGAGATATGAGGGACGAGCAGGGTGAGTATATGCATCAAGATTTACGCGTTATGGAAGAACGATATTAGGGTTTTGAGGATACAAAAATGTATTCTGACTATTAATACTCATAAGAGGAGAGACTTAAGACGAAGTTTTTAAGAACTAAATGCTTAATTTAATTTTTTAATAATTTTTTTCTTAGTTAATACAAGTATTTTTTTGTATTGAATGCAGATAGCTCAAACTCAAAAACCAGAGCTGATCAAAAAATTCTAATTATATATTTGAACTTAGCATACCATATGTAGTCAGCAACAGAAAAAATTTCCCGGCAACAGAAGCACTGTAAACTAGTGTTATTATATGTATAGAATATAATTTATTTGATAAAGTTTAAATAACTATTTATATGAAAAAAGATGATAGGCACACAAAATTCCAAAAACTATGTCAGAATTATTACTAATTTAATATTTTAAAACTAAATAAAAAAAAAGTATATTACGTGAGTTTTGTACGTGTATGCAATGTGACTCTGAGCAATTTAACGAATGGTAGTTATTGCTAGTAAAATTTCAAAACAAACTTGCTATAAAATATTTCGGGGCTTGAAACTTAACATTTCTTAGATTTTTCTATAAAGTTTTGGAATGCTCCATAATTCGAAACTTTACAGTAGCATAATATTATGTATAGTTAGTTTCTTTGACAAACTGTGATTATTTATCTCAGCGGAGTTCTTATAAAATCAATAATATAACGAAAAATAACAAAAACGGTAAGATTAATTATTATTTACTCATCAATATAACGATTTGTTAATTAATAGATACTTGCAAGATGTAATTGCTTTCACTACATATCCGGACTACAACATGTGTAGGAAACGTAAATTACACTCGGAAACATTAAGTAGATACTTTTGTAGCATTAAACTGGAAAGCAATAATGACTAATTTTGCTGTTTTAACTAAAAATACTACACTAAGGCAAATAAATACAAAAATATGTCAGTTTGTGTGTACTTATGTACGCACGTAAGACGATAAACTTCTTTGGCGGACCAAAACAAAAATAACTCCAAAAAATAAATGCTCTAAAAAGAAGAAAATAAACTTTGAATTAAATCAAAACCGTCAATTTATTACATTACACAATTTATATGGTATGAAAGGTGGTACGAGATTTGCTTATTCTATAATAAAAAAAAATTCTCTTAGAATTACTTGTGTCGAGATCAAGTTATATATTGTACTAACATTGCCTGCGGCTCCGCCCGCGTTCAGGTGACCAAAAACCAAATTCTTAGGTTTTACATATTAGTATACTCTTACATTATAATTTTTGTATTTTTTCTCAGAAATGAGATATTTTTCCGCGGTAAAAAGTATTCTATATGTTGACCCGGATAACCAGCTATTACCGTACCAAATTTCACCAAAACCCCTCCAGTGGTTTTTCTGTGATGCGGTAACAGACAGATAGACAGACAAACAGACAAAAATTCTAAAAACTATAAATTCAGCCTTTCTATGGATAATGGGATTTTTTGGAAAATAAGATTTTCCAAAAAAATATTTAATGTACAAATTTGGCTTAGTTACAATTTTATTATACGTATAGATTCTTGTTTATCTACACACGTAAATCTCGTGGCAAGCTTTTGTATCATATAAATTACATACCTAATGTTTTTTAGAGCATTTAAATAAAAGCTTGTTTTTTTGCTATTTTTTTTTATTTATTCGTATTTTTCTCAGCAAACCCTTTCATTATCCCCATGATAATGGGGATGCATAAAAAAATAGTCCGCCATCTTTAGAAATCCGCCATATTGTATTTACAATCACGTCATCAACCCCTTTCATAATCGTGTATTGTCACGAAAACAAAAGGTGTGTGCCAACTTTCAGCTCAATTGGACACAGCAGTGAGTCAAATTTAACTTGCAAGATTTGACAGACACCGGGACAAGGGAAACTAAATAAAAACTTGTAATAATTTCATTTTTTATCCATATAAAACACGTGTTGTTGAATATAGACATCACATTATACCTACTAAAGGGAGATTTAACGACTAACTTCATCGTGTAGTCGAAAATCGAAATCTGTCGCATCGTAAAAAATTAACTCTAATAATATATTTTTTCCCGTTGAGAAGGCTAAGGCGGGAACTATGCTACTTTTCGCTTCCCCCTAAGCCTTGTCCAACCTACGTTATCCAAGTCGGATTGTCACTTAATCAAAAATAAATAATACACTTAAATTAAAAAATGTCTACTTACGTTTATAAACTGCATGAGTACGCTTAAAATACTAAGAACGGCTGCGATTTAGGATTGGGGACTCTGCCCCTAGCGGAGTGGGTGGTATTTCTGGATAAGGGACGTGATAGGAAGTCGAAATGTTAAATAAAAATTGTCCGCGAACATATGAGTAAAAATTTATTGAGACTTAAAGTTACAACATTTCCATACATTATTTTGACATTACTACTATTTAGACACTTGGAGTCAAAACGTCACTTTCAATTGTCAAAATAATCTCCAGATGATTGTCTTTATTTGTACTTTGCGTGAAATTCGAATTTTCTAGTTTTCTAGTCATTTATGGCACTCGCCGGCCGCTACCGCGGCACGCTCGCTTCGCTCGCTCGGCTCGTGCGTTGTGGCAACTGTTCTAACCTAACCTAACCAAGATATGAGGAATAATAAATAAATAATCTTAAATGTTCTAACCTAACCTAACCCAGATATGAGGAATAATAAATAAATAATCTTAAATGTTCTAACCTAACCTAACCCAGATATGAGGAATAATAAATAAATAATCTTAAATGTTCTAACCTAACCTAACCAAGATATGACGAATAATCAAATATAATCTGTTGTCATTTAAGCGGTAATATAAAACAAAGTGTCAGTTTTGCTTTTGTCAAAATGTAAGATCGTTTTGTTTGTGTTGTGAAATTATTAAAATATTAAATACAATAAAGCATTAATTGTTGTGAAAATGTGTAATGTACATAAAAAAGGATGCGTACTATTCGTTAAAGGTATGTTTATCTGTTGTAATCACTTATTTAGGTAAAGAAATGTATGGAAATGTGTTAGATATGTTATAACTTGTAAGTCTCAATAACTTTTTACTCGTACGTTTCCTCCAAATATTTTTAATATATTTTGACTCTCTGTCACCTCCCCTATCTAAAAATACCACCCACTCCGAATGGTGGTAAAGAAATATATGAAAATGTATGGAAATGTTGTAACTTTAAGTCTCAATAACTTTTTACTCATACGTTCGCGGACAATTTTTATTTAACATTTCGACTCCCTATCACGTCCCTTATCCAGAAATACCACCCACTCCGCTAGGGGCAAAGTCCCCAATCCTGAATTTGTGCCCTAAGAACACTTACAACTATAGCAATACTATTAAAACAAAAAACTAGAAACGAACGTATATAAAAATTAACAATAACTAATAACTACTAGAAAATAATATGAAAAAAATAACTATGAAAAAGAGCAAAAAATTTGTAAACCAGAAGCGTTTAGGTTCACATACAGTGTATGTGTATGTCATACACTATCGAACTTCGCGGTATTTTGTGACTACCCTCTAAAAAACTGAAAAGTATTCACAGATAATAAAATGAAATAAATGTTTAAATTTTTTTGTTAATCATATTACTCAATATTTTACGTAAATCAAATAAAAACTCGTAAATGCATGCGTGAATTGTAAATAACATATATTTTTCTATTTTTAAATCTTAGTAATCTGATGTCAATTTACACTTTTAATATGCTTAACTCTTAACTGATTATTATGCGATATTCTGTTGTGTCCTGCAGGGCTTGGAAACCGGTCAATTTTTTGAAGCGGTTTGGCCATTGACCCCAAACCAAATGGCTTTTCGGTTTAAGGTTGCAGTTATGTTCTTTAACCGGTTAAAGCGCAGAGAACGGTTTTGGACGAATTTAGGTTCCATGAACAAAATTAAGTGGTTAAAATGAGGTTTTGTGTTTATATTTAGCGCGTCTTTGCTAATGGTGAATGGCTTAGTAGAAGGATGCATGCACGTTTCTTACTTATGAACGTTAACCGGTTTATTTCGGTATCGAACCGAAATCCAACCTTTCTCTAAGAGTAACCGTTAAGCATTATTATTCCGGCTTACTAAACCGTTCGTTTTCACTAACCGGTTAAAGAGCGAGCAATGAAGTAACCAATACATACCAAAATAAACCGTTCTTTTTTAAACCGGTTCCGAGTCCTGGTGTCCTGAAAACGGTTTATAAAACAGAAATTAACAGTTTTGTAAAAATTTAAGATTATTTTATTTAGATTATTGTTTTTAGTGAAATTATCAAAATATTAATACAATAAAGCCTTAATTGTTATGAAAATATGGATTTTACACGATAAAGGATATTTAATATTCTTAATCTTTAGTATATAGTATGAGTTATTTAAGTATAGAAATGTATGGTAATGTTCATGAACGAATAAACCACTGGACGAGACATAAAATACAAATGTATGAAAACTCGTTCAACCAAAAGACGCATAACGCACACAAAGATTTTATTACATTATTATACACACAGGTACACAATACAATATTTCTAGTGCTTGAATGTAATCGATAAAATACATATATCGATGAACCAATTAATGACATTTTAGACATTGGTTAGCATAGTCATCATATTTTACATCTTTTAATTTAAAATATCTGTATTTATTATAATAAATTAAAATAAATGAATTAAAGAGGCAATAATAATGTGTCAAATAATAATTATTTTTTAATTTGATTTATATAAATACGATGGCATTGATGGCAGCATTCTGTTGGTCTATAATAATGTTAATGAACAAATGAATATCGGGTGTATATTCCATTAATATATAATAAAAATTATTTTTTAAAGATTAAAAAAATATCAAGCTAATTTAATTAAATAAAGTGATTTTGTTGATTCTGTTATTGAATTATTTTAATTGGCAATTGATTGTCTCGGGTAGCTTATAAAAATGTGACACTGTCCTAATATTGCTCAGTTCTTAATAAACATTTGTGAAATTAGGAAAAAGAAAAAGTGATTGCAAATTAAAGTGAGTGTTAGATCGTGAAAGTAAAATAGATCGTGAAAGTAAAGTGTTTTATTACAAATCGCCAACCCAGAAGTTTAGTGCATTATTTGACAACTAACATTAACATTATTGTTTGATTTTGTGTAATTTATGTGTTGAAATAAAATGATCTTTATTATTATTACAATGGAATAATATTCCAAAGTATATAAATGTGGTATAAAATAAAATAAAAAATTAAGTACACATACTAATTATAATTTTTGCATTTATATTTTTATGTGACTTAGAAAATATTTTTATAAATTTATTATCATCAGATTGTAGGATACTGTGATAAAAGTATTTTATGTTATTGTACTGTACAAATAACACAATTCGTTCAGTTATTTCGTCAAATATCGATATATTTTTCGACATTGTCAAGCGCTAGTCGATGTCAAATGGACTCACTCGACAGTTTAGTCATTTGTTCTGAATGGTATAATCCAGGGATTTTATGATGGTTGTCAGATGTCAACAATACATAGAAATATCGACTATATTTAACATAGTTGGATAATATGACATTTTATTTTACAATTTTATTAAATTGTGTGATAAATAACAATAAATGTAATAAAATAATGTATTTACAAGTGAAAAGAAACAGTGCTGCTTCCGCCGCTATAGTTTTTACACCATTTAACAGAACATTTAGTCATTTTTGGCAGATTGTTTGTTGACAAGTAAATGCTTGAGACTGACGCAAAAAACAAACGACAAAGGCTGAAATTTCCTGGCTACTAATAAGACAGATAAAGGTACGTCCGCTTATATGTCTGGTCCAGTGACTTATTCGTTCATGGTAATGTTCTAAATTTAAGTTTCCATAATTTTTGACTCCTTCGTTTACTCAAAATAATTTCTATATATTTGAACTCCCTATCACCTCCCTTATCTTCTTCTTACATCTTTTCTTATCAGATGCCCACATTATATGTAGAATACGTCCTCTATATTTCACGTTTATATAACCAGCGGCTTAGGCTGTGTGTTGTTCCATCAGTCAGTCAGGACCACCGCAGGATGCACCTCTCCTTCTCAATTCCTTCCTCAGCTGGTCTAACTTAAAGGTACAATATATTGCACAGATAAGATGCGAACACAATAGAAACAAACAACCAGGTATAACAGAGATATCACGATAAATTGCCTAACCTGAATATAAATAGGCCATACGTGTGGCGCCCTCCTGTCGAGAAATCTTGAATCTTCCCCAATTATTGCCATCTATGGTAGAAAAGTTGGCCCTACATGTCGAACTGCTTAAAGCAATAGCTAAGCCGTAAGC